>ML681966.1:11502028-11570069 GCA_007922195.1 Podocnemis expansa
AGTGGGTTGGGGGCGCCAGCTGGGGCTGCCCCCCCGACACCGCCAACGTGTCGGGGGCACCAGGCTCAGCCGGCAGCCTGCCGGCTGAGCCCGGTGCCCCCGACCCGCTGGCGGGGTTCGGAGGCAGCTCGGGCGGCTGGCTCCAGCGCCCCGCAGCCGCTCCCCCCCCACCTGCCGGGGGCTGCAGCCCCCTTTCTGGGGCTGCAGCCCCCTTTCTGGGGCTGCAGGGTGAGCTGCCACAGCGGCTTACCCCCAGGGGCTGCAGCCCCCTGACACAGGTACTGAAATAGCAAGTTCACAGTGTGAACCTGCTATTTCGATTCCCGCTTTTTCCCCTTATTTCGAATTAACATTTTGTTAATTCAAAATAAGTTGTTCCGAAATAAGGGTTATTTCGATATACGGTTGTTTCGAAACAACCGTATCGAAATAACCCGCTGTGTGAGAACATAGCCTATGGGTCTATAACAGGGGTGGCCAAACTTATGGAACTTAAGAGCTGCACAAGTCAGTTATTAAACCTTTGAGAGCTGCACTGAGGCATATAACCATATACTTTTACCTGTTCCAAAAAAGTACGAAGCTTAAAACTTATCGTGCCCTGTAATTTTATCTTAAAAACAGGGCAAGTATTGATCCTCCTAATGTCAGATTCTAATAATTACTTAAGGTTGCTATGAAAACTGGGCCTATACAGTAAAAACTTAGTTGTTGCTGGACGTAGAGTACTGCAGGCTAATGGCAAGTTTTTAAAATCTGGGCAATAACTTGTCAATGCAGCATGTAAAAGCTCTCACAGGTGCTAGTCTCTAAGTATTGCACAGTGTTTTGCTTTAACAGATTTCATTGTGGAATACAGTGCTTCACAGCAGTAAGTTGTGCTAAAAATTGAAAGTAATCTACATTTAAACTTTTCTCCTTTGTATTTTCATTTCTTAGTATTCCATGTCATGCTTAGGACTTGTAAAACACAGTTTTAACAAAGCAGTAAGCTGCATTAGGGCCTATGAGAAAATCTAAACATGCCACGGCTTCCTTGACCAAGCTGCGCTTCCCCCTCCCCCCTGTTGCTGCATCCTTGCTGTCTCTTACCATGCCACTGCTTCTCTGCTGTCCCCGACCATTGCTCATTTCTCCTGCTGTCTGCCACCATGCTGCCCTTCCCTGCAATGTCCCCTCTAAGCTGATGATGCAGCTGAGCAAGTTCCCTCCTGGTTCCCCGACCCGGTGCCAGGCCCCTGCTCATCGGCTCCCCAAGTGTATCCATAACTTGCTCAGCTGCATCGTCAGCTTAGAAGGACCATTGGTCCCATCTCCCATGACATCTCAACTGTCCTGCAAAACACTTTCCTACTTGATAGATGGCCCAACACTTGTCTTTCAAAATGGGCTTGGCTTTGTGGAATAGGATTCTGCATAAAATAATTCTGAAGGGGGGAGGGAGGATGCTATGGAAAACAGCTCATCCCTCATCCCAATGCCTCAGGGTCTCTGAAAAGACTCAACTGTCCAGAAGTCCAAAGAGGTAGCCGTGTTAGTCTAGTTCAGCAAAATAATGGCACTTTTTAAGACTAACACATTTATTTATCGCGTGAGCTTTCCTGGGAGAAATATGATAATAAATGGATTAGTCTTTAAAAGTTCCACAAAACTCCTTGTTTAACAGTCCAGAGCTCGATCTAAAGGTTTCTGTAGAGTTGGCAAGAAGGAGTAGGATTCTTCATTGGCTTATTCCTTCGCCCTCTGATACAATGGATGACTTTTTAACCTGTTTTCCTGACTACCATACATGTAAAGGGAGTGCATGAAGTGCCCCTAAGTTTGTAAAGTGCTGTGGACAGGACTGAGACTGCCATGGCATGTGGTATAAGGTAAATAGAAAACAAATAAATCAACCAACCCACCCAAACCAAACAGACTAAAAGAAATAAAAAATTACAAAGTATACAAACATAAATGAAGCCAAGCAAAATAAAATCCACACTGAAATCTATGAAACAGAAAATAACTAACAAGAACTTTAGTCTTTAAGTCCTTAACAGCTTGTCTCCTTCCTGATCTCCTCAGTCACTTCCCTCTCTGCCTCCATTCGCTGAAGTCCCCTTCCGTTCTGAGACACCCGCGACCCCCCCCCCCCATCGCTTCCCTGAGCTGCCAGCTTCCTCCTCCCCCACCCTTCTCTGAGCCAGGGCTGCTGCTCCCCTCTTCCCCACCCCTCCTCTGAGCTGCTGGCTGCAGAGCTATCTGACAGGTGAGAGATTTTAGCTCTCCCATTCTGAAGCAGCTCCCTGCCTGCGAGCCATACTTTTTCTTTGAAAAGCCGCATGTGGCTTGCGAGCCACAGTTTGGTCATACCTGGTCTGTAAGATGTATTGTCCACACACTTCCATGGTCTATCCTCCTTTCCTGATAATTGGTATCCTGTTCCTATGGGTTTCAACTCGAAAGAATTGTGTAGGTTACAGCTGTTGCAACCATTATGCTGTTGGCTATGGGGAGTCAGAGAGGGCTTGGTGCACGTGTTGCCCCAGCAGACACTGTGAGTATATCTACATTTCGGGGGCTGCCCAGATCAAAGTGGCAAGATTGATTGAGCAGGCTGTGGAGGACCTGCTCAATCAATCCCAGTTATGCCCCTCTCCGCCAGGTAAGGCTCCATTGACCAGGGAATTTTCCCTTTGAAGCAGCCCAGCGAAGATAGTGCAATGTAAATTAGTCAATGAGCAGTACACAAGCTACAATACGTAGCTTGTTTGTCTCTTGTTGACTATTGGCATCCCTTTAGATCGGGCCCACTATTCAAAAGACTCTCTGATCTCCTATGCCTGGGATACACGCTCCTAGGAGTTGAATTTGTGTGGACAACACACCTTGAAGAACCATAGTTATTGTAAAGTAACTGTTTGTTTTTGTAATTGCAAATAACACATCTATTTAAATTGTAATACCTTAATTTTACAGTGGCATTGCTATGTGAATTAGTAAATACTGGCTCTTAATAAATAAATAGTTTGTTAAATAATTCAACATTTTTTATCATGATGTAAAGAGTTTTGGGAGAGGGAAGGTGTTGAAGAGAGAGAAATTTAGATCTTGATCCCACAGCATGGACACTTGCATCCATAAGAGGGCATATATGACTTATGCTCCTGCATCATATTATAGGGTTAGCGAGTCACAGGACAGATTTAAATAGACTGTACATTGTCTTTCATTTCACGTGTTTTAAGCACAAATCAAAATATTTGAGGTTACCGTCTTACTTTCTGGAAATCAGATAGTTTGGTGGTCTTCTGATTTCAACATCTATGATGAAAGACAATGCACAGAGACTGCAGTAAGTTTTGCAGAGATGTTTCAGACTAGGACTCAGATATGTCATTGCACATCTATCACAGTTCCTTCCCACACTGGTTGGCTCAGGCCCTGGCAGTTAAGGCCTTAAATAACATTTTTGACAACTGTCCTAGAGAAGATCTAGAGGGCTCCTGCAATAGATAGTCGTGGCAGCTTCTCTATGTTCTGAAGAAATACTCCGTCACCAATATCCACTTTAAAATATTTCAGTTACTTCTCATGGACTTCCTACCTCTTAGAGGTGAATGCCTTATTCCTTTCTAGTCTACTAAAACCATGGACATGATATCAAAAGAATGAGTCCTTCAGTGTCCTGACATGGGTTGCATTCTTTCCCACCCAGTTTCTTAAAAAGGAAGAACTTCAAAGGTGCTATATTCCAAAGATACCTGAATTATTGGTTTTGTTGTTGTTGTTGTTGTTTGGCTCTTTTTAATGAGAAGGAATGGAAGCTACAATACATGGTCATTCTTTCTCTCTGAAAAGTTCCAAATAATTTTCTTTATTCTGACCTTGAGTGGAGATTGGCAGAATGACCTTGGATGAACATATTTTTAAAATATAGATTTATTAATGTTAAATAAAATTATAAACATTATAATGCTAATCAGAAATAACAGAGGTACACATGATCATGTCATGATCACACTTCAAATGTGCAAACAGTAAAAAGTCCAGATAAGGAAGTATACTTGATGCCTTGAAAGAACCAACTTCACAAAGCTGAAGCAGTTAAGAATCAAAACAGGTGGGATGAAGAACTTAATTGGAAAATTTTGAATGATGATTGGGAAGTGTTTAATAACACTTAGATGCCCCCAAAAGCAGCAAACTGACAATCAAGAAAGAAGGCCATCTTGGTGGGAAAAAAAAAAACAGATTTAGAGGGGAAGTGAAGTCGGCTATAAAAAAATTAAATTTAAGTTATAAAAGCAAAAATTAACCAAATGGAAAGAAGGTGAAGTTGATAGTAATCAATGTAAATCAGAAGAAAGGAACTGTAAAAAAACTGAAGAAGCAAAGGGACAAAAAAAAAAAAAAAAAAAGAAATCTGTGACCAGCTGAATTAAGGACTTCTTGATGTATATTAGGAACAAAAAGAATCCTAACAATTGTATTGGTTTGTTATTAGATAGAAATGGTAGAATATCTAAAACAATGCAGGAAAGGCTGGAATGTTTGATAAATGTATCTAGCATGTATTTGGAGAAAAAAGCAGTTGATGTAGTCATACCATAGAACACACTTTTCATCCACTAATATCTTAAGGGACTGTTAAACAGGTATTAATGTTAGCCACCTTTAAATCAGTAGTTCTATGTAACTTGTATCCAAGCATTTTAAGAGATGGCTCAGAAGTCTGGTGGCCTGCTATTGTCGATTCTCAGTAAGGCTTGAAACCCTGGAGAAATTCCAGAAGGTTAAAAGAAAAGCTAGTGTTGTACCAATATTTTAAAAGGCTAAAAACTGAATGACTCAGGTTATTGTAGGTGTGCAAGTCATAAGCAAGATAATGGAATGGTTGATAAGGGATTTGATTCCTTAATAAGTAAAGGGGGTAATATAATGAATCCCAGTCAACATGGGTTTATGGAAAATAGTTCCTGTCAAATGAACATGATAGGTATTTTTGATGAGATTACAAGTTTTTCTGATAAAGACAATAGTGTTGAAGTAGTATACTTAGATTTCTGTAATATATTTCACTTGACACAGCATGACATTTAAATTGCAAAATTAGAAAGAGATAAAATTAACATGGAACACATCAAATGAGTTAAAAGCTGGCTAACTTATAGCTCTCGAAACGTGATTGTTAATGGGGGTGGGGGATGGAGTCAGGTGTATTTCTAGTGGGGTCCAGGAAAGACTGGTTCTTGCCCCTATGCTTTTTAACATTTTTATAAAAGACCTGGAAGAAAACATAAAACTATCATGGAGAAAATTTTCAGATGATACAAAAATTGGGAGACAGGTAAATAGTGAAGATGGGTCATAGATATGGAGCAATGTGGATTACTTGATAAAATAGGGTCAAGCAAACAATATGCATTTGAATATAGTTAAATGAATGCATCTAGGAACAAGGAATATAGTCCATACTTGCAGGCTGGGGGACTTTGTCCTAGGAAGCTGTGATTCTCAAAAAAATATGGAGGGTGTGGTGTATAATCTACTCCCAGCTTTAATGTTGTGGCCAAGAAGACTGAGGTAATCCTTGGATGTGTAAACAGGGAAATCTCAAGTATGAGTAGAAGAGCATATTTTTCTGATCTATTTGGTATTGGTGCTGCTGCTGCTAGAATATTGTGTCTGGTTCTGGTTTCCAAAATTCAGGAAGTATGTTGATAAATTGGAGAGGGTTCAGATTAGTCCAAAAATTAAAGGATTAGAAAACATGCGTTACAGTGATAAACTCAACAAGCTCAATTATTTAACAATTTATTTTAAAAAGGAGATTAAAGACCGACTCGATTACAGTCTGTAAGGAATTATGGGGGGGAAATATATTTAAGAATAGGCTCTTCAGACTAGCAGAGAAAGGCATAACATGGTCCAGTGACTAGAAGTTGAAGCTAGACAAATTCAGACTTCAAATAAAGTGTTAATTTTTAACAGTGAGACTAATTACTCATTGGAACAAATTTACCAAGGGTCATGGTTGATTCTCCATCACTGACAACCTTTTAAATCAACATTGGATGCCCTTCTAAAAGAAATTTTTTGGGGGATGTTCTGTGGCCTGTCTGTTATAAAGTGTGTCAGACCAGGTGATCATAATAGTCACCCTCTGGCCTTAGAATGTATTAATTAATAAACACATTTTAATTGTTCATGTATAAATCAATTAAACCTATATAAATAAAAAGCAGGGGTAGACAAAGATGGCTCACAGTGGGGCACAAACCATTTTACTTTTGGTCAGCAGAGGAAACTCCTCCATTACATATCTGCAGTGGAGCTATGCCTCAGGCTATGAAAACTGGTTGCCATGATGACGAGAAATACAGTTATCAAGGTCTGATATAAAGAGTTGATGATTGAGTTGACAGAGGTGAAAATCAATTGAACATGTGAGAGAGAGAGACAGACAGACAGACAGACGGGGGGGGGGTGGCTGACTGGATAGGGTGGTAGTTAAGAGCGACGCCCTTTGATACACGAGACCAGGGTTCAAATCCTGGTGGGTACCTATCTACCTTTCTAGTAGGGGTCCTTGGGCAAAAAGACCCCCTAATGCCTCACTTGCATACCTTGAATATGAGAGTGACACAAACTAGGAGAGTCGTGCTGGCTTGGACATCGCCCGGATTAACAAGGTCTGTGCCAGATGTTGGGGATCCAGGACAATCTGATGATAAGTGGGCTACTGGAACAAACCATACATGGATGAGACAAGAGAACCTGGAATTGATGGAATGCTACTACAACAGTAGGCCTAATGAGAGGGGATATATGAAACGTATGAGGGAACTGTGGACGGACAAAAGACCTACATCCACACTAACTGAGAAACAGCTAGTTACCCAATGCTTCAACATAGTAAAGAGGAAGCTGCTCTCACAACTGCAGATAGACCAACTCCACATTACATCCCGGACTCAAGAACATGACCCCGAAGAACAACTAGAGGTGCAGCCAACACCTGAAGCTGTAACTTCACTGCCACCCCCTCCATTACAGAGCACAGCAGCTGATATGAGGCATAAGATCATGGATAAACTAGCTACAGTCAACCCTCAAGACCAATTACCAAGGCTCATTGGAGAAGTACCATCAGATAGTATGCTAGAAGATGCCAATAGAGCCCTAATGACAATTCCTACTACCACCATCACTGAAACCAATGAACTGGTATACGCTAGGGCCTCTGTAATCCTGGAGATGGTTGGCTACATGGTCAAGAAGAACAACAGTACATACCCCCCCGGAAAATGAGGTTGGAGGATAAGATCAAGGCAACCCGGAGACAAGTTAGTCAGCTGGTGGAACTACAGAAGGGTGTAGAGATTAAGGATAAGACTCGGCTACTGAAAAAATACAAGGGCCTGACTCCACCTGAAGCCCTAGAGACTGCTAAACAAAGGCTCACAGCACTGGCTACCAGGCTAAGGAAATACACTAGAGAAGCAGACGCCAAAAAGATAAATGCCCTGTTCTCCAAGGTGTACTCCCAACTGCAGTGCAACAACACAACAACAGCAGAGCCACCAACAGCAGAAACTGAACAGTACTGGAAGAACATCTGGGGGAAAGAGAAGACTCATAACACCAGTGCAAAGTGGATTCAGGACCTGAGAACAGACCACAGCAATCTCCCAGAACAGGAACCAGTCACCATCACAGTAGCAGACATCCAACAGCGGGTCAAGAACTTGAAGAGCTGGACAGCACCTGGACCAGACATGATGCACACCTACTGGCTAAAGAAACTAACAGCAGTGCATGAACGCCTAGCAGCACAGATGAACCAGCTGCTAGCAGCAAGCTCCCCCAAGACTGGCTAACACAAGGCAGGACAGTGCTGATCATGAGAGACCCCCCCCAAGGGAACAGCACCATCCAACTACTGGCCAATAACCTGCCTCCCCACAACATGGAAAGTCCTATGAGGCATCATAGCCATCAAGCTACAGGACCACATGGGCCAGTACCTGAGCACAGCTCGGAAGGGCATTGGGAACAACACCAGAGGCTCAAAACACCAGCTGCTCATAGATAGAGCGGTCGCCCAAGACTCAAGGTCTAGACAGACCAATCTGAGCACAGCCTGGATTGACTACAGGAAGTCCTACGACTCAATGCTGCACGCATGGATCTGTGAATGTCTGGAGCTATACAAAGTCAACAGGACACTAAGGACCTTCCTCAGGAACTCAATGGGACTGTGGAAGACAACACTGGAAGTCAACTCAAGACAGCTTGCACAAGTGGCCATCAGGTGCAGCATATACCAAGGTGATGCGCTGTCCCTGCTGCTGTTCTGCATTGGCTTGAACCCCCTCAGCCAACTAGTCACAAGGACTGGATATGGATACAAGTTCAAGAGTGGAACTACCATTAGCCACCTCCTCTACATGGATGACATCAAGTTGTATGCTAAGAATGAACGAGACATCGACTTGCTAATCCACCTGACATGGGTCTATAGTGAGGATATTGGGATGTCATTCGGACTGGAGAAGTGTGGCTGGATGGTAGTAAAGAGAGGGAAGATAGTCAAGACTGATGGGGTGGAACTACCAGCAGGCCACATAGCCGACATACAGACCAGCGACAAGTACCTTGGCATCCCACAGTCACATGGGAACCACGATGAGGAGGCAAGGAAGACAGCAACATCCAAGTACCACCAAAGGATCAGACAGGTCCTGAAGAGCCAGCTCAATGGGAAGAACAAGATCCATGACATGAACAGGTACGCCCTGCCAGTCATCAGATACCCTGCCGGTATAGTGAGCTGGCCAAAGGAGGACATGGAGGCTGCCGATGTGAAGACCCGGAAGCTCCTCACAATGTACGGAGGTTTCCACCCCTAATCCAACACCCAGAGACTGTACACCAGCCGGAAAGAAGGCGGGCAGGATTTGGTGAGTGCCAAAGCCACTGTCCTGGACGAAACCCAGAGCATCCAGGAGTACATCAGTAAGATGGCACCCAAAGATGAGCTGCTGAGAGAATGCCTGAGGCAGCAGCATACGTGGGAGGAAGATCAAGCAGAAGAAGTGCCATGGCAAGACAAGACCCTGCATGGGATGTACCACCAACAGATAGCTGAGGTGGCTGACATTGGGAAATTCTACCAGTGCCTGGAAAGGGCTGGACTAAAAAACAGCTGATCATAGCAGCACAAGAACAGGCACCGAGCACCAGATCCATTGAAGCAGGGGTCTACCACACTAGACAGGACGCAAGGTGCAGACTGTGCAGAGAGGCCTCAGAGACAGTCCAACACATAGTGGCAGGATGTAAGATGTAGGCAGGAACAGCATACACTGAACGGCACAACCAAGTAGCTGGCATCGTGTACAGGAAGATCTGCACAGTGTATGGGCTAGACCCTCCCAAGTCCAGATGGGAGATTCCACAGAAGGTCGTGGAGAATAACAGGGCTAAGATCCTGTGGGACTTCTAGATCCAGATGGACAGGCAGGTACTGGCCAATCAACCAGACATCGTGGTAATAGACAAGGACCAGAAGATAGAGGTGGTGATAGATGTAGCAGTGCCAAATGACAGCAACATCAGGAAGAAGGAGTATGACAAACTGGAGAAGTACCAGGGCCTGAAAGAGGAACTAGAGCGGATGTGGAAAGAGAAGGTCAAAGTGGTTCCAGTGGTGGTAGGAGCACTCGGGGCTGTGACTCCTAAGCTGGGAGAGTGGCTCCAGCAGATCCCAGGAACAACATCAGAGCTCTCTGTCCAGAAGAGTGCAGTGCTGTGAACAGCTAAGATACTGCGCAGAACCCTCAAACTCCCAGGCCTCTGGTAGAGGACCCGAGGTTGAGGAAGACACATACCACCCATGGGGGTGAGAGAGGAATTTTATTTATTTATTTATTTAAATGTATTTAAAGTTTTTGGGGGGAGGGGATTGGTCTCCAAATATCAGCAGAGTATTCTATAAAATACACAGTCAGTTTTAAAACACACTACATCATCTTTATGAGTTTTATTATGTGATAACTGTCAAGTAAGATTAGTGACAATTTACTTGCACTGGAGTTCATTGCACATTTTTAATCATATGTATCTATAAATAGTATATTCAAGAAGATGTACCTTACACCTGGTCCAAAACAATGTAATATTTTATTATTGTTCAGGTTCTGACCAGGTTGAAACCATGCATGATGATGCCAGCTTGAATATGCCTGATATTGTCTGGTCCCAGAGTGAGCCTGAAGGATGGTTACAATGGTTCATGTTCTTTTCCTCGTCTGTGTCGTGCCTATCTGTAATGCAGATACACAAATAATTTTCAGCATTTAGAAAATAAAACGAACTACTTTGGTTTCAAGATTTGTGATATAGCTTCTACAATTTTAATGTAAATTCCTGTCAGACTGTATCACAGATTTGTCGCATGACAAGCAAATTAGGAGAGTGAAATACATGAGCCAAGTATTTGTCTTATTCTATTCACTGCTTCATTTTCCCAATATTTAATTAATGAAATATAAAAGCATTGCTGAATTGTTGTCAGATCCATGCGGACACTAGGTGTGTTTCTTTCTCAATGTTACTTAAGCAGAAAGTAACTAACCAGAAGAGATGAGTTTCATGCTTGTGCCTGCATCTCTTACCTGGATGTCCTTTTGTTCCCTTCCACTTCTCCCTTGCCACGGTTATGGCCTGAACAAACAGTGGAGGAGGAGGAGAAGAAACTGTAAGGAGACTTTGGGGAAGAGAAAACAATGTAGTAATAGTGTTAGTTGGTCTCCCTGACCTTTCTTTTTTTTCAGAGGGGGAAACTTTTCACTTAAGGTTTGGATAAATGTCTGCAACCTCCATATATTTTCCCCCTTAAGTTGGACTCGGTGTTCCCTTACAAAGAAGATTCTCTACAAGTCTTGTATGCTTTTTCCTCACTTCTCCTGTTACTTCTGCAGTGGTGTTCAGGGATCTTTTGTCTTCTTAAGAGAGATTCACTGCCTCTCAAATCCTCATTTCAGAGACCCGACTTTCACTAGGCTTATTTGAGAAGAGTGAGGTCTGTTCAGATGATTGGCATTTTAGATTTTGGCTGACTAGACAGGAAAAACTAACTGTCTACATGAAAAAATAGTTTTTTGTCTAAACTCCGAGACAGATAATACTATGACATTGTATTTTAGCTTTTAAACTCTTGTGTTGTGATACACAAGTGTTGCCATTGTTTCTACTGCTGCAGCTCTTTCTTGGACATGATCAGTGCTGTACAGACACCTAATAGGTTGATGATTTGGGTAGAATATCATAGAAGGGGTGGGAAAGGATTTTTAGCTTTGGAAGTAAACTGCTAGAGAACCAACAGGCAGGAGTGAGTGAGAGGTAAGAGTTGTGAAAATCCTTTTGTGATTTGAAGCTTCCTGTGATAACCAAAGAGGAAAATACCCAGAGGTCCCAACGGCTCTGGCCACATACCAGAAAGCAGTTACCAGGTTTAAAAAGAAAAAAAAAAGTGCCCGTTGCCTGTAATTTTGTTTTTGTCTACAGTTGCTCCTACGTAGTTTAGATTTAAATGTGTGTGTACACAGTAGTGATCTTATGTGCTTATTCTAGCAACTTATAACATCTCACATTTTCTGAAGATCAACAAAAAAAATTTTTACTCAGTCTCTGTGGAAATATGTTTCTTTATGCCACTGTTTAGAATGTTAAGTATTACAGCTGTGTAAATTGTACATAGAACAAGGACTTTGAATCCAAACATTTTTTTCTGTGAATACCAATCAATTCCCCACAAATGCAATTTTATTCCTAATTTTTATTCCATGCATACAGTGCTGATAAAATCTCATGCTATTCATTTATGCAGCTCATATAAAGCTTTATCATGCTTTCAGAATTTTTTTTTAACTTTTTAACTGTATCACTAGGGAGCTATAAAAAAGAACTTAATGGTGATACACAGTAAGGTGTGCTCATTAACTCTCTGATTTAATTTGGTTAGGGATTTCCCTTTCTCATTTTATAAATTACAGTATAGTGTTGAGTGATTGAATATGTGGGAATGAAGTTTTATTAAACTGTAGATTTGATGGCGTATCTTACAGCAGAACTTCTAAAGCCAGTGGTTAAGTACTGTGCTGGAATCTTTGAAGGAGAGCAGAATAACCAACTAACATTTTGGTAATCATTAACATGCCACAAAGTTTGATTTAAAAGCCCCTGTTTTTATCCAGTGCTAGTCACAAGTTCTTTTGCCAGAATCCTTTTCAAAATCCAGATTGTATCATGACCAGCATCCAGCCAGTCTGAAACTGAAAAGCATTCCTATTAGCAGAACCATCACAGGGGCTGCATAGATTTCAGGGGGAGAGGGAGGGGAATCACCCTGGTTATCTTCACTAAGTGCCAGAGTTGAATGTTTTATCCTGTGAGAAATTTTTAGTCTAATTTCTGGACACGATTACTCCACTTAGCACCAGATTGTTGGCCCTCATGGTGGCATAAATGCATCTGAGAAGAGCAGCATCTTCTGTGGTTGAATTTCAACTAGTTTTGCTTTAGGGTGGACTCCATCTGGAAATTTACTAACATAACTGAAATTCTACAGTTTTACTGGCATAACTCCCTATCTAGCCACTCTTATTCCAGAATGTGTGACTTTTTTTTTCTGATTGAGTTTGTGTTACTTGGAAACAATATAAGATAAACTGGAAAAAGGCATTTATTCTGATACTAAAGTGATTAGAGGGAGGCCCTCTCTACCAGAGATGTTGCCTATGGGGTTAAGAGGGATTGTCGCATCAACGTAAGTAATCCACCTTCCTGTGGGCCAGTAGCTAGGCTGATTCAATTAGTTTTCTGACAACTGTCTACACAGGGTTTTAAGTTGGCTTAACTATGCCCCTCAGGAATTTGGCTTTTTCCTAATGTAGACCAGCCCTTTTACTAGCATAACTAGTGAGCTAAGGATGCCAGTAAATTTCTCAGAGCAGACAAGCCCTTACTGAGATTATGATATGTTTGGGAATCTTTGAGTACTTTAGAGTTCTCTCCAGTAGAATTTTCTCTATCCCCTCACTCTTTTTTAATGTGTGTACATCGGCCTTATTGAGAAAAAAAGGGTTGTTTATGGAATAAAACAAATCTTTATAGCATCCAAAGAGATGAAATCATAGTATGCCTTGCGAATTACCATTACATTTATGGGCTCTGCAAGGGGCTGCAATAGATACGGATAGAGAAGAGGAAGAAAAAGAAAGCTTGTACTTAATCTGAAATAGGAAGTATATCTTTATAATGGGATGTTCTCTTCGTTTGCCCTTTTCTCCTCTTGTATATATAAAGGTTGGTGTTAATAAATCACAGAATCCTCGTAACTGCCATACTAAATCATTGATTTAGACCATTAATTTAGTTCAACAGGTATCTTACTTCCAGAAGTGGTTCATGATCATTTATTAAGCTTCAAGTTGGATTTTTTTGTAGTGAGCATTATTGTTCATATGTTTGATTTGATTAATGACTTGTATTTATTAAACAGAAGTAATTACTTTAGCAAAATCCATGCATAGTTTGTAAACACTGAAAAATAAGATAATTACCATGCCCTTCCTTTGACCAGTTGTTGCTAATTATTTTAATATATGGGGTGGGAGGTAATGGTCTGAAAGGTGTTTCATGTATGTATTGATGCATGAAAAGAATTCTAAAATGCATATGATCTACATTAAATTATCGAAATAAAAATTGCTCCCTTCTCATTTTCATCTCTGTGCATGCTATTTGAATTAAGCTTGTTCTCAATTCAGTTAATTCAGTGGTTTAAGAATCCACTCAACACCGTTCAGATCTATAAGCCACATTGCATCTTCATTTCACATGTATGATGTAGCCCCAAGGACTAAGTTTGCTCTTACAACAAAAATACCTTGCATAAGGAAGAGGAAGGTCCATAAGTTTCAACACACAGAATTTGTGGTTTTTTTCCTCAGCATTTTTCCAGGAAGATGAGTAGGGCAGATTTTTCCATATTAAAGAAATTGCTGGTGGAGTCACATTAAATCGGTATTTGGGCTGAGGATACATGCACTTATGTTTTTGCATTTTGAAAAGGAACTTTACTTGCACCACATATAGCTGCCTTCTCTTCTTCACATTGCAGTGCAGTGCATCAGATATCTGTAATTCTGATATACTGCAGTATCAGCCACATTGTTCCCTGAGGAGTTTATGCTTGTAGCTTGTCTTCACTTGAAATACTAGAGTATCACAGCTGCGGCAGCCCTTCAGTGTGTAGACATTGCCTGCAAGGATGGGTTCTGCTCTTGGTACAGATAATCTACCTCCATGCTATGAATTAAGCATGTCCTGCTGTGTCTGGGAGGTGGGGTGGGGGTGGGAATGGAATTGTCTACATGTAACTGTGACTTGTGTGCCCAAATTGCCAAAAAGGCCAATGGCGTATGTGGCTGCATCAGTAGGCGAGTTGCAGTAGATTAAGAGATGTGATTATTTCCCTCTCTTCAGTACTGGTGAGGCTGCTGGAATAGTGTGTCATTTTGGGCTCCACACTACAGAAAGAATGTGGCCCAATAAGAGTCCAGCAGAAGTTAACAAAAATGATTAGAGAGTTGGGGCATATGACTTATGAGGAGAGACTGAAGGAACTTCAGAAGTCTTCAGAAGAGAAGACTGAGGGGGGGATCTGATAGCCGCCTTCAGCTACTTGAAGAGGTGCTTCAAAGAGGAGCAGCTAACCTGTTCTCAGTTGTGAGAGGACAGAACAAGGAGCAATGGTTTCAAGCTATGGCTGGGGAGGTCTAGGTTGGATACGAGGAAAAACCTTCTCACTAGAAGGGTGGTGAAGCACTAGTATGTGTTGCCTAGGGAGGTGGTGGAATCTCAGTCTTTGGAAACATATAAGACCTGGTTGGATAAAACCCTGGCTGGGACGATTTAGTGCAGGGGTCTCAAACTAAAATCACCACAAGGGTCGCATGGGGACTAGTACATTAGCCCGAGGGCTGCACCCCTGAAACCTTTTAATACAACAATATTGCAAATATCAATAATGATTGTGTCATTGCAGGCTGCAGGAAATAGCTTTAGGGGCCGCATTCAGGCCGTGTGTTTGAGACCCCTGATTTAGTGGGAGTAGTCCTGCTTTTAGCAGGGGGTTGAACTAGATGACCTCATGAGGACCCTCCCAGCCTTAATATTCTGTGACTTCAGATTTGATTGTCTACATTTTCATGCTGTGGGGTCATTCTTCTATGGAACGATTTTTTCAGGTAAATTAGAATTAAAAATAGTTGTTGCTCTGATTGTCTGAAGACATTTCTCTGTATTCTGCTTGTTTTATTTTGGCCTTTTGTGAGAGGGTTGCTTATTTGTATTCACTTGTTTTTAGTATGTCTGACTCTCTCTTGACCTTCTATTTATTAGTTTGTCCTCTCAGAATTTATTTCAAATTCAAGTGAAAATGGTATAGGGACAGAGATATCATGTGCAATAGTATCAGCCTCATCTTCCAACTAATGTTCTTGCTGCTGCTGCTGTTGTGTGCTCAATGTGACAGTGTTTGTGGACATTGCTTTGTTGTTGACCTCTCATTTAAAATAAGGTTTTTTGTATGTTTTTGTATGTAGTTTTCTGGACTTTTTAAAAGCAAATTGAAACAGTAATTTTGTCATGTGGTGGCACACTGACATCCACATGGGTCACTAGCAAGGTTGGGACGTTGATCTCTACCGTTTGAGCTGATGGAGTAATTGATAACCATAGTAGTTTATCCTCCACTGTGTGGATCAGCACAAGAAGGGATGAGATGGATATTTTGCTCACAGTAGAAGAATGGTGAGACTTTGAGATCTTAGGTTCCGTTCCAGGCTCTAGTGGGCACAGATAGCAAGGCCCATTCAGTCTAAGTGTGAGCTCTTCTGCCCTGTCCCTTATCATGTCTCAGGCATGTGTCCTCTCCATGCTTTTTCCCTTCCAGTCTGTCTCCTTATTTAGCCAGACCTAGTCTCCACTCCTGAGGCTTCTCATCCAAACCCAGTCTCCTTGCCCAACCAGTCACAGTTGCATCATTCTGGATGTCCATACTGCCCTCCCAGCTCATTCTTATTTGTCTCTGTCACTACTTTGGCCCACCCATGTTCCCCATTCTTACTGGATTCCATTATCCTTCCACAGGCCCTTTGTTCAATCTCACTGTCCACTCTGTTAGGCCCTTGACTGTTTATGTAGTCAGTACCAGTTCTCTCACCATTGTCCGTGTCATCAGATTTGTACCCTTCCTCCATAACTTCCTTTCCCTGTCTACCTGGTTCTTTGTCCTTGTCTACTTCCCCAGCCACAGTCAGTCTCCTCCAGCTCCTCATATGAGCTCAGTCCCCCTCCCTTCATTTCCCTCTTCTAGTTTCAGCCTCCTTCCCTCACTGGTCTAATTTCCACTGACTCCTAGTTCCAGTCTCCTCTCATGTCTTAATTGCCAGTAGTCCACTTTCCTTCTTCACTCCTCAGTCCCAATTTATGCCATTCCCCACCCTTCTCAGGCTCCTTGTTCCAATCAACTCTTTCACTTACTCCTGGCCCCCACAGATCTGGCTCATCCTGCATTTGATTCAGGCAGCTTGCCCCTTCACAGTACCAAACAGTGGATTCACCAAAGGCAAAGAAGACAGCCTCCCTGTTCTCAGTTTAGATGCCTGGACCTGCTACAGCCTGCAGCATCTGAGAACTGTAATTGCAGAGAACATCATGGTCAGTCCCAGGCTTGAGCATGCCCAACATGGATAGAATCTTCAAAGAATTTAATTGCTAAAATCCAGGTCAAGTCAGATCAACTCTCTTGTATGTCTGCATTATGAGGCCTCCAAACACATAATCATTTGCTAAATTTTCCAAGGGTGCCTGCCTTGTTCAGGAAGTATTCTGCTCCCAGCTGTGTTGACATTTCCTTAATTTTAAGTACCTGATTTTGTAACTTTTTTTATTAACATTTTGTTCATTTAGTGGGTTTTAAAAATGTACTGTTTATATATTACTTTAGCAACTGTTTTCAGTTGCATTCACCACCACCATCATCCCTCTCACCACTGCGGAGCTAGAGATTTCTGAAAAGATTGTGCTTAATATAAAATAAGTGCTTGTGTTTTCGGCCCAAACGTGGGAAATTAGATGTTACAGTCCTGTGTGAAGTTACAGTCCCATCACTTAATGATGAGTTATAAATAAAACAATATCTGCGGGAGGAAGTGGAAAGCATAAGAAAAAGAGAAGAAAAAGCAAGAGTGAGGAGAAAGCAAGTGAAAGGACAGGAAATCGTAGTATATCTTTTGTCTGGCTGTACCTTAAGGACGGGAGACACTGGATGAGATTTAATTGGGTCATAGCTTTATTCCTAAATGTCAGGAAGTACCCAATAGATAAAATTGTACAGTGTAGGTAATTTCATAATCATTTAAATATGTACCCAGGAGGTGGGGGCTGCTGTCCTTTTTCCCCCTTTATCCATCCTGGTCTCTAGCCAACTCACTGCTGAGATCATGTCACCCCCCTTCTTTAATGAAGTTAAAGGAGGCTATAAAGGAGAGTGGGTTGACTCCCTGTCATAACAGATGTAGGAGTCCTGACACGCCCTTTTCCACTTCTTTAAGGAAAATTCTTTGTCCATTTTACCTCCTTTAATATCCGTCAAAAACTTAGCAGCTCCTCAGTCAGACAAGTGGACTGCATCCTCCCTGAATAACCCTGGTGCCCCTGTGTACTATGCCTGGATAAGAAAGTAGCAGCTCCCCCCTCCCCCCATGCCACCTATGAATTTGGGCACCTCCTCATTTACATATCTCCTGGACTTGTTGAGTGATAGGTGATTATCTGCTTGGCTGGACGAAAGATTGAGTTGATTTTGACTGATATTAATGTGGCTGTTTTTGTTTAATAATTTTTGCATATATAGTGTTGTCCTATCTTTACAAAGCATCTGTATTTGTTTACTAGTATAAGAGCTGATAACATTACACTATTCTTCCTGTCACTGAGGCACATAACTTGAGCATTAGCCTCATCTCCTCCATCTCATTCCTCTGCACACATAGAAGCCATTTTCTGTTCCTTTATGCCATGATCTTGTGAAGACTTAAGCATATGCATAATTTTACATATGTGACTAGTCACATAGGCTTTAGTGGGCTGCTCTTACATGCTTAATTTTTTGCAGGATGGAGGCTTTACTGTATCAGTTTCCTATGTAGTTTACTCCAGCAGTGATGCCAGCCAGCCTTTTATGCTCCCCTGGTCTTTTTCTCACATCAACAGCTCTACTCTTTTTAATGAGAGGGATTTATCAAGAACAAACCATGTCAAGCTTGATTTTATTTTTTAATTGGATAACTGGATTGTGGGAATGCAGTGGACCAATGCATGAACTTTTAACAAAGTTTTTGACAACTCCACATGACATTCTGATAAATAATCTGCACAGAGGTGGGCTTGGTGGAACTGCCATTAAGAGGATAGATAATTGGGAAAGAACATTGGACTTGGACCATATCCTTGTGGAGTTCCACTTGAGACCTCTCTTGAATCTGACACTAGTCTATTAATAAACAAGGAGTCCTGTGGCACTTAAACAAAATTGTTAGTCTTTATATCTCACGAGCTTTCATGGGTGAATCCCACTTCATCAGATACTATAAGTGGAAAACTTACCAGTATGGAAAGGAAAACTAAACAGTGAAATGTAAGTCATAAGATTGGTTAAGATTATTTTAGCAAATCAAAAAAGTTGCTTTGATTCAAACAGTGTGGAACAACAGATGAGAAGTTAGGCAGGTTGTAAGGGGGAGAGGGAATCACCTTTTTAATGAGAAATCCAGCCACTAACACTATTCAAATCCAAGTTAATTGTTTCAAATCTGCATATGAATTCCAACTCTGCAGCTTCCCTTTTACACTACCGCAGATATGTTTTTCACAGTGTGTGCAGGGAGATTGAAGTGTTCCTGTCTTGGTTTTTGAATGTTTCCATTCCTGATATCTGATTTGTGTCCGTCATGCCCCTCCCCTGCCCCCCCCCCCCCCCCCGAGACAGTTCAGTTGTCCCAGTGTGTAGGGCAGAGGGGCATTGCTGGCACTTGACAACATATATTGGATTGGTAGATGAGCAGGCGAATGAGCCCTTGATGGAGTATTTGATGTGATTAGTAGTTGATGGTGTCATTTGCAGATATAAAGGCAGAGTTGGTAGAGGGGTTTGTTGCAGGGATATATGACTGCCTTAGTGTTTCTGTTGTATGGTCTGTAGTTGCTGGAGACTATCTGCTTGGGGTTGTGGGGCTGTATGTAAGCGAGGTGAGGTCTACCTCCTAAGGCTTGATAGAGTGAGGGAATTGTCTTGTAGGATAAGCTGTAGATGCTGGATGATGTGCTGCATCGGTTTGACTTGGAGTTTGTAGGCGATGACCAGAGGTGGTGGTGTATTCCTTGTTGGGCTTGTCCTATAGTAGTTGACTTTTGGGTATTTATCGGGCTCTGTCGTCTACTACAGCATGTGGAAAGATGACTTTAAGCTATCGTATTATGTCATCTCTGGATGTTGATGTGACCCACAGCGTAAGTTAGAGCAGCATATGGATAATAATCCAGCATGGCCGTAACATCAAGTTGCTATGGCCACTTCTTCTCTTCTCTTTGGCATACCCCTAAGTTCTCTGGAGGAGCAGGAAAAAGTGTATGGTGGTTGTAGAGTGTGAGGGGAAGAGAGGAAAGTGCAGAGGTGCATGAATGAGGACTGTTTGGTGCTAGGCCAGGGGAATTCTTCCTAGGACTGTTGTGGCTCCAATGTGGTACCTATATCCCACTGGAGCAGCATATTGAGACCAGAGCAGAGCCCAGTGCCCCAGCGGGTTACAGGAACACAAGGCACCCACAATTTCTTCTGTAAAATATGTTCATTTGGAGACTGAGACATTGGTGTTCCTGGCCAGGAGAAGAAATGAGCATGGTAACTGCATATTGCTGCAGTTCAATAAAGAGTGTTTTTATTGACATAATCCAATGTATATAGTTCTTCCTTGTTTAGTTGTTTGTGTGTGCAACTCTGCACATGTAAATTTGATTCACAAAAAATATTTGTTTTTATTTTGCCTGAGTGGTAATGAACAAGATGCCAATGTTACTTGCACTTTTTTATAAAAATATAGAAATGGTACAATGTTTTACGTATTCAGTATTCTGAAGTATGAAATTGTGAGAGAGACAAAAATAAGTTTATGGTTTAGTGTATAGCCAGATATCTTTTAGGCTAAAATACAGTAATATTCTCTTCATTTTGTAGATATTTTTTACCTTAAATCAGGGCTTGAAATCCTGAGCACCTGGTCACCATGACTCCCAGGAATTTGTCCCTGGCTCCTAGCTTTGGTGTGGTATCCAGGGAAATGAAAGTAAAGTGTTAAACAAAAAAAAACAAAAACAAAAACAAAAACAAAAACGAGAAGAAGATGGCAGTGGTCAGATACCCAAGGTGCTTGTGGGGGTAGCAGATTTTTTTTTTTCTGCTGTCACTTTTGTGCTCCCCACTGCTGCTGAAAGTGACAGCAGCAGTTTTTTGGTAGCTGGGAGCTTCTTGGCCCTGCACTGCTGCTAAAAGTGATGGCTTTGTGGTGGTGGGGGGACACACCTAAGTGCCTAAGTTTTGTTTAGGCTGGCCCCTACATGCATAGCACTTTGGTTGAGGCCTGCTTTCAATTAATATTTAGTTAAAAAAAAAAATTGTGATCCTAAATTCTCATTGACTTTCCCTTGTACAAATTTTACTCCAAATTCTTTAATATGTACTGAACAGCTGCCATTGAATTTGTACAATATAAGCAAGTTCAAATACTGTACACATTAATGTTGATTTAGAATGGTACTTAAATGCTTATACATGACTTAAGCATAATAGAAACCTGCCATGTTAATAGATGAGAAAATAAATCTTTGACTGTGTATCTATATATAGATACAAGAAAAGAGAAAAAATACTTGCAAACATATTGTGAAGAAAAAGGAATTTCACTTTGGCTATTTGGAGCTTACTAGACTCAAATGGGATTCCAAGCTTCAAAGCAAAGAACATAAAAATATGTGCTTTGAATCTGTGGTTCCAGTCATTTAAGTAAGGGTATTTTCAAGACCTCAGAAAGTCATATATTGGCCCACTCTGTATATTTAAAAAAATGATTTTTAAACAGAAACCACAATGCATTTTGAACTATGGAGTTTCTCCCTATCCTCTATAATTAACCAATTTTGTGCATTTTGGGAAAGTTCAGTAGGGCTTCTTGGGCAAGGATCACAATGTGAAAATGAGTTGCTGTTAAGGCAGTTCAATACCATGATGATGGATGCCATACAAGGACCTAGACAGAAACTGGAGAAATATGCTCCTATGCCCTGGTCGAGCAATTGTCAATGGGAGTCAGCAATCTTTGAATATCAGACCATTTTCTGTGTAATTGCCTAATATTGACATACAGGTATGAATGTTTTGGCATTGAATCACAGCTAATGTACACTTTGAGTTATTGTAAAAATATTTATATAAATATGCAGCATGTCTATAGCCCGTCTTTTGATCTCTCTTTATGTTGGTATAGTACATAGATGATGTTGGACTCGCATCCCGTTACAATTTGCTAGTGGACACCTACCATTGACTTTGATGGGCTTTGAGTGTATGTGTAAGTCTGGTTAACTTTAATGAGAGAGACATGCTTTAAGAGAATTTGAAAATCACAGATTGTAATTAAAAATTTTTGACAGCATATTCTGTTACGTCTGAGAGAAAATAAAAGCTTAAAACATATTAAAATTGTCAGAGATTGTGCATTTACACAGAGACATGGCCATGGAAGGTTTTTGGAGGAGTGGCTTGTTTTAACAGCATAGGTTTGATGTCTGCCTACAAGTGATGTGAGACGTACAGGTTCTTACATTTTAAGGTCAGAAGGAATGAGTATGATCATCTAGAGCTTTGGTTCCTACCTTTTTGTCTTGAGGGCCACAGGTGTAATTTTTACAGACCTCAAAGGCCTCCAGCCCCTGCAAGCCGCCTCCTCTTCCCACCCCCTGGGTAAAGCAGTTTTCCTCCTTGCTGATCTCCCTTGTCTCTGGCTGCAGCAGGGAAACTGCACACATCAGTAGCCCTGTGCATTGGTGCCTGGATCCCTAGGCACTGTCTACCTTCTTCAGGCAGATCATCAGTGCTCTCCTCACTCTGGCTCCAGCAAGGACCCCAGCACCTCTGACTTAGGTGGCACACTTTGCCATACTCCCTACTACAGCCAGTGGTAGGGGGAGCACTGATATCCCATCCCCTTGATCGCAGCAAAGAACCTGCACCATTGTTTAGCACCACAGAGAAGTGTTCCACCTGGGTCCTTAAATAGTGACTCCCTTCTGTAGCCAGTAGGAGAGGAGTTGTGGGCCACTTTGAAAGCCTCTCTGGGCCACAGGTTGGGAACCAGTGATGTAGAGTGACCTCTTTTACAATGCAGACCACTCCCACAATAACCTGTGTTTGAGTCACTGAAGTCATGGTGTAAATACTTCAGGTACAGAGAAACCATCAGCAACTAACCATCAGCAACTAACTACAGGGGAAGGGGAACCCCCCCCCCAGGGTTTTGCCAATCTGCCTCGGGGGAAACCCCCTCCTGACCCCAGATACGGTGATCAGCTAATCCTTGAGCATGTGGGCAAGACTCACCAGCCAAACACCAGTATTAACACCTCCCTGTCTCTACTTGAAATACTTTGTATGATGTATCTTAGGACAACATTAGCTTTTTTTCACAACCACATCGTCTTGGCAGCTCATAGTTCTCCTGTGATCAACTAATATGTCCAGGTCCTTCTCTTTCTCTGTCACTTCCAATTTCTTATGTTCAAAGCTTATAGCAAAAATTCCTCTTATTAGTCCCTAGATGCATGACTTTCCACTAGCCACTATTTTGTCCTATTTCTGTTACTCCAGGTTACAAGGTCATCCAGATTATCTTATATGATATCCTGATCCTTCTCAGTGTTGGCAGTACCTCACAATTTTGTGTCATCCACAAACATCATTAGCACATTCCACCTTTTTGTACCAAGGTCAGTGATAGAAAGGTTAAATAAGGTCGGTCCCAAGACTGATCCATATGGAATTCCCACTAGTAACTTCCCTCTAGCTTGACAGTTCACCTTTCAGTATGACTTTCTGTAGTCTCCCCTCTTATCAGGTTGGGCTCCGTTTTACTGTCTTTGGAAATGCTGAAATCTCTGGAAAGTGGAGGGTCAGTAAAATTCAGGGAACATGTGAAAACCTTTGTTACCCTAATACCCCTATATGTGTATCTTGCAGACAAACTTATTTGTGTATGTTCAGCTTTATCTTACCTGTGTATAACAAGCAGGGAGTTCTGTGGCACTTTTAAATACTAACAAATTTATTTATCGCATGAACTGTCATGAGAGACAATCGCACTTTGTCAGATGCTTTGAAGATGTCTGTCTTCAAACACCTGTCTTCAAAGCAGCTGACAAACTGGGATTTTCTCTCATGAAATTTCATGTGATAAATTTGTTAGTCTTTCAAAATGCCACAGGACTCCTTGTTTGTTTTGCTAAACTCAACTAATATGGCTACCCCTTTGGAACTTACTTATGTATGTTTAAGTTTACCTTACCTGATTTTGTTGCAAAATCTGCCTTTATTAATATACTTCAACTTATTTTTTTCTAGTTTTTCCTACTATCTGGAGACTTGTGGTAAAATTAGTTATGCTGCTATGATTCTTAGTGTTCTGGCTTGATTCTCTCCTTTTTTCTGTTTCTGCTACAGACCTTCTTTTATTCTCTGATCTTTAAGCACCTCTTTGCGGAGCTACTTTGAATCAGTCTATTTTATCTCATCTTCTCCATATATTTATTTATATGGCTCTCATCACCATAGTATCTGCCTGCCTTGTTTTTTGCATTCACCTTTTTCAGATAAACTGTGTTTGGTAACTTATGTCTTGATGCAGAGGCATTTTACAAATATTAAAACATTCTTACAACTTTGCAACTCTTTAATGAATTTTTGTACTACTGATATAAAAAGATTATTAATTAAAGGCTTGATCATGCAAGTTGCTGAGCCAAATGCTGAGCATTTTCAATTCTTTTGGATATGTGTGGGATTTCAGAGCACTTGGCATCCCTCTAAGTGCAAAGTTCTAAATTTGTACCTAAGAGTATATAAATGTGTGAAAATATTTTTCATGTATTTTTCTGGCATTTAACACCAATGCAAACAAGTGTCAGCTTTTAAAAGAATTCATGCTACCACCATCTCTAGGAGAAAAGTGTTTTTTCCCCAGACTGTCGTGTGCTATGTAGGAGTACTAAAATGGAATAAAGGTTTTCAACTTAATGGAATAATATTAGCTAACATCAAACAGTCGTCACAGGTGCCAAACAAATGGCAGCAAACAGGTGGCACAAATCATATTGTAGTTGAGCCAGATTTTTTCTTGGTAATAAGACATTCTTCCTTTACAGTCAAAACTCATTGAGTTATGTCTTTATTTGAGTGCAGTAAAAGGAAAGATAAGTACGTCAGTCAGCAGGTTATGGATATGCGTCTTTAAAGAGAAATGTTTATTCTAGAAAAATCTTTAAAGCTTCTCCTTGTATATGTTTTTGTATGTGTGTTTTATTACACACACCTGCAGAGCATCAAAGTACAAGAACTGCCAAGAGCTAATACTTCTGTCCCCTTTAAAAATTATTTTTGTTGTATGATTGTGACGGGTCTTTGTTCCTTTATTTTGGTATAAATGTTGACTATTTATATCTGTATTACAGTGGAGCTTCGAGGCCTCAATAGAGATTGTGCTACACGCTGTACCAATACATAGTAAGAAATAGTTGTAGCTTCATAGGGCTTAGAGTCTAAATATCCTTAGTAGACAAGGAATAGGAGGTAAAACGGAGACACAGAAAGGCAATGTGTGAGTCAAGGTCACACAGCCATTTAGTGTGAGGGTTGAGAATGGAATTCAAATCTCCTGAGTACTCTACAGTGCATTATCTACTGAACTATAATCTCCTTATCAAAACAATTTATATTATATAAAAAGGTCACATAAGTAGGAGTCAGATAAGCTTATTGGTGAATATAATATAATATAATCAGCTTTGGTTGACAAAATAGAGTTGGTGTATACACTGCAGTTGATTCCCTGCCTACAAAACTGCCCTGTTTTATTCCACAAGAAAACCACCTCAGTGAGAGAGGTAAGTTTTTTTTGTCAGCTTAGTTCGTGTGGTGCATGTCCCTCTACATCAGTGGTGGGGCTGTCTGCTGAAGTAGTGAAATTGACAATAAAGGTGAAGTCCTCAGTTTTTCTGGAACAGGTAGCCATGTTAATTCATGGCTCAGCAGTGTAATTGACAAGGCTGCCCCTGCAGGGAATAGGTGAAGTTCCCTGACTTCTCGCCCTGGTTCCCAGTCAAGGGTAGAGACCAGCAGCCTGGTGGAAATGATCCTGGTGAGGATGTACTCTACTGACCCAAGGAGGGCAGTATGGAATCAGCCACCACTGTAATTATTTATTTTTTTAAGTGGAGTCAAGGACTTAGACACTTGCTTATTTTTTGAACTTTGTGAATATTCCCTTAAAAAATATCTCCAGGGAGGTACAACCACCTAGAAAAGCTTACATATACTTGTACAGACTGGATTTTCTAATACAAGTCCTTCCCTGATTCATGCAGGATTCTATGGCGCCCCAAATGCAGAGATGTTCCTAGTGGAGGGACCTCTAGATATGAAAGATAGAGATAGCTGAGAATATGTATGTTTAACATGTTAACAGCTTTCATCTGATTTAAAAGAGCTAATAATTAATAACTCAGCTGCTTGTCAACTGTCATAAGTAACTGTTGACTGGCAAGAGACTCATGTTTTTATATCATTCAATGATATTTCATTTTATGTATTAAAATTTGTGTTTGCTCTTCTGATTCATCTCAGAAGCATTAATGAAATTAATATGTAGGTGAAAACTATGGGGAGAAATGTGGATTTTCACTGTGTGATACTATTGACACTTAGTATGTATTTGTTACATGGTATATTTTTGTGCAAGTTCATTCATACTGCAGTTACATTAGCACAGTGGTTAAAGTATAATTTAATAGGCCCTGGAACCCTCCTAATCTCTGGGCCCCCTTCCCATAGTGTCTGGCCCCCTACACGCATGTGTGGGCCCCAGCCCAGACAGGCATTTTTGAGCTCCACCACCTCTTTCCTCACAAATAAAGCACAGCCTCAAATCCACAACTTCACCCCAATCTTGTCCACTAGTACACACATCAGACTACTCTTTCTCCATGTCCTCTGCAGCCTCCTGCCCCCAAATCCCCACTCCAGCCCTTCCCCCAGGCCTCCCGTCTTCACTCCACCCCCTTCAGCCCACCAACCTCTTCCACACCTTCCCAGTTCCCTCCATCCTACTGCAGCCCTTCACAGGCCCATCCACCACTACCCAGCCCCCATCAGCCCCTATTCAGTCTCCTTACCCCCATGCCCTCTCCATCCCTCCCCAGCTGCCCTGGCCCCTTGTGCCAGTGACTCAAGCTGCTTTGGACATTCCCAACCATGGTCTCCAGCTCACCATGTCTACCACCACCTCCTGCTGGCATAGTGCCTTGTGCTTCCCATGTGGGCTCACCAAGGGTTGAGGCAAGCAGCAGCACAGCCAGGATCAGTGACTGCAAGGCAACGGAGGGCACATGGCATGAGTATGGCTGCTGGGCTGGCTGGGAGTGAAGCAAGTGGTGGGAAGTGTCTATGCAGGGGTAATAAGGGCAGAGGGGATGCATTGGTATGCTAGAGAGCTGCATTCTGGCCCATTATTCTATTTTTAGGGGCCCTGGAATGGTGTTCTGGTGCACTCTCCCTTACTTTAACCCCTGAATTAGCATATACAAACAAATACAGGTAAGATGTTTGCAATCATATATTTGGTAGCATCTCTATAGGTGGAGTCAGGTTGCAAAGGGCTACAGTGGCCAAGTTTTGCTGAAAATAATGGAATGCAGGGGAAGGTGCCAGGAAAAGAATATGATTATTTCATTAGAAATTTGCTTATTAATTATCATACATCCGGAAAAGGAGAAACAGTATGAATCAGAGAAAGATTCATGTGATTGGAAGCAAAGATGTTTGTGAGATCTGTCCCTGATTCTGGACATATATGTGAGAGAAAAAATGAAATCTAAGACTGGAAGTCTAGGAAATACTGTTAAAAGTTTGGAGATGAGGTTGCAGAGAATCACAAAGAATACTGAATTCTAAGAGGCAGGTTTCATACCAGCATTCTCATACGGACAGGATGAAGATTCTGGAAATAGGAGAGATGTATTTCAGTTTTTATTTACAATATGTGAGAAAATAAGCAACTACAGTTTGGATGCATAGAAATTTGAGAGCATAGGTGAAGGAATATTTTAGAAATGAACAGTTGAAACAATTTGATGTGGGCTATATATGATTTTTGTGTGTGTGTGTGTGTGTGTGTGTGAGAGAGAGAGAGAGAGAGAGAGAGAGAGAGAGAGAGGAGAACTGGCACACTATTCAAGATGATCTGGACTAGCATGTAAATAGTAATAATAGAAATTGGATGAAATTTAACAGTGCAAAATGCAAGGTCATGCATTTAGGAAGAGGAATTTTTTTAAATGAGCTAGGCATGTATCATTTGGAAGTAATAAGAGAAAAAAGGCCTGGATGTATGGGTTGATTACAGGTTGACTAGGACCACTAGTGTGATGTGGCTGTGAAAAAAGGCTAACATAGTCCTATGATCCAAAGGGGCAGCTGTGTTAGTTTAGTAAAGCAAAAAAGCAAGGAGTCTGGCGGCACTTAAAGACTAACAGATTTATTTATTGCATGAGCTTTCGTGGGAGAATATCTCACTTCGTCAGACGCTTTGAAGAGGGAGAACTTACAGAATGGGATGAAAATAAAAGCAAAGGAGCGTAAGACATGGGATCAGGTCATACTGTAACAGCAAATCAGAGCATTTGTAAGGATTTAAACTCCGAGAGAGCATACAGAGGGAAGGTAAAGTCAAATTACTTGTTATAATGTGAAAAGAATCCATAGTCATGATTCAGCCTTGTTTTCATGCAATTTAATTTGCATATTAGTTCAATTTCAGCTGTTTCCTCTTTGAAATCTTGATGTCCCATTGATTTTCTTGATGACAATATTTCTACTGGTGATAGTTCCGTTATACAAGGCACAGGTAAAATCTTATCTGGAATTCTGTGGGAAATTCTGGTCTGCCTTGTCTAAGAAAGATGAATTCAAAGTGGAACAGGTGCAGAGAAGGGCTACTAAGATGATCTGAGGAGTGTAGATCCTCCCTTATAAGAGAAGACCAAGAGTGTGCTTTTTTACTCTAACCAAAAGAAAGCTGAGGGGAAGGTATGTTTGCTCTGTATAAATACGTCAGAAGGATAAATATTAGGAAGGGAGTGGAGTTATTTAAATTGTGCATTAATGTGGACTCAAGAACAAATGGATATAAACTGGCCTTCAACACAATTTTAGACTTGCAATTAGACAAAGTTTTCTAGCCATCAGAGAAGGGAAGTTCTAGAAGATCATTCCACAGGAAGCTAGAGGGGGCAAAAAACCCAACTGGCTTCAAGACTGAGCTTGATAAGGTTATAGAGGGGTGGTATGATGAGGCTACCTACAATGGCATGGAGCTGATCTGTAACTGCTAAAATATCTCTGGATGCAGGTGACAGAACAGTAGATGGGAAGGGCTCTGAGGTACTACAGAGTATTCTTTCTCAGGTAGTATTTCTCAGTATTCTTTCTCTGCCGGATGGATTTTGCCCGCATGCTTTGCTTCTAAGTGATAGCTGTATATGGGGTTTGGAAGGATTTCCCCATGGGCAGTTTAGCAGAGACCCTGTAAGGAGGGGTAGGGTCTTCCTGTACAACATGGGGCATGGTCACTTGCAGATTTAAACTAGTGTAAAAGGTGGATTTTCAGTAAGTTGAAGTTCAAATCGTGATTTGATTTCAGTGATTAGGGAAGATTGGGTGGATGTAGTTCTGTGGCCTACAATGTGTGTGAGGACAGACTAGATCAATGGTTTTCAAACTATGGATTGGGATCCAGCACTGGTTCGCAGATTCTCAGGTACTGGGTCACAGCACCCCTAGAAATCCAAAAGATTGCCACCAAAAGACTGGAATGCATTGCTGAAAGATGCAATTGTTGGGTTGTGGGAAAAAGGTTTGAAAACCACCGGGGTGAATGATCATGATGGTTCCTTCTGAAAGTTTATAATTCTGAGTCTAGGAATACTTGCCCCCCCCCCCCCCGAGACCTTAAAATTTGGAAGGACAGGATAACAGAGGATGGTAGAGAGTATTATACAGGTAGGAAACTTAAATAGAGAGAAATCAAGTGACCTTATGTATGTCACACAGAAAGTCAATAGAGGAACGAGAAATTGGAACTGCTCTGAGTCCCACTCTAGTGCTTTACTACAGGAGTCATCAGCCTTTTGGTATGAAGGCTGATTTTGAATGGTGCACTGCACTACTCTTGGCCCCAAGAAGGGCCACAGGGTGGCCACACACCCCCTTTCTGGCCCTCAACTTCTGCTCAGTTGTGCCTACCCCTGGCCAGAGCTGATGCAAGCAAACAAGTGGGAAAGGCTACCTGGTCCTTACATGCCTGAAGTCTCTGTAGTGGAGGAAGGGACAGAAGACTGAGGAGCTGGGTTGGCACACCAGTGCCCCCTCTGCCAAACACAGATATGGGAGAAGGCAAGGGGCAGCACCCCTTGTGCAAAAGGTTGCTGACCCCTACTTTACTATGAAATCATCCTTTCTCTGTTATCCATACATTAATTATTCCTTTTTAATTTAAAAAGCATCTTTTGCATAATTCACAGTGCTTTATAGATTTTCATTCTCTTCCACTTCTTATAGAATTCATGAATATTATAGTCATCTAATTAATCAACAATGCCTTCAGGTATACCTACTGCATAAGTAGGCTCATAAGGATTAGACTGTTGTCAATAAATATCGGTAAACATTGATTTAATGAAACAAGCACAAACCACCTAAAAAGATTTCTATTGAAGCAAGTTGAAAGGTGAAAATTGGAAAACTAACTAGAATTCTGCACAGAACCTTATTAACATTTGATTTAGGGTTATTTATTTTGTATGTTTTGGGGTGTGATATTGACAATTTGTGTTTTAATAGTTAGAGCTTTAACTTTTCATATTTCAATGTCTAGTGTCATGGAATAATTATTCTCTGTCTCTCCTCCCTGCATAATTTTCCTCAACTGTTAATATTTAAATAGATAACTATGGAAAATGTTTTTTTAAAATAAATGTTGTCCATTTCAATTATTTTTTAAAAAGTGAAGTGCTGTCAAGCCTATGCACGAGATGTACAACAAAGAAACACAGAATAATAGAAAGAAAAGAGGAAATTTTATTATATGAATGTGTGTTATCCCCTGGCCTATGTGTAAGCCTGGCCTTTGAAGAAAATATTTTCATATGTGGTTTTTTCCAAATGATTCTGCTAAGAGATTTGGATGAATGTAGTGACAGTCTATGCACACTGAAAGGAAGAAACTCAGTTTAGAATTTCCAGTGTTGTTGTTGTTCGTGTTCTTTGTGCAAACTAGCTATTGCTAAGACATATATCAGTTTTGCTGAGGTGATCAAAGCCCAGGCTTTTCATTTCTTCAGTGCATACATACCTAATTATCATAAATAATATAGTTCAGTACAGAAAATAAAGAAATTATAGCCGATCTTTGTCACATTTCATAAAACAAAACATTTTTGTTTCTCACCCGCAAATTCTGAAATATCATTTAAAATGAGAAGCTTTTCTTTACAAAAGATCACTGATCATTGTGTAATGATATCCTTTGACAGAAATGCTTGTCACAGGGTATTCATAAGAAATGAAGATATTCTATTTAGGGCAGCTTTCATCCCTGATGTGGAGAGTAGCTATGCCCAGGAACTTTGCCCTGGGTCAGCTGGTGGAGCTGCTGTGCTGGGAGCTGCTCTGTGCACCAGTCTAGTTGGTGCCAGTGTGAAAGGTCGTTTTAGGAAAGCTGCAGGTCTGCAGTTGTGCAGACCCAGGATACTCATGCAACTGGTGCTATGGCAGTATGGCAGTCTTTCAGTTCAGGAAGAGGAGAATAAGCCGCTGCATGTAAAGATCAGATTATGCAGCATCCCCTTAACCTCACTCTGTGCTAGTGAGTTGACTTTCACCTCCCTGAACTTTGTTCTCCACCTGCACAAATACATTTATGCTTCTTCAAGTGTTTATCCATACAGGTGTGCCATTTCAGATGTGCTTGCTTGTATACATGCATATATGTATTGCTTTTTGTACGTGGAAGGATTTCTTGGCTTGAACTTTATTACAATCTCTGTAAACTTAATTTTTATTAAGTTTGTAATTATATAAATATGCATTATGAAACTGACACTACTATAATTAAGTATCTTAGAGTATTCTGTTAATAAAGAGTTTATAACAGACCTGTAAAAAAAATTATTGTACTCAGATTCTAATATAATATAGAGAGAGAGTCACAGTCTTTGAACCAGTGTTCAAACCCTGATATCTTTAGACTAACTTTATACTTTAATACAAAACTTTTAAAGTGTTTGTTGGTTTAGAGATTATTTATGGACTTCATAAGTTAAAAAATAGTACTTATTTTTAAAAATAAGATTGTGCTGGCTAGCCATATCTAATGTGGGTTTAATGAAAAATCAGTCAATTGTATCAATTTTCCTACCAATCTAATGCATTTTCATTTTCATTTTTGTCTGTTTTTAATAAAACCGGTATACCTATTACACTATAGTTGATTAAATGACAAAAGGGAGCATATATCTGAGATATGTATTCAGTTATGCTAGCAGGTGCTGAACATATAATCATAGAATACTAGGGCTGGAAGGGACCTCATGAGGTCATCTAGTCCAACCCCCAGCTAAAATCGGGCCTACTCCCACTAAATCATTCCAGCCAGGGTTTTATCCACCCAGCTCTTAAGTTTCCAACGATGGAGATTCCACTAAGATTTCACCCAGCCTCAATCCTATTCATTTCATTACAGTGCTAGAAGTACAGACTGTCTTTTTGACAAGCAAACTTTTTTGATGGTTATTATGATATAATATATGTAAAACAAACACGAAGTCCTGTGGCACTTAGACTCATAATATATTTATTATATTATGTCTGCATTAGCACAACATCACAAGAATTATATGGTACCAAAGTTTATTAGAGTCTGACACAGTAACATTGGCTTTATTTGAGCTAATAGCAGTAGATGTTTGCTTATTTATGTTCCCATTTTAGGAACAGTTACTGTATTTTTGTTTTAAGGTTCTTTATTTCTGGCTTTACACTACAGCTGCTACTCAGACAGACTGCAGATATGGCAGGCACAACAACTTGTAATATGTTATCAGTATTTAATTCTGTTGAAAGAATCAAAGAGAAATCTTTTCTCCCTTTCTGCTCTCTCCTGATTTCAGAGGTTCCTTGTCTGATACTAGCTCTCAAATAAGGGATTTACATTTCTAGCACAGAGAGCAGAGATACGATAGTAGTAGCTTATCAGTCTAATTACCTCCATGTTAGAACAGTGGTTCTCAACCACTGTGTTGGGACACATTACTGTGTTGCCACACAGCAGTAAGCATGTCTTGGAGAGCCAAGGAAATGTCTGGATTTGGCCTGGGAAGGGTGGGATGTTGTGTGTTGCAACCTGCAAAAGGTTGAGAACCATTGTGCTAGAAGCCTTTCCTTATCGTAATAATGATTTATATCTGGTTTTTTTAACTTCTTAAATGCATCTCATTTCCTTGTGATCTTTTCACTTTCAGTATCTAAATAACCACACTGTTAAATGTCATGCATCATTTAACAGGATCTAAAACCTTGTTATGTGTTTGCATGGTTAAAGTAGTTGTGGACTGTCTAACATGGAAGGAAAGGAAAGCTAAATTGATCCACTTGTTGAGTATGCGCAGTCATGCAGTGCAATAAGCATATTCCTGCATCTGGTTAATAAATTCAGTAAGTGAGAGTTTATCAACATTTGGTATTTGCCTTTTTTGGTACCTCCAGATGAACAACTGGTGCATGGTGACCTTTGATATTTTCGTGCGTGTAGTGGTTTGTGGAATTTTCATAGTGGTTTTATGCTCAGTTAGGAAAATGCTGTTACTGGCATACCCTTATACACTTTTGTATCGTAATCTGCTTCTTGAATTTGTTTTTTATGCACACTACAGAACTGTCATGTACACTTTGCTGTTCATAAAGGAAAATACATGCCACTATATGAGCAGAGCAGCCTTAATCAATGATACTGCTTCTCAAAGCAGCTTTCTTAATGCAGCACTTCGTTAACATTAGGCACCACTCCTGCAAATGCCTTTTTGCTTATCCTTACACGTTAATAGTGCCACTTGCAGAATCAGGTTAGAACTGTGGACAGCAAAGAATATACAAAGCCTATTCTTTGTGTAACAAAGGGTTATCTGTACCTGAAAATATGGAGATTTATTTTAGTACTTCTCTCTTCACAACTCCTTTAAGTTTACACTGAACATTTTTTCTTTTAAATATGAAAAAGTAAATCTGTTCTCTGTCTTTTATACCTGGTAGAGTATGTGTTTCCTAGAAACAAGCAGTTAAAATATTGTTTAATTGGAGGGAAGGCAGTTAGCTCAAACTGTGTCTTCAAGCATGATGAATTGTTTCTGTTCAGCTGCTGACTTATTAAGGCTACTGCTGGTGACAAGGTACTGTTTGGAAACAAGCTAAAACTCCATTGTTGAATTTCCATATTTGTGCTTTGCCAAAAATGTATCTGTGGGATATGGCTTCAAAAGCATTGAAAGATGTGAGTAAAATTATGAAACAACACATGAATTGCTTTACAGCACTTCATCCAAAATTCGTTATTTGTAAATTATTGTGATATAAATAAGGAAATAGACTACAGTAACCTCAGAATCAAATTTATGTCTGATGTAATCCCATTGATGTTAATAGAATTGCACAGGATGAACTCAGAGCAGAATTTGAATTGGAGGACCAGATACTCAGCTGCTGCAAACTGTGCTGTCTCTGTTAAAATCAATAGAACTATATTCATGACAACTGCCAGTGCAGAATTGTTCCTTACAATATATTCTCCATTACATTTCCTAGTCCCAAAATGTCTGCAGCAAGGAAGCTGGGAAGGTTACAGGTCAATGGATCTTATTGTTAGAAGTTTTGCCCTGCTATTCTGCTAGTCTTATTGTCAGGTTCTGTGTGATATGATGCACTATCTAAATAGTGAAAAAAGGCTTCATGATAACTCAGTAATGAAGTGGCTTATTATGTGATTATTTATATATTATAATATGCATTAAAAATAGAGAGAACCTTGACCCCAGCCTGCCACAATGGGCTTTCCTAACTTTAAGCAAAGAAGTCCAGTGCTTAAAGTTAGATGTGTGCATAAGCCTTGGCAGGATTGTTTTTGATTGTCCCGTGCCATGCAAGGAAGCAGCAGCTGCATATAAGGTTATGTCCACACAGGGACAAAAAACCCGGAATTGACATGGGTCAGCTGACTTGGGCGGCTAGGGTTCTGGGGCTGTGGGGGGATGGAGAGTCTGGTTAAACTCTGATTTTTAGCCCTGCAAGTGCCCATGCCTGTGAGCCTGGGCCTACCATGGCTGTGCCCCAGAGGTGTTAAATCCCTCTGTAGACATACACTAAGAGGCAACCTTACTTGTCTCTGCTCTTTCTTTTCCTAAACATGCACAGAGATGATGTTACAGCATTAGTGATACAGAAGGGCATTTGACGTGTTTTTTCAAACAGCATGTGTTGTCATTTAGTAGTTGTTAATACTGACTACTGAAATGTAATAGGCAAACCTCAATAAGTATCTTCCATGTCACCTTCGAGAGCACATCCCCAAGGATCATGGTGTCATCTTCCTCCCATAATCCCCTTTAACCAATGAGCCCTGTGATCATAGCAACCAGTGCCTCCACCTAATGATCAGGTGTACAAAAGACTAACAACATGATAATCACTCGGACATTGACTAACTACTACAACAATCACATAAATATAAGCAATTTATCCCTGGGCAAGAGAGGACTAAAATAAAAGAATAGAGGGAACAGGCAGAGGTCTGAGGGATAACTAACTAAGGCCACAGCCAATCTTGCAGAAAGTTACACCTCACAGCAAAATGAACATAATAAAAAATCTTTTCCTTAGAAGTCTGGTCTGCACCGAGGGCACTCTCTTATATTTGCTTCTCTTAGCTGTCATTTTTCAAAGGCAGAGACTCGTATTCTCTCATCCACTCCAGGCCAGGAGTTTATGCTTACAGTGCCACTGCACCTGACTATCCCCAGTGGGTCTGTCCAAGATTCATTACTGGTGTTTCTCTCTGTCCAGGGTCTGTAACAGTGTGTACCAGTTAGCATCCTGTCTTCACAAAGTGAACTGCATTTATTCTTAGGGTGAAAGCATTATAGAGAAGACATATAAAAACAATAAAAGAACCTACGTGCATCCTGGAAGTTTACCAGAGATGACCGCAACTCCAGTCTAGAGCTCTGATAGGTACCTGACTTTCAGACCTCACAACTGGATTTACCCTCTTGTACAAATCCATGCCAGTCTTTAGATCAGAAATCATAACTGACTGGATAGTTCAGCTGTTTCTTTTTATGGCTTGAGCCTTTAATCTCCAGTTTTTGGGGAAAGGTAGTCACCAGTCAAAGACCCTTTCCTGAGGTTTTGTTGCGACTTTTTTTTTTTTCCTGTAACCAGAGTTGTGTAATTTGCATTAATCACCCCCTACAGCAGAGGTGCTGGAATCAACCATATATTTTGTTGTTATTTCTGCTTCAAGCAATTGGCTGCCACACTCTGAGCACCCTAGTGCCAGCACCCCTGCCCCGGGGATTCTTCCTCTTAACACTTCTTGTCCAAAAAATCCGTCTGTCTGGCACATTTCAGTGTAGTGCTTTGAATGCCTTACACTTCCCAGATCAATCTTTTATCACAGTCCCTGCACAGACTTAATCAGAGCAGTGGGACTGGAGGTCAGGATGTGGGACGAGCAGCACTGTGTGGGTGACAGCTCTCGTGTCCAGCTGCATGGTGTTCACAGTGGCTCCTATGTGTTCCATAACTTTTTTGGAGCTTGGACTGTCTTTAGCAGAGCAGGGGCCTCTGAATCTGGGTTAGGCCTTCTGACAGGGAGAAGATTGCTGCTCCTCTTGTCCTCCCACAGGGAGAGTCAAAGCCACTGGTTCTCAGCTTGTGGGCCTCAGAGTCTTGCAAAGTTGCCTGCCTCATCCCTCCCATTGATGGCTCCCTAAGGACTCGAAGATCAGTGCAGGCTTTTTGTAGCCAATTGGATGGGAGATCAGTGATCTTCTCCCCATGCCTCTAGCAGGGAGCATAGCAAAGCACTCCAGGTCAGTCTCTAGGTGCTGGAGCCAGAGGGAGGGGAGCACAACTGGAATAACATACAAGCCACCGCCTTTGAGTGATTGCTCTTGTCATTCCACATTAGGTGTGTGCACACTGTGTGCATGGATGGCCAGAGAATTTTACCATTAGAATACCTGTAGGGTCGGCTGTGAAGCCCCCTGGAGTGGCGCTGCTGCAGCCCTCTATATAAGGCTCAGCTGACCCTATCCTCCTCACTTCCTTCTTAACACCCTGATGGTCACTGGAACATTGGCCTACTATAAGTGTTAGCAGCTTCCCTGTAGTGTTAGATAGTTTAAATACATTTGAAGTGTTTGTAGTGATTAGTCAAGTAGTTTGTTTAGTTAGCTGGTCTCAAGAGAAAGTGGATTGCCCTCCCCAGACCTGAGGCCTGGCATGCCTGGCTTCAAAGCCTATGATTCCTGCTGGAAGCCTGTGCCTCTAGATGACTTGCACCCTCCTGCCTGGGGTGCTTAGGAGAATCACACCTGAGGGAAAAGTGCAAGATTTGCTGGAAAAAAAAAAAAGAAGAAGCAAGGTATCTTGTGGCACTAACATGGCTGCCCCTTTGGAAGATTTGCTGGAGTTTCCGTCCCTGGACTCGGATAAGGAACAGAGACTGAGGAGCCACAAGATGGAGGAACCTCTCTGTCCAGCTCCCTCAGGACTGGGTTCTATTGTGGCACTGTCAATGAGTAGCACACTGGCCACAACCAGGAAAGATTCAAGACTCAAAGACCCATCAAAGGATAAATGGCACCGCACAGCACCAGCAGCTCAATATCAGTGGCACCAGTCACTTTCTCCAGCACTGAAGAAGAAGAGGAAGACAGAGAGAGGTGTCCTCCCAAGAGCACACTGAGAGCAGACAAAGGGGAGAGCTCTAAGAGGAGCCATGTTAATTTGGCCCAGCAGCCCACAGCATCATTGAGTCTGGCCCCCAGGAAACAGCTCTCAAGTCCAGTGTCCATGTCCTCCCTGACAAAAGGCATCATGGAGGAAAAGATTCACCCTCCCTTCACACCTGAGACTTTTAACATGGAGCTCACAGAGATGATGGCACTGCCCAAAAGTCTAGGGTTGTCAAGTGGCAAGCCCACAGTAAAGTGCCTGGTCTTGCCTAGCACTGGTCTCCGTTACCATCCTTGGCACTAGGTAGATCCAGGTCCCTACTTTCAGGGCATTCATGGGCTTCCTTAGAGAAATTTTCTGACAAGATCAGCCAGGAATCGAGAGCAGAGTTCACAGCATCGATTAAGGAGGGCAAGGTGGTCTCCAAGGCATTGCTTCAATCTGCTCTTGACTCTACAGAGGCTATGAGACAAGCTATGGCCTCCAGGGTCGCCATGCAAAGGACTTCCTGGCTACAAGCCTCAGCTTCCACAGGAGGTCCAATCTACAAACCAGGACCTCCCTTTTGAAGGACCAAAGCTCTTTTCTCAGCAGACCAACTCTAAGCTGCAGACTTTAAAAGACCACTGAGCTCTGCTAAAATCCCTGGGGTTGCAAACCCCAGCTTCTCAAAGAAGGCCCATCAAGCCGCAGCCTGCGCTCCGCCCATAACAGTGGCATCAAGAATATGACTGTCAGAGGGGTTAGAACAGGCGAAGAAACAATCATCTTCCTTTGAATCAGAACCAAGGCACTTCATGCCAACCCTGGGGTTCAAAAAAGAACTTTTGAGGGTGCCCTTGAGATCAGCATACCAGAAGTAGCTTTAGATCCATGTCTTCCTCCCTTTGCCGACAGACTATCCTGGTTTTATCATGCTTGTTCCAGGATCACTTCAGACCGCTGGGTGCTGCGCATGGTACAACAAGGTTACTCACTCCAGTTTTCCACCTTACCCCCTTCCTACCCACCCCTTTCCACGTCCCTCTTCAAGGACCCCTCTCATGAAAAACTACTGGCCCAGGAGGTGCAGCCTCTCATAGACAAAGGGGCAGTAGAGGATGTGCCCCAAGAACTGAAGGGTAGAGGGAGTAAAACTCTCTACCCTTCAGTTCTTGGGGCACATCCTCTGCTGCCCCCATCCTCAATCTGTTAGGCCTAAATGGTCTCCCTAGCCTCAATAATCAGTTCCCTGGATCTGGGAGACTGGTATGCCACCATCGGTTTTCAGGACGCATATTTCCATATTTCAGTTGTGCCCAGGCACAGGAGGCTTTTGCGGTTCAAAGTAGGAGACAGTCACCTTTAGTTCACAGTCCTCCCCTTCGGACTGGCAGTTGCTCCACACATATTCATGAAGTGTTTAGTAGTAGTCATAGCCTTTTGCAGATGCTTGCAGATTCAAGTATATCCTTACCTGAATGATTGGCTAGTTTGCAGTCTCTCCAGAGATGAGGTAGCCCACCACCAGCAGGTGATTCAGGATGCTTTCGACCACCTGGGCCTTCTAGACCATGTGCAGAAATCCACACTTATCCCTACACAGAGGGTTGAATTTATAGGAGTATTATTGGAGTCAAAGGTGGCAAGAGTTTGCCTCCCTCAGTCTCAGGTCCTGGCCATCAGGAACATTATTGGAGACCTGCAGCGATATCCACTCACCACGCTGAGAACCTGCCTAAGACTGCTATAGCACATGGCGACCTGCACCTACGTGGTGAAACATGCTCAACTTCTCTTATGCCCACTGCTGATGTGGTTGGCACTGGTGTATCGGCCTGTCTGAGTATGGTCACACTCCCTGCAGAGGTGTTGGGGACATTGGATTGGTGGTGCAAAGAACACCATGGCCTCAGTAGTCTCGCCTTCCAGTTATCCCAGCCCTCAGTGCTCCTAGTTACCAATGCATGGGACTCGGGATGGGAGGCACACTTCGGCCACCTCAAGACTCAAGGGCTGTGGAAGGGCAGCAACCTTCATCTCCTCATCAAGATCAAGGAACTCAGGGCAGCATACTTCACCTGCCAAGCATTTTGGGAGCTCCTAGTGGGCAAGCTGGTGTCAGTCCAGACAGACAACACGTTCACAATGTTCTCTATCAGCAGGCAAGGTGAGACTTTCCCTATGCCTACACTCCTCTATCGCAAAGCCCTCAACCTGTGGAAGTTCTGTATTCTCCACTCAATTCACCTGGTCGCCTTCTGTCTCCCTGGGTGACAGAACCTCCTAGTGGACAGCCTCAGCAGGAGATTCATGACCCAAGAATGGTCCCTAAAGCGGAAATTTTATTGGATGTCTTCTGGAGGTGGTGTCGTCCCCAAATAGACCTGTTTGCCTCAGTGTGGAACAAGAGGTGCAAAATCTTCTGCTCATTCAGAGGGCAGAGCCCAGGCTCAGTGGCAGACACATTTGAAATTTCATAGGCAAGCTGGAGGTGCTACACCTTCCCTCCAATGCCGCTAGTTCCAAAGGTGATCCTGAAAATCAAGCAACACAAAGCTGCAGTTATGCTTGTAGTCCCAGCGTGGCCAATACAGCATTGGTATACAACCCTGTTGAACCTCTCCCTTCAGGATCTGATAGAGTCACCCCTGCTGCGATCTGTTCTCCCAGCACCAGGGCCGCCTGGTACATCCAGTCCTGGGAGCCTTATGCCTCCAAGAGTGAAACTTCCGTGGCTGACACAGAAAAGCTACAGTGTTCACTGGAGGTTCAGGAAGTGTTGTGCAATAGCAGGAAGCCTGCTACTAGGGCCACATACAAGGCCAAATGGATAAGGTTAGTGACTTGGGCAACAGGTAAAGGACCTGAACTGAAGTTGGTCCCAACTGAGAATATTCTGGACTACTTGTGGTCCTTGAACTCTCACAGCCTCTCAGCCTCCTCAGTCAAGGTCCATTTGGCAGTAATTTCAGCATTCCATGAAGGAGCCGAGACTACTTTCATTTTTTCAAATCCAACAGTTAAACATTTCCAGAGGGGGCTGGGTAGGTCGTTTCCTTTGGTGTTCCCCCCAATGATTCAGAGGGACCAGAATTTAGTCCTTTCAAGACTGGCCAGTCCTTTCAACCTCTTTCATCCTGTTCATTGCTTTACCTCTCGTGGAAGGTAGCCTTGCTGGTGGCCATTACTTCTGCCAGACGGGCGTTGGAGGTTCAGGCCCTTACGTTGAACCCACCTTACACGGTCCTTTCCAGAGGTAAAGGTTCGGCTACGCCTGCACCCAGCTTTCCAACCAAAAGCCGTCTCATACTTCCATTGGAACCAAGAAATCATTTTACCGGTATTCCATCCAAAACCCCATACCTTGCAGACAGAATGTAGACTACACACACTGGATGTTCAACAAGCCTTAGCCTTCTCCATTGAAAGAACAAAGCCACTTCAGAAAACTTCTTAGCTATTTGTAGCAGTTGCAGACAGAATGAAAGGCAACCTGTTTAAATGCAACACCTCTCAGCCTGGATAGTGGCTTGTAACTGTGAACACTACATGTTAGCAAACATTCACCCTCCAGTGCTCAAGGATCACTCCACAAGGGTTCAAGCATTGTCAACGGCTTTCCTGGCCTGTGTGCCAGTTGTGGACATATGCAAGGCAGCCACCTGGTCTTCAGTCCATACTTTTGCAGACCACCACATGATCACTCAACAGGTGCAGGACAGTGCAGCAGTCAGAAGAGCAGTACTGCAGTTCGTGAAGCTATAATTCTGATCCTCTGCCTAAGGTAAGACTAGTGAATCACCTAATGTGGAATAGACAGGAGGAATCACTCGAAGAAGAAGAAACGGTTACTTACCTGTAACCAGTGTTCTTCAAGATGTGTTGCTCTGGTCATTCTATTTCCCTCCCTCTTAGCTCTCTTTGGAATATGTAGCAAGAAGGACCTGGGAAGGGTAGGTTCAGTTGAGCCTTATATAGCGTGCCATAGTGGTGCCACGCCAGGGGACTCCACAGCTGACCCTGCGGGTACTCTAGGGAAAAATTCTCTGGGGATCTGTGCATTCAGCATGCACACACCTAACATAGAAAGGCCAGGAGCAACACATCTCAAAGAACACTGGTTACACATAAGTAACCATTTTGTCTTTCCAGCAGGCTTTCTCTCTGGTCATGTGGTTTCTTAAACTCCATTCAAGGGGATGATGGGCAGCTCTGTGCAGCTATGTGCAGCTATGTTCCCTCTAAGTTGTGCGTGTGTGCGTGTGCACACAGGTTTTGAAAACTGTGCACACAACAAAATAAAGTGTGCACAAAAAAATTCAACAGTGCTAATATTTTGACCCTAGTTTAAGTAGGTAATTTCAAATAGCATGTTTCAAATAAGGTTTTGTAATTTATAAAATCATTTCCATCGCCATATCAAAATAGAATTTAGATATTGTTTGCATCATACACATTTACTTCATTGCACTCACAAGTTTGACCACAATCACTGGCGTGTACACAGATTTGAACACTGGTTCGAAAAATTTGGACAAAAAATTTTTTGCGCACACAGCTACAAAAAGTTAGAGGAAACATTGCCCATCCATCACCCCTTTCTCCTCTTTTCTCTGCTGCCAGAAGACAGAATTACATGTTATCAAATTAAGGCAGAGTAGATGGCATAGACTGAGTTTTTTAAAGAAATGGAAATTAGTAAACTAAAAACAGTATACAAAATGAATCACCCAGTCCTCTCATGTTTCTAGTCTCCATGTTCTTCTACCTTTTATTAAAAAAATCCCTCAGTGGTGCCTATTACAAACACCAACCATAAATAAAAGCCCAATGTCATCATTTTAGATGCTTATCATCTGAGTTTTAATTAAACACAATAACTAATTAAAACATTCAATACTGTAGATCAATGTTCCCTCTAAGCTGATGATACTGCTGAGCAAGTTCCCTGCTGGTTCCCCGACTCCCACTGGGCCCCTTCCCTGCTGCCTGCCAGCTCCCCCAGTGCATCCAACAACTTGCTCAGCTGCATCATCAACTTAGAGGGAACACTGCTGTGCAGGCCATTGAGGCTTGCTCTTGGTCACCCTGATGCCAATCAGGGTCCTAGTTGAGAACTCACGGGCAAGATGTGTCCCCCTGTAGCAGTCCTAAGGCAGAGTTTCTGTGTGGGAACTACATCTCTGAAACTCACAAACTAGTAGAGGCTGTATCCATATTTACAAAAACACCTGAACAAGGTACTGTTAATTCCATTGTCCCCCGCGTGTTCACAGCACTTCCTGTGAATTGTAACACATGACGCTGCAAATCTTGTGTTGGTAAAGGTGGGTCTCATGCAGGAGCGATTTTAATGAATATGGGGCCCTGAGCAAAAGTCAAGGATGGGCCTCCCCATGCCATGGGGGGGGGGCATCCTTGACTTTTGCCCCCTCCACCTTGTGGGGCCCCTGCCTCCTTCCCTCAGGCCCCATTGCTGGTTCCTCCTCCTGCCTCTGGTGCCTCTCCCCAGCTCTATGCCTGTCCCCCAGACACTGGCCCATCCTGCCACAAAACTAAGATCACCTATGGTCCCATCCTCTCTCTTCATAGCGACATTAAACATCTCACACTGAAATTAAAATAACAGTAGATTTTAAATTATTGTAATAGTAATTAGCAGTGTTTATTAATGAAATGCTACTTTATCTTAAAACAGTTATCAATGTAGTTATCCAAAACATGAGTGATTGAGCTTTTTATAAATTGTAAAACAGAATCTTTTCAAGTTCCAAAGGGTTGTTAGCCTAGTTCAGCAAAACAAGCAAGGAGTCTTGTGGCCCTTTTAAAGACTAACAAATTTATTTGTCGCATGAGGTTTCATGGGAGAACATCCCGCTTTATCAGACGCTTTCAAGAAGAGTCTTTTCAGTTAATCAATCACCAACTTGGCCTCACCTGTGCTCCAAAAGTCAGTAATTGTATGAAACTGATCCCGTGATCGAGTTTAAAACTGTCACTTGCCAGCATTAGCAAGTGCCATTGGGCCAGATCATGTGAATGTATTGACTGTTACATCCATCCCCCTGCTGATGGCGAGATGTGGAAACAAAAAGGGAGATCTGTATGGGAAAGAATAGAGAAAACAGACCCATTTAGTTGACAGATGAAAAAGTGCTATCAGCAACTGCACAGATTTTTGGGAAAAAATCCCAAACAAAACCATCTTGTTAAAGTGATAGCTTCTCTCAGTTAATATCTGTACCAGAGTTGGGAGAACCTGTGGTTGACACTATAAAATAAAGCCTTAAATGCTGCCCTGGATAGATCTGGCTAGAACATTTTTGTCAAAATGAAGTTGCTGTGAAATATGCTGCTTTGTCAACGTTGAAATCTTTCAGAAAGATATGGATTTCCATAAAACTTCATTTGGGGAGGATTTGCAGGCGAAGGGAGAGACACAGACATATGCCATTTCCGTACAATCTTTGAAAGCTTTTGATTAGATTCCTACGTGTAACAGAAATGAAATTCAGAACTTCTGAATTTTGTCATGAAATAGAAGTACACACTCAGCTCTAGCCTTGGTGCTTGAGCTGACAAGAGTTCTACATATTCTAGCTGCTGTTCCAGAGAGACAAGGCTGTGGGACTGAGATTTTTTTAATGTTATCTTGCTGTAGTTCCTGTTTCCATGGAATATACTCAAGAGAAGATGAGTGGAAGGATGAAATCTTGTTCTGCAGGCCTCAACAGGAGATTGAAGAAGATGAAGTACCTGAGAGAGTGTTTGAGAAAGAAAAAGGGAACTTTAAATGAAGAGTGGGATGAGAGACGAAAGGGAATATGCAGAATCTCAGCAAGACTGGGAAGAAACTTGGCATAGGGACTGTTTGGGGTGGGGTGCAATGGGAGGCATGTGCTCTGGAAGAAAGCAGGGAGAGAGAGATAGCAGAGAAACTCTACCCACATGCCGTGTCCTTCCTTAAAAAAATCTCTTACTATGCTTTGCTAAGCCTGTGTTGTGTTTCAAATTGTTTGTAAGTGATGATTTCATCATATCTGATGGAGTTCATCCACCGTCCAGTATATTGTAAGCCATCCCTGGCAACAGTACATACATCATATATCCCCATCATACATACATCATACATCCCCAGCTCCGTTTACATTCTTCCTTTACATCTGTCTGTTTTTTAAGTAAACCCAATTGCACTCAAAGGTGTATGTGGTACAACAGAAGCAACAAATACATACATATATAGAGGAGAATATATCACTGTTATAGTTCCCTGCAAAGTCTTTTTCCCCTCTGTAGAAGTTTGCTCAGTTTGACCACTCCCCACTATACTAGCAATGTGCTCAGGAGATCTGTGGTCCCAAAACATTTGGTGTGGAGTTTTCAATCCTGGCTCCTTAAAGTAGTATACCAACCCCAAGTGATAAAAAGTTATGACCCATACCTTTAAAAATAAAAGAGAGTGTGAAACCATAAATGTTACAATTTTTGCTTATGCCTTCTGATTTTTGTTCTTTTAGGGTTCATATTTTCAGTGTTTTGACTGCATCCAGAAATAAATGCTAACTGAGATTCTCATGGGATCAGTGACCTCAGGATCCGGGATTTTAATAAAAAACACCAAGTCAACGTAAAACTGAGAGAACTGTGATAGTGTTAATACTGGGCTTTGAAACTCATTTCCATTCCTAACTGCAAGATATTCAGTGGTGTTAAGGATAGAATTTGTCACTGCCAGTGATGCCTGTAGCTCTGAAAACCAGGCTTTTCTTGTTCTGACACCTGATGTTTTGTTCAGATGTCTAGACTATAGCAAACAAGAATGCTTTTTGGAATTTAGCTTTCTTCAAGTTAGAAGAACGTGCACAATTTAACAAGATTTCAGTTCTCTGAAGTGCCATAAAATTTTGTTACATAAGAATGATCAAACATTATTTGCATGAACACATTTTCAGACTTCAGTTAACTTTATAATCAGCAAAATGTGCCAGCCGAAGTATTTGCAGTGAATTGATGACTTCTTTTAGAAATTTTTATTTTATAATTTCAAGGTTTATTTATTTCAGCTGCTTTTAGTTCTTAACTCTTCTTAGAAATTCTTTTGTTTAAATATCATTCACAGGGAAGTAGTATCACATTGTCAAATTAAACTTTTTTGTCAGTGTACAAATTTTGCTGAATAATGACAAAAAATAAAACTTTGACCAAAGAAGAGGGTTGTTTTGTTTGTCAGGCAAAGTTCTGTATCCCTAACAAACTCTGGAGTAGGTTAATTCCTAGCTAGGAGAAAATTAGTCAGCCAAGACTGAAGGCCTAATTTAAGGAACCATGGGGATTATTTAAAGGTAGCTATATGATATGGGAGTAGAAGTTGCACAGTTGACTTTAAGGCTATGCTGTTTCTAGTCTCTTCTAAAACATGCCATTAATTTCGGTTTTGGCTGCATATTTAATTTTCAATTTCATTTCATAGTTAAAGGTAAGGCAGGGACTGAAACCCTTTATGTTTTTACAGTACAGTATCACCTATGTGATGATATTGTTGAGTACAGAATAAATTTCTGTGGATTTACAAGTAAATCAGTTAGTTAGTTTTACTTAAAATTTATTTGAAAATGATTGTCTTCTATGAGAAATTTCTTTTTCTCAAATAATCTTATTAATGGATAACTATAAACTCATCACAGTTCTCACTTAAAATAATGTGAAATTTTCTGCATGTGCTATGTTGTAGCAATTTGGTAGTAATTAAGTTACTGATTGTAGTATCTGTTTTATGATTATATCCACTACAATAAAGGGTCAGGTCAGTGGTTCAGAGAGCTCTTTAGAGGGGCCATTACGATTTCAGAAGTAAATTTCAGTATGCATCACCATGTTTATATAACTCATGTGGAAGTAATAATTCTGCTGGTCGTAATCCATCAGTGGTGCATGGGAGACTGGATGTGTGTTAATAGTTCTCATTGGTAGATCCCCAAGTAAACCTTGTTTACTACATAAAATAAAAAGAAAGCCCACTGTAGATTAGTGTCCAAGTCCATTCATCAGTTGTTTGTTACTCTATGATCAGGGCCTCTGATTTTGGTTTGAACTGATAAAACTCCCCGATGAGAGAAAAAAACAATGAACTTGGTTTTCATTCAGAAAGAAGTGGAGATGATTATTTGGTGTAAGAGCTTGTCTACATGGAGAAATAATCTAGACTATGGAAGAGGGGAAGTTCACTGTCCTGTTGCGCCTCAATTGGTCTGTATAGATCTTTCATGGTGCACACTAAAGATTCTGTAGTGTGCTTTAATGTAGTGCTGCTTGAAACTGCTACATGGAAGCACACAAAGAAATACTACAAAGAGATTGTTAGATGCTTAAAGATGGGGGAACTTATGCAAGTGGGATTTTCTTCCACGAAAGCTCATGCAATAAATAAATCTATTAGTCGTTAAGTGCCACAGGATTCCTTGTTTGTTCAAAACTCTCTCATTTTCAGGGCTCTTTGGCAAAGTGGGATTTTCTTCCACGAAAGCTCATGCAATAAATAAACTTGTTAGTCTTTAGGTGCCACGGGACTCCTTGTTTGTTTTACTGAACTAGACTAACATGGTTGCCCATTTGGAACCTGAGTTTTGAGGAACTACATGAAACTCAAAAATCGGTTTAAAAATTAAACTCAGAAAAATTAAATTGATAAACCGTGACAGGAATTCTGCATATGATACAATTAAAGTATAGAATCCTTTTTTGTCATCCTTTTTTTTATTTTACATGCTGCTTCTTTTGAGCTCTAAGGGTTTAAGTTTACTGATTACTCTTGTTGACTGATGTCAACGTCTCCAATCACTAACTGAAAACATTCTTGTTTGCCTGAAACACAGAGATGGAAACATTTTTCACAACCGTATTTTCACGCTATCAATGCAAATAAATGAGCAGACCACTGAATAGGTTGCAAACTTTATAGCAAACTAAGATGCACATACTCCACAGAGATGGGATTGTCCTAGGTATACATCTGTCTATTGATAGACTATTATCACTCTGCTTGTTTTCAATAATATATAATGTGAAATCATATTTGAAGAGACCTTGTTCATAAAGCATGTTACAGTTTTAGGATCTCAAAAAATAGTCTGGTGTCAGCTGGAGTTTTTTCCCTCAATAAATGATGGAGTCATTCATAAAACTCTTTTAGTATTAACTGATGTAATAATTAAGGCCACAGTACTGCAGTTGTGTTCTTTAGCAGGGGGACACTTACACGTAGGTAGAATACTAATGGATTCAGTTGCACTCAGAATAAACAATAGGGTACGTCGCAGTGGATCATGTTACAGAAACGGAAGATAAGTCATGATATGGTGCATTAACTCTAAAATGATTATTTAAATCCATTTGTATTTAGGGAGGAGGTTTATTGATTTAGATTTTTAGCATAACTATTTTAAAACAAGAAATTATACAGGTGACTTATGCTGGTCTAATTTATACAAGATTTTATAAAATGAATGAAGCTATTTTTAGATTTTTTTTAAACAATCAAGCTTTTGCTTTTGATCTTGTATAGGTGTGTGATTTCAGACCTTATTTGTAATAGGCCAGTAATTTGTATACATCTGCTTTTCTTTATTTTCATTTATATTCATACCAAAGTGTTTTAACATTGTAACATATGTTATTAATTACTTTCCTTTATGTGTGGACATTACAAAGCTGATAGAGGATGAGGGGCAGATGGGAGCTTAGAAAGTGTGAGAGTCTCTAACGTTCAGCTTTTTTTGCCAGGTCAACTTCGATTATGATATTTCTGGTAGTTTGTTTTAAATGCTTGCAGTAGCAAAAGGCAAAGTTTGTGATTTTTACCTGTTATCACTCTTCTATATCACCAAACAGAAAAAATAATTAAGGCCCAATCTGTATAGCCCTGTGACTGTGAATCCTGGAAGCCTTGGGATCCCTGCCTTTAATGTAGTTATCTCATGAGGTTGCCCTGTAGTTATAGGCCCTGGCGGAGCCTGCATGGAAGGGCTGCTCCAGAGTGGCAAACTCTGGAAGCCCTGGCTATTTTTTGCTGGAAATTCATCAAAAAGAATATGTTTTCAGGAAATATCTCATCAGCAACTTCCCAATCAGCTTTACTAAAAAATGAATCATGTAGGAACAAGGGGCCAGGCTCCCTGAAAGAAATTTTTACTCTTGGTACACTATGGTCACTTGGGCCCACCCTTTCTCATTTCACTTTATTTATTCAGACATTTACAAATATTTTGGTTTCTCTCCCCTGAACTTAGGGCCCCAATACACTAATTCCTCCTCTCTTTCCCTCCTGGTTGTTTCAGATTTACAAAGAGACTTGGGAGACCAGAAAATCACTGGGACTGACTAAATCTTTGAAGCTGCTTCTCTTTGGATAAATAATTAGTCATTGGGTCAGAGAGAAGGTGGGAGAAACAGAGGAATGAGAGCATGAAAATGACTAACCTGTTGGCTAGAGCAGTCACTTGGGATCCATTGTACCTGTTCCAGTTATTCTAAATATTTATGCAAAGTGAAACATCTTCAACAGAAGAGAATGAGAGACCCACAGCTCCATCTCCATCATAACAAGATTAATACAATAGTCAAATCAATAAGGTGGAAGCAAAGTGCCTTGACCTTATCAAAACAAAGCATTTTGATAATTTATCAGTAAAAACTTTGGATAAAATTGATACATTCCTATGAAATGTTTTGATTTAATCAAATCAGCATTTTCCATTGGAAAGCCATTCCACAGAGATATTTTCCACAAGTTCTAGTGTATGATTCTACAAAAATCTGTAGGAATAGTCATGTAAGGTAAGGCTTGTAGGTTCAAATGCTTAAAAGGTGTAATGATGATGCACTTGATTCAGCCCTGGGTTTTATCAGTGTAACTCAAAGACAAAGCTCCCCTAATAGTGAAAATTCATTTCATGTCCTCTCCTTTTTTGAGTTAGCAGAAAGTCATTTTATATCTGATACCACTGATGCACTAGTTGATCCCAAACCATTTTTATTAAATGAACATTACAGTAGTGAATAATAATGATAGGCCAGCTTGTGGAGTTATCATGTGTTCAGAGTAAGGTGCAGCTTGTTGTGTTCCTAACCCAGGTGCACAGCACAAACCATACTGTGACATTCACAATTTGGTTGCTGGATTTCCCTTGCCTGACGGGTCTCCCTTTATTTCCAATAAGCTAGGCCAGCGTTTGACATGCCACAAGGTATTTCTTCCTTTGCACTGGCTAAGCTGTGTTGGGGGTGTGTTGAGGAGGCAGCTGAAGTTCTTCTGAGTCCTCATTCTCATGTGCAGAAAGAAATAACAGCCCTGTCTGATTGCTGTTCCTTTCACTCTGTGACATGTAATATAGGTAACCAGAGGAGTAAAGGTGCAGTACTTTACTACTTGTTGACCTCTGAATATGCACAAATGATACAGGCTAATCAAACTACCAACATATGAATTGAAATGTATTATTACAACTCAAATTTTTATACAGGCCTTAAATATTCTTGGAATGTTAGTTTATTGCAATTAATTACATTTAGTAATTTGCCTTTAGATGAATTTCTTCTGCTTTCATTTTGTGTTCCCTTCATTTATAATAGCCTCCTTAGGTGCTTAAAATAAAACTTCTTTTCCTATTGTCATTTTATATGGAAAAGTTTGGGGAGGGTGCCTTATATTATTCATTTTCTTCTTGTCATCTACTGTAGTCTAGTTTCTGGATTAAGGTTAATTAGTTAGTTGTGGTTTTCCTTTGCTGACCAGCTGTCTTTGCATCATCAAAGCAAAAATATTGTAGAGTAATGTATAAAGTGTTTTTTGGGTTTTGTTTAACTTCTTTGCAACAGATGGTAGATTTACAAAGTAAAAGGAGAGCTAAATAATAATTTTCATCATAACAGTTTAGGGTAAGCTAAGTTATTCTTTTTTTTCCCTTAAAAATAAAAAGGGGAGGTTAAACCAAGGAAGACTGGACAGATTAAGTACCTTGCTTTCTGCATCCATGACATTTTGTCTACATTCAGGTTACCTTTTAATTTTACATAATTAAACTAATGAAGGAGTTTTGTTTAAAGTGTTTGAGAATGATGCTACTTTCAACATTACAAATAATAAAGCTTTTCTAGCATTTTGTTTTTTAATGGGAACTTCAGAGTCAGAAGTGTAAAGCTTAGGTATCAATGGTATAGTCATGTGATTGTTACTCAGTCCAATGTGCTTCTTAAGAACACAATACAGTTAGTTTTTAGTAACACTTTTAGCAAGTGGATTCAATCTCAGGCATTTTTATCAAAAACAGAATCAGAAAGTAACTTTTTTCCTGGAGTATCCAAAGGACTCTTCGGATTTTAATAAGAGTCTTTACATTTTGATTCGAAGTGATCATTTCTGGAAAAGAGTGCCTAGAAGTATTTAAAGCAACTTTTTGTTAAAGAATTCAATGTGTTATAATTGGACTATTAACCTATTCTGTAGATTTTTATTAGTTTTTTTTCCCTATTGGTGAATAATGTTTATAGTTGAAATATTTGTTAGAAGAGGCAATGTGACAAGGTGGGTGGTCTTCTAATTAATATTACAGTTCAGATCTGTAAACTATACAAGGATTGTTTAACAGTTCAGAATTCATTTCCTATTATGTTCAGACATTTGTTTAGGAATAAAGTTCAACGTTTGCCTTGAAACACAATTGCTGTCATTTCATGGACTATGGAAATGACTTTTTCCCCCAAGAACTGCTTTAAATGTATAATTAGTTGAAGTAATTTCTGTGACCTTTTGCTAAATATTTAGACTGTAGCTTACTTCTGTTTGCTCAGGATTTTAAAACTAGTCATTCTTAGAGTTGGCAAAAAAAAGAAGTAAGCAATATGAGGAGCATTATATGAACAATAATAAGAGATGAGATGTGTTGGATAATATCTCTCTTCACAAAAACATCTGAGTTGTCAAAATGCACCAAAAGAGTTGAATAAAAAATAAATGTCATCTAAAATCAGGATTACACGTTTCTTTTGATTGACCTGTTTTTGGTGTGGAGGAGAGGGGGTTGCTCCAGGTCTTAACCAAATTTCCCTTAGTTGCTGAATCATGTAAATAGTTATGCAGTACATAGAGTTGTCATATCATTAAAAATAGAATAAATGCAGTTTTTCAGACTAAATTAAAATTCATAATACTTCATTATTATTAACAAAAGAGAGAACATTTCAGGAATAATTTCCTTCAGAATATGTAACAACTGTTAATTTATTTCAACTGTAGCATAAGCTTTTATATAATTTTTCACAACATCTCTTGTAGATGTAACCCTCCATGGTTTCACTTTTTGAGAGATACCAGCTAAACTCCGTGTAGTGGTCTATCAAATCCATTTTTTGATGGATGGCAGGACCTCTTGGCTTTAACCCTACTACCTACAGTCCAGCATATCTTCACATAGTATGTAGCCTGTGCTGAAACAATGTCCAAGAATGATCTGGCATAGAGAGTGAAATAATGGAATTCTCTCTCAGAGACTGTAAAACCTTGAGTTCACTACTGAGAACATTAATGGGAGAATACAAAGAAGCTCCTTGCATTGTGGCCCCTTGTATTGCACCCAGCCAATTGATAAAAAGTAACTCCTGTCTCCAGCATATTAATAGTTTACTTCATGAAAACAGATGCAGTTGGCAGTTGCTAGCAGAAATGATGATAACAAGGGAATTCAGCTAAGGATGATGATAAAAACATCAATAATAAATGGATAGTTTATTCCTGTACACTGATTCTACTAAGACATCTCTAACAGTCCTTAAGAAAATACAAGCTGGATAACATTGCATGTTGTTGAACATGTTTAGAGTTTAAACTAATTAAAGGAAATGCTAATTACTAAATTCGTCTTGAGCTTTTGTGCACAGCGCTGGGGGGGGGGAGGAGATTATTTGTAACTTGCTCTAATATGCTGCACTTGAGCTGCTGCCTGATGTAGACCCTGCTGATATGCTCTAATACCGTGGTTCCTTACCTGTGACCATAGGGACTCAGGGGCTTTTAACGTGGCCTGCAGCTTCCTCGTGCTAGCTGCAAAAGGGAGCCGCTGTTTAAGGACTCAGGCAGAGTGCATTTCTATAGGGCTAAAAGACCAGTGCATGTTCCTTTTTGCACCCAAGGGATAGTAGATCCGTGCTCCCTCCTTCTGACTGTAGTGCTACACCTAGGTTCATAGGTGCTGGAGGCTTTGCTGGAACTAAAAGGAGGGGAGCACTGATCTCCCATTCCCAGCTACAGAATGGAGCTGCTACCTACAGATCATGGAGAAGTGCATGGGTCTACAGATGGCAGTCTGTACTAGGGGGGGTGGCTACAGTGGGGATGTGGGGGGACCTGCTGAGGGAGCCTGGTGGACCTACAGGGCTGTAAAAATGGTATCTGCGGCCCTTGAGCCGAAAAAGTTGGAAACCACTGCTCTAAAAGGTACTTAGTTTCCAGTAATGTCTTCCTAGCAGGACTATCTTGGAACTGCATTAACATAAATTTGAAAACTTTTAGAGTGCACCAGCAGGGATCTACCCAGGTTGGTTACGTGCAACGTTAGTTGCTGTCCCACACTTTGTAGACAAACCCTTAGTTTCCAAACGAATAAGATTTTCTAAGCAAACCTCTTGATCAAACTCCAGGTTTTACTCCTTTAAGTCTTCTTCCTCAGAAATTTGTCATTCATTTCAGTTAATACTTGGTTAGCTGAGTTTGAGTACCAAGAAATGCAAGTTTTACTGTTATAATATATGTTGAGCTGGGCAGGCTACAGAATTGTCATATGGTATCATCCTTGATGCCTCACAGTCAGGGTTCAGGCTAGAATACAGCATAAAGAGAACTATAAAGATTGCACTATGAAAGATCACCTCATATTCTTCTTTGAGTGGTGTCCTTATGCATACTTCACTGTAGGCATGTCTGTGTCCCTGGACCTCTGACTGGAGATTTGAGATAGTAAGGTCCCTTCAGCCTGCACATCCACTGTCCCCGTCTTGTGCCTTGCCTCAAGGGTATTTAGCACTACACAAGCAAATCATCCTCAGTGCCTTCTTAATTGCTCTTGCCTTGAAATGGAACAATTAGCAGTCCACCTCCAATTTGTTTGGTTTGAATTTTTATAGTTGATGATAGAATTTCTGTTCATTGTAGCCTCTAAAGTAGAGTTTCTGTTTTTCTCCTTTCCCTTTTTTCCCTAAGAAAAAAATTGTTTTAATTTCCTCTACCTTTGTATTTCTCCCTATCATTATTGACATATTTTTTTCTCCCCCCTCACTGAGGGAGATACATCCTATCAAGAGGTATGCCTGGTTCCACTAGCAACATTGATCCTGACAATGCACAAATGTTTAATAGGTTGAGTAGCTCACCTGAATAACTGCAAGTTTCTGGGCAAATGGTCACTAATGGAATCTACACTCCACATCAAGCTCTTGGAACTCAGAGTGGTCAGGCATGTTTGTGCATATTTTCTACTGGTAATCAAGGAAATGCATACACAAATCCTGACAGACAGTATGTTTTATATAAAACTGACAAGGGATTGCTCTGTGACCTTTCTTTTCACAGAAGCAGTAAAATTATGGAAGTGTTGCATACATCACATAGTTCTCATTTCAGCCACTGATCTGCCAAGAGTACAGAATAGTACGACAGAAAGCCTCAGTTGCAAGTTCTCACGCAATCATGAATGGGCAATGGATTCAACAGTAGTCCACAACACATTCATTTGCTGGGGGATCCCACAGCAGACTTATCTGCTACATACATGAACAACAAATGCCCCAATTATTGCTCTTGAGCTTGACTGGGGAAACAGTCACTAGGAGATGCGTTCCTTTTTCAGTAGAACATACAGCTTATATATACCTCCACTCTGTTCTCTCTCATATCAAAGGCTTTACTTAGGATAAAATAAAGAGAGGAGAAAGTAAATGTTATACTCATAGTTCCCACCCGCACAAGCAAATGCCGTGCCATACCTAGCACACCTAGCAAGATGCCCACCAATTCCTCTTTAACAACTCCTCCTCTACTCTCCTCTCCCAGAACACCAGGCAGATCCTTCATCCTAATTTATAGGTTTTCTGGGTAGGGCTTGGCTCTTGCATGGTTTCAGCGCATACAGAATTTCTTCTCTGAGCAGGTCAAAGAAGTGCTCTGGCACAGCAGAAAATAAGAAACTCATTGCACTTACAGGCAATACTGGAGAAGATTCCAAACAAATTATCCAGGTATCTTCAATCCTTCTCCTAATTTTATACTTCATACTAGACCTTAAGGTGTCTTATAAACTTTAAGGTCAGAAAGGATTAATATGATGATCTAATCTGATTTCCTGCACTTCACTTGCCACTCTGTTTACTTTAAATCATGATGTGAGGACTTTAATAGCTCAGTCATTGATTAGAGGTTTATTACAGAAATTGGGTGAGTGAGGTTTTATGGCCTGCATTGGGCAGGAGGTCAGACTAGTGGACTTCAATTACCCTGACATCTGCTGGGAGGCCAATACAGCAGTGCATGGGCAATCCAGGAAGTTTTTAGAGAGTGTTCGGGACAACTTTCTAGTACAAATGCTAGAGGAACCAGCTAGGGGCCTTGCACCTCTCGACCTGCTGCTCACAAACAGGGAAGAATTGATCAGGGAGGTAGAGGTAAATGGCAAACTAGGCAGTAGTCACTATGACATGGTTGAATTCAGGATGCTGATTAAAGGAAGGAAGGAAAGAATCAAAACAAAAACCCTGGACTTCAAAAAAGCAGATTTTGCCTCCCTCGGGGAACTGATGGGCAGGATCCCTTGGGAAGCTAATCTAAAGTGGAAAGGAGTCCAAGAGAGTTGGTTATATTTTAAAGAAACCCTGCTAAGGGTACAGGAAGTTGCCATTCCAGTTAGGAGGAAGAACAAATATGTGAGGCAGCCAGAATGGCTTAGCAGAGAACTCTGCTCTGAGCTTAAACATAAAAAGGAAGCTTACAGGAAGTGGAAGCTTGGTCAGATGACCAAGGAGGCATATAAAGATATTGCTAGGGACTGCAGGGATAAAATCAGAAAGGCCAAAGGACAAATGGAGTTGCGGCTAGCGAGGGATGTAAAGGATAACAAGAATGGGTTCTACAAGTATGTTAATAACAAGAAGAGGATCAGGGATGGTGTAGGTCCCTTGCTGAATACGGCAGGCATCCTCGTGACAGAGGATGAGGAAAAAGCTGACGTGCTCAATGCTTTTTTTGCATCAGGTTTCACAGGCAGGGTCAGCTCCCAGCCCACTACCATGGCTATGGCAGATTGGAGAGAAGAAGAGAGGCCCTTGGTGATGGAAGGTCAGGTTAGGGACTGCTTAAAGAAGCCGGATGTGCACAAGTCCATGGGGCCAGACGAACTGCATCCGAGGGTGCTAAGGGAATTGGCCGATGAGATAGCAGCACCGCTGGCCATTATCTTTCAAAACTCATGGAGAACGGGGGAGGTGCCAGAGGATTGGAAAAAAGCAAATGTAGTGCCTATTTTCAAGAAAGGGAAAAAGGAGGATCCAGGGAATTACAGATCAGTCGGCCTCACCTCAGTCTCTGGAAAAAATATGGAGCAGATTCTCAAAAGAATCCATCCTCAAACACTTAGAGGAAAATAAAGTGATCAGGAACACTCGGCATGGATTTACCAAGGGTAAATCATGCCTGACCAATCTTGTTTCCTTCTATCATGAGATGACTGGTTTTCTGGATGCAGGAAGAACCATTGATATGATATACCTTGATTTTAGCAAGGCTTTTGATACAGTTTCCCACAGCATTCTCATTGGCAAATTAAGGAAGTATGGATTGGATAGGTGGACTATAAGGTGGATAGAAAACTGGCTAGATCAATGGTTTCAGCATGTAGGAATCAATGGTTCCATGTCTAGCTGGCAACCAGTAACAAGTGGTGTGCCCCAGGGGTCGGTCCTGGGGCCGGTGCTGTTCCACATTTTCATCAATGATCTGGATGATGGAATAGACTGCACTGTCAGTAAGTTTGTGGATGACACCAAGCTGGGGCGAACAGTAGACACGTTGGAAGGCAAGGACAGGATTCAGGGAGACTTAGATAAATTGGAACAGTGGGCCAATAGAAATCTTATGAGGTTCAATAAGGACAAGTGTAAAATCCTGCACGTGGGATGGAAAAACCCCATACACTGCTACAGACTGGGAAACATTCAGTTAAGTAGCAGCAGTGTAGAAAAGGACCTGGGGGTCCTGGTGGATGGGAAGCTAGATATGAGTCAGCAGTGTGCTCTTGCTGCCAAAAAGGCCAATGGCATACTGGGCTGCATCAAAAGAAGTATTATCAGCAGGTCAGGGGATCTGATCATTTCCCTCTCTTCTGCACTGGTAACGCCACATCTAGAATACTGTGTTCAGTTTTGGGCTCCCCACTACAAAAAGGACAGGGACATGCTAGAGAGTGTTCAGCAGAGGGCAACCAAAATGATCAAAGGGGTGGAGCACAAGCCCTATGAGGAAAGACTGAAAGCATTAGGCTTATTTAGTCTGCAGAAGAGAAGATTGAGGGGGGATTTGATAGCAACCTTCAACTACTTGAAGGGATGCTCCAAGGAAGATGGAGCTCAACTGTTCTCGGTAGTAACAGAGGACAGAACGAGGAGCAATGGTTTCAAGTTGCAGTTAGGGAGGTCGAGGCTGGATATTAGAAAAAACTTTTTTACTAGGTGAGTGGTGAAGCCTTGGAATGAGCTGCCAAGGGAGGTGGTGGAGTCTCCATCTTGGGAGGTGTTTAAGGCCCGGCTGGACAAAACCATGACTGGGATGGTTTAGTGGGAAATGGTCCTGCTTCTTGCAGGGGGTTGGACTAGATGACCTATGAGGTCCCTTCCAACCCTATGTTTCTATGATTCTATGATCATATTGGTTGCTTCTGACCTTAGAGTCTATGAGCCTGTAATAGATCCTGACTTTTGATAGAGTTATTGAAGTCTTCAGATCATGGTTTGAAGACTTCAAAATACAGAGGATCCACCAGCAAGCAACTTGTGCCCCGTGCTACAGAGGAAGGCAGAAAACCTCCAAGGCCTCTCTTAATCTGTCCTGGGGGAAAATTCCTTCCCAATCACAAATACAATGATCAGCTAAACCTGAGAATGTGGGCAAGACTCACCAGCAGACACTCAAAAAAGAATTCTCTGTAGTGACTCAGAATCCACCCTATAAAATATCCCATCACAGGCCGTTGGACATATTTATCCCTAGTGGTCAAAAAGTCGATTAATAGCCCAATTAAGCTGTCCAATTGTACTATTCCCTGCATAAATTATTCAGCCTCAGTTTTGAAGCCAGCCAGGATTTTTGTCCCTGTTGCTCTGCTTAAGTTGTTCCAGAACTTCATTCCTTTGATGATTAGAAATCTTTGTATAATATCAAGTCTAAAATTTCTGGTGTCCATAGAATCATAGGGTTGGAAGGGACCTCATGAGATCATCTAGTCCAACCCCCTGCCAGAAAAAAAGCAGGACCACTCCCACTATAATCCAGCTAGAGGTTTAACCAGTTGGGCCTTAAACATCTCCAAAGACAGAGATTCCACCACCTCCCTAGGTAGCCCATTCCAGTGTTTTACCACCCTCCTAGTAAGAGAGTTTTTCCTAATATCCAGCCTCAACCTCCCCAGCTGCAACTTGAAACCATTGCTCCTTGTTCTATCCTCTGTTACTACTGAGAACAACCAAGCTCCATACTCCTCGGAACATCCCTTCAAGTAGTTAAAGGTTGCTAGCACATCCCCCCTCAGTCTTCTCTTCTGCGGGCTAAATAAGCCTAGTTCCTTCAGTCTAAAGTCTGCCTTCTTGAAATCCATTGTCTTTATTTTGATGTCCTTTGTCCTACCATTTCTTAGAATCATGAACTCTAGCAGTTCATGGTAACTTTTACCTAAGCTACCTTCCACTTTTAAATTCTCAACCAGTTCCACTGTTTGTCAAAATCAAATCAAGAACAGCCTCTCCCCTAGTATCTTTCTCCACTTTTTGAACTAACAAATTGTCACCAATGCATCCCAGGAACTTGTTGGATAATCTGTGCCTTGCTGTGTTATTTTCCCAACAGATGTCTGGATAGTTGAAGTCCCCCATCACCACCAAGTCTTGTGCTTAGATGATTTGTTAATTGCTGAAAAAAGTCTCATCCACTTCTTCTTCCTGGTTAGTTGATCTGTTGTAGACCCCTACAATGACCTCACCCTTGCTTCTAATACCTTTTATCTTTACTTAGAGATTTTCAACGTTTGTCTCCTATTTCCATCTCAACCTCCATCCGAGTATGTACATTTTTAATATACAGGGCAACACTGTCGCCTTTCCCCACCCTTGCCTAGCCTTTCTAAGCAAGCTGTACTCTGCTGTCTTAATATTCCAGTCGTGTGTATTATGCCACCAAGTCTCTGTGATGCCAGTTATGCCATAGTTCTGTTTAGCTACTAGCCTTTCAAAGTCGTCTTATTCCCCATATTTCTCACATTAATATGTAGACACTTAAGATACTGATTTGATTCCCACCTCCCCCAGTACTAACTAGTCTCTCTTTTATACATGCTGTTACAGCCCAGGTTCACCTCCAAGTTCCGACTCTTCGCCCAGGTCTCCGTGGTTTTGACTTACCTGTGGGATTTGGTCACCTGCTGCCTTCAAACCTAGTTTAAACCCTCCTCACTAGGTTACCCAGTCTATGGCCAAATATGCTCTTTCCCTTTCTCAATAAGTGGACTCCATCTGTACCTCACAGTCTTTCTTCCTGAATCAGTCGCCTATTATTTTCTCCCATTATTTTCAATATGTTAATTCATCTGGGGGAGTAATGAAATGCTGTGGATTCAGCTGCCAACAGCACAGTAATGATATTCATCTGTATATCATTCTTCACTGATGTAACTGTGTTCACTGCTAAGATCAACTTTTAAATGAAAAACAGATGACTAAAACTCATCACAGAGAAGGCCAAAGTGATTCTTTGAATGTTTTGCAGAAAGAGCTGGGTCACTTTTCTCAATCTTCCATTTGAAAGCATACAGTTCCTATCCATCAAGGTGGTATGAAGCCTCTGGATCGTGTTTTGACTCATAACTAAGCTTCCAGATGGATGTTACTGGGGCATCCAAAAATGCCTTCTTTCACCTCTAGCTTTCTAAGAAATTTTGCCCCTTCCTCCCAAACAAGGATCTGGCCAAAGTGATCTATGTACATGTTACCTGCAGATGGGATTACTGTAATTCCATTTAACTCAAGCTCAATGTGAAAATAACGTTTGGAGTCCAGTTGGTACAGAACATGGTGGCCTAGCTTCTCCATGGTTTAGGCTTCTGTGTGCCCTTTAAGACCATGCTATAGTCTCCCTACAGGTTCCCAGTCTATTTCTGATACTGAATTAAGGGCATGGTCCCAATCTTCAAATCAGTTAATAAATCATGCTACAGTTACACTAAACTGAAATTTCAGTAAATTCTCCATGACATTGCATTGCTCTACACAATGCAGATAACAAAGATCAGGCAGAAGTGACTGAGTGTAGGGACAAAAATTCTCAATCAAGGGGACCAGCCGTGGGAGGAGCTTCCATAAAGGTGAAACTAATCCAGAGACTGACCATCTTTAGGAAATGCTCTAGAATTCCTTTTTTCTCTTACACCCCACATGACACTTAAACACAGCTACTCTTACCTCTGGCCCCAGGTAGACTCAATCAACCAAATAGAAACAATTAACAGAACAAAAACATTGCTGTACTAAAAGAGAGATGGTATAAAATCTCAAAGAATCCTAGTTAGAATTGTATCATTAGTACTTTCTTGTTGGAAATCCCTTCTCATGGCCTGCAGCTCTCTCTTGTGGGAGCATGTGACTTAACTAAGATACAGGAATATTAAAATTTTGTTTCTGTTTAAATATTGGATCTCCACTCCCTCCCCCCACTGCTGTAACTAAGTCAATCTCTATAATCTAAAAAATGTAGCAATATTGTAATTATATGGAATATTCCCCTCCCCCTGTAGGAGACCATTTGGCAAGGCTACTAGATTCTACATAAGATAGTTCATCTTGTGCTTCCAAATCAGTATGGAAGGAATTTGCTTCAGGACTGTCATTTTTTATAGGAATTCCAATGATTTAGGCATGCTCAATGCAAAGATTTGGTTTCCCATCTTTTTTATAGTTTTTAAATGTTGTTTTTTTTTTTACTGGGCAAAGTATTTTACAAATGTGAATTAAATCTTCCATTGACTGGGGACACCTGACTATTTACTCACAATGTTTCCATTAGCCAGTCACCATTCCATCTTAGCAACATATTCATTTACAGAATTTATTCTTATAAATAACAAATTTGTCTCCTATAAAAGACTTTGTGTGAGTCCATCTGTATTGGTAACTAGTGAGTCTCAAAGTTCTGAATTAGAACTTCCCTTGTTAAATGGAAAGGGAAAGGGAAAAGATGGCTGTTGCAATGAGTCCTACAATGAAAAAGACTGTAATACATAGATTTCAAAGTGCTTCATGGGGGCGGGGAGGGTACTTAAGTACTGAAAAGTTGTTTCTTGATCACTTACCGTGGATGCATGTGGGATAGATATTTACTTTTCTGTCGATGATATTTGGTCCAAATATCCATCATTAAGGCACTGTTGGATAATTAGAACCAAGTGAAGCAACAGAAAGCTATAACTTTGGAAAACACTTAAAATCCTATAGGTGATAAAATTTTTTATTGGTAAAAATTGTTCAAAAGGATTACAGTCATTAATAGATTAACAATCAACATATGTTAATAGTATGTCATTTTCAAAGCTGTATTTTAAATATGGTTTGAATAAATCTATCATTGGCAAAATTTCAACCTGCAGGGTTGCATGCAAGAGTACAAATTCAGTTGTCATTTATTTAGGCTGAATTCCATAGTAAATTTAGACCAGATTTACAGTAGTGTAAATAGGAGCAGAATTTGTCTTATGGTCATAAATTGGAAGTCAGTGTTCTAAGGAAGGCTGAGCTCTGTCTGACTCTAGATTCAAGTATTTGTGGCAGCATGTCCTTATTTTGTTAATAGCTCTTTATATCACATATAGCTGAATTTAAAGGAGATCCTGATTTAGTGATTAACCATTTCTTGGCCTCAGAATCAGACTATATCTGGATAGTTATCAAAACAGCAATTTAATAAAATAATATGCAAATATAAAAATAAATCAGTATCTTTTAAAAGCATTTGGATGCTAAATTGATTATGTTCATAAACTGGGGTGGACAAAATTGGTTCACAGCTAGGCATGAGCAAACTCACTTTTTCTCACGAGAGGGAGCTCCTCCATTACATTTCTGCAGTTGGGCTAAGCAACAGGCTACTAAAACTGATCACCATGGTGACTAGAAACATACATTTGTTGAGGCCTGTCATAGACTATAATTCTTCAGTAGAGTTGATTGAAAGTTTTCCAGTGGAACAGTTTGCTTTCAAGAAATACTGGTTTGAAATATTTTACAGAGACATATCTATTTTAGCAAAAAAGTTATTTGAAATTATTTAAATATTTTGATGAATTCAAAACATTTGGTTTTGATTTTATCATTGTGACATTACTGAAACAAAATATTTAATTTTGATGGTTCCAAGACAAAATATTTCTGAACTTTAATTTTTCAGTGAATTTAAAATTTTCTATTTTTGTTCTGATTGTGCCAAAAGGAATGCCAAATTGTCAGATATTCCTGAGGAAGAGAGGTTGTATTTCCCAATGACTGGTATTGTTCAGGTATTTAATTATGACACCATTCAAAGAAATTAAATAACTGGAGATAGTTTTAGTATCTTGCAAGATTATCAGCTATCTCCTTTTTTGTTTGTTTGTTTGTTTTTGCTTACACCACAGTATTTGTATTTTCATTTAGAAATAAAACTTTTTCTGGCCCTTGATTTTATTTCATTCTTCATTTACCTGATATGTTATCCTTTTTTCTCTCTCAAACTAGTGTTCTCCTTCAGATCCCTCCTCCAATTAATTTATTTTGCTTTTCTTTCCAAATTAAACCTCTCTTTCCATTTGCTCTACCCTATCTCAGTGTTAAAAATATCAACATGTAAAGGTCATCTTCTGTATAAAGTAATTCATATCTTATTTACTTTACCCTTTTTCACTCCCTTCCCTATGCTTTCCTTTCTCAATTGGCTTTATTTTGTATGTTTGTTTTGGTTGATTTTAACCTCTTTGATGTAGAAACAGTGGGTCTGCTACTGATCTCTCTCACTCAGTGAGTTGTATGTTGATGCGGTCCAACTGACTTCCATGGTGTTATTCCTAATTTAAATTAGCACAAGATCAGAATCATAGTCAGCATCGTCTTCCATTTTCTATAAGGAGCCATGCAAAATTACAGCTATTTATAAATATTTAATGCAAATAAAAACAAGGATTACAATTTTGGAAATCAATCAAATTACACTAGTGCTGAACAGATGTGAAATTTAAATCAGACCCATGGTCTTCATCTTGAATGTAACTGAGGTAGAGTCAAGATGATTTTTAATCATACTCTGTGCTTCAGTTGGAACTATGTTTTCATTTCACTAACATTAACCACCAAAATTCTAGAGCAAAAAAAAATTTGTAATAATTCTAAAAGATCTTTTAACAGGAATGTTTACACAGTTGTCTTTAGTGATTTTTCCATTTATTTGCACACTACTTGTATTTGCTGCAGTAGATTAAACTAATTACCTGATTTTTTTTTTTAAAAATGTTTCAATAAATGCAAGTATACAGATAAATTAAATGGATTTGTTTTATAGCCAGAATTTTCCTATTAGGAATTGTCAACAAAAATCTTTCAAAATGCAATGTGCTGACAACTATAATCATGACAGATGATAAAGTATTAATACTGCATGTTGCACCATCAGTTGTGTGTCTCAGTCTCTGCCAAAGATGAAGCATTTTCATCTTTGATGCTAAGAGAGAAGGGTAAAAGAGATATATAAAAGAAACAAAATATAAAGGGTAAGAAACCTGTTTTGAACACTATTTTGTGCATAGATTTTTAACCTTCCAGATATTGTTTTCTGTAAACTATAATTTTCTTAAATATTTAATATACTACAGACTTGGAATACCATATTATGAAATATGTAATTACCTAAATTTTGGAAAACATGAGTAGATGTGACAGCTTTGGAATAAGAAAATCAAGCTGTATACTTTCCTGTTCCACATTGCCACTAAGATATCAGTGTCATTGTGAAAAGTGATAAGAACTTTAGAAATATCATAGACAGGTAGATTTACAAGTAATTTACTAGGAGGAATGGTTTGTGTACTAGGCTTTGTTGGTTCATTTAGGAGATTTGATTTTTGATTCATTTAGGTCACTTTCTCCCTTATTCCTCAGTAAACCTTTTAGAGGAGAAGAAAAGAAGTGAGCTTTTTGCGGGATTTCCTTGTCACACGTCTATCTTCTGAGTCATGGCTCAACCCTATAGTCAGTCTTAGTATTGTAGAAATTGGTAAGTGGAAAAATTTTTCAGGCTCTTCCTCTGAAATGTAGCCTATTCCTATTCAGTGTGAGCATATAACTTATGCCCAGAGCTAGCCTGACTTAGAATGGATAAGTGAAATGTTTCTTTAGACTCAACTAACTCATTTAAAAATTAAAAACAAACAAACAAACAAACAAAAAAAAACAACCAGAGGAAAGAGAGCATGGTGCAGAGATAATGCTCCCCCATCCCATCAACTAGCTAGAGCTGGACTCTATCCTCAGATGTCTGCAAGTATCTTCCATTGAAATCAGTGGATTGCTTACATTAATCAGGATCATGATCTGGTCCTTGATGTCTAAAAATTGCCATTATCCAAGAAGTTTCATGTTGCATTATTATATGATGATGTAACAATTCTTGGGTTGAGCATAAGGCTTGTATTTGAAATTTAGGATAATATCTAAAAGTTCACCTGATAATAACTAGCATGGTAGAAGTAATCAAATATCCAAAGCTTAATCACTTCTAAACAATGTTAAGCTGCCCCAGCATAACAGTGTTGAAACATAAGGGCTCTATTCATTAATTTACAGTACATTTCTGTTCCTATTTACTTTCTTTTGTTTTTTTAACGTTATGCTTTTCTGAACAGTAATTATTATGTACAACCAAAAACAAAACAAAGTCCTAGATAAGAAAAGAATTAGATAGCTTTATTAGGTTAATTAACCAAAATAAGTATATGTAGATTTTTGCAAATGTCCTGACTTGAGTTAGAATCATAGAAATTGGAAAGAACCATGAGAAGTCATTGAGTACAGTCCCCTGCACTCATGGCAGGACCAAGTACCCTCTTAAGCCATCCCTGACAGGTGTTTGTCTAACCTGCTTTTAAAAACTTCTAATGATGGAGATTCTGTAACCTGTCTAGGCAACTCATTCCAGGGATTAATCTCCATGACGGTTACGAATTTTTTTCCTAATGTCCAACCTAAACCTCCCTGGCTGTAATTTAAGCCCATTGCTTCTTGTTCTACCATCAGCAGTTAAGGTGAATACTTTTTTCCTCACTCCTCCTCATCATCACAACTTTTAGATACTTGAAAACTGTTATGTTCCTCTCAGTCTCCTCTTTTCCTAACTAAATAAACCCAGTTTTCTCTGTCTTCCCTCATAAGTCAAATGTTCCAGATCACTAATCATTCATCTTGCTCTTCTCTGAACTTTCTCCAATTTGTCCACATCCTTCCTAAAATGTGGTACCATAACTGGATACAGCAGTCCAGTTGAGGCCTAATCAGGATGGAGTAGAGCAGAAGAACTACCGTATATCATCGCATATAAGTCGAGAATTTTGTGCCTGAAAATTGGCTTCGAAACAGGCCCTCAGCTTATACTTGGGACAATACGGTAGACAGCCCCAGCCAGCCGTTTCCCTGACCATGCAGCAGGCTGGAGACCCAGTATTGCCAGGCAGCCATCTTCGGCAGTCAGCCAGGGCTGGGGCTGGAGTGAGGAGGGGACCCTGGCGTCTGGAATGGCCAAGTAAGGGAGCCCTGGGGGGGGGGTCGGCCTGGACATTCAGGCGGGGATTCAGGGAGGCTAGGGAAGTGGCAGCAGGGACCGGAGGCTGGGGAGGGTGTCGTGGAGTTGAGGAAAGTGGTGAGACGGCTGGGAGGGTTTGGGGGAAGGGGTTCAGGGAGGCTAGGGAAGGGGTAGCAAGGCTCAGGCATTGGGGGTGGGGGGTCAGGGAGTCCATGGAAAGCAGCAGGAGGACCCAGGGTTTTTGGGGAGCCCAGGGAAGCAGCAACAGGGACCGAGGATTTGGGGAGGGGGTGCCTGGCAGGCTAGGAAGAGTGGCAGCAGGGGTTGGGGGGTGGCGGGGAAAGGGGTAGAAAGGGTGATGGGGAACAGAGTAGCAACAGCACGGTACTGAGAAAGGAGCGGGGGGTGGCAGTGACGAGCCAGGGGGGCAGCAGTGAGGGAAGAGGCAGAGCTGGGGGCAGCAGGAGGGAGCAGTGAGGGGAGGGCAGAGTAGGGGGTGGCAATGAGGAGGGGGCAGTAGGAGGAGCAGAGAGCAGCAGTGAGAAAGGGGCAGAGAAGGGGGCAGCAGGGAGGGAAGGTCCGAGCAGCGGGGCCTCCGTGGGGGGGCAGCAGTGAGGAAAGGGCAGAGCAGGAGACAGGGGAAAAGCAGCAGCAGAGATTTGGGGGTTAAGGAAGCTGTTGGGAACCCCAGGGGAAGCCAGCAGCAGCACTGCATGGGGAGGTTAGGGCCCAAGGCCAAAGGGGTGGGTGGGTGGGTGTGTGTGTCTATATATAAATAAAAAAAAAATTCCTCTCTCACCCCTATGGGTGGTATGTGTCTTCCTCAAGCTCGGGTCCTCTACCAGAGGCCTGGGAGTTTGAGGGTTCTGCGCAGTATCTTAGCTGTTCCTAGCACTGCACTCTTCTGGACAGAGAGCTCTGATGTTGTTCCTGGGATCTGTTAGAGTCACTCTCCCAGCTTAGGAGTCACAGCCCCGAGCGCTCCTACCACCACTGGGACCACTTTGGCCTTTACTTTCCACATCCGCTCTAGTTCCTCTTTCAGGCCCTGGTACTTCTCCAGCTTCTCATACTCCTTCTTCCTGATGTTGCTGTCACTTGGCACTGCTACATGTATCACCACCGCTGTCTTCTGGTCCTTGTCTATTACCACGATGTCTGGTTGATTGGCCAGTACCTGCCTGTCCGTCTGGATCTGGAAGTCCCACAGAATCTTAGCCCTGTTATTCTCCACGACCTTCTGTGGAATCTCCCATCTGGTCTTGGGAGGGTCTAGCCCATACACTGTGCAGATCTTCCTGTACACGATGCCAGCTACTTGGTTGTGCCGTTCAGTATATGCTGTTCCTGCCTGCATCTTACATCCTGCCACTATGCGTTGGACTGTCTCTGAGGCCTTTCTGCACAGTCTGCACCTTGGGTCCTGTCTAGTGTGGTAGACCCCTGCTTCAAAGGATCTGGTGCTCGGTGCCTGTTCTTGTGCTGCTATGATCAGTGCCTCACTGCTGTCTTTTAGTCCAGCCCTATCCAGCCACTGGTAGGATTTCCCAGTGTCAGCCACCTCAGCTATCTGTTGGTGGTACATCCCATGCAGGGTCTTGTCTTGCCATGGCCCTTCTTCTGCTTGATCTTCCTTCCATGTCTGCTGCTGCCTCAGGCATTCTCTCAGCAGCTCATCTTTGGGTGCCATCTTATTGATGTACTCCTGGATGCTCTGGGTTTCATCCAGGACAGTGGCTTTGGCACTCAGCAAACCCCGCCCACCTTCTTTCCGGCTGGCATACAGTCTCTGGGTGTTGGATTAGGGGTGGAAACCTCCGTACATTGTGAGGAGCTTCCGGGTCTTCACATCGGCAGCCTCCATGTCCTCCTTTGGCCAGCTCACTATACCGGCAGGGTATCTGATGACTGGCAGGGCATACCTGTTGATGGTATGGATCTTGTTCTTCCCATTGAGCTGGCTCTTCAGGACCTGTCTTATCCTTTGGTGGTACTTGGATGTTGCTGTCTTCCTTGCCTCCTCATCGTGGTTCCCATGTGACCGTGGGATGCCAAGGTACTTGTAGCTGGTCTGTATGTCTGCTATGTGGTCTGCTGGTAGTTCCACCCCATCAGTCCTGACTACCTTCCCTCTCTTTACTACCATCCGGCCACACTTCTCCACTTCGAATGACGTCCCAGTATCCTCACTGTAGATCCATGTCAGGTGGATTAGCGAGTCAATGTCTCGTTCATTCTTAGCATACAGCTTGATGTCATCCATGTAGAGGAGGTGGCTAATGGTAGTTCCACTCTTGAACTTGTATCCGTATCCAGTCCTTGTGATTATCTGGCTGAGGGGGTTCAAGCCAATGCAGAACAGCCACAGGGACAGCACATCACCTTGGTATATGCCGCACTTGATGGCCACTTGTGCAAGCTGTCTTGAGTTGACTTCCCGT
>ML681966.1:11580069-11603895 GCA_007922195.1 Podocnemis expansa
AGTTTAAAGCCCTCCTCACTAGGTCAGCCAGTCTGCGTCCAAATATGGTCTTCCCCTTCCTCGAAAGATGGAGTCCATCTCTGCCTAGCAGTCCTTCCTGAAACAGCAACCCATGGTCAAGGAAGCCAAAGCCCTCCTGACGACACCATCTTCGCAGCCAAATGTTCATCTCCAGGATGCATCTGTCTCTGCTCAGGCCTCTACCCTTGACTGGAAGAATTGAGGAGAGCACCACCTGTGCTCCAGACTCCTTCACCCGTGCTCCCAGAGCCCTGAAGTCACCTTTGATCTGCCGAGGATCACCTCTTGCAGTATCTTTGGTTCCTACATGGATGAGAAGCATGGGGTAGTAGTCAGAGGGGCGGATGATTCTCGACAATCCCTCCGTAATGTCTTGGATGCGGGCACCTGGCAGGCAGCATACCTCTCGAGAGACCTTGTCAGGGCGACAGATGGGTGCCTCCGTCCCCCTCAGAAGTGAGTCCCCAACCACCACAACTCTATGTTTCCTCCTAGCTGTGGTGGCTGTGATCCTCCCAGCCTCGGGGGTGCATGGCCTCTCCTCTTCCACCTCCTTCACCGTCTCTAGCACCGCATAACGATTCTTCACCACAACAGAGGGTGGGTTGTGGGCAGGGGTGGAGCACTCCCCCTGCCACAGGCTTCCCATCCAGCTCCAGTGTTGTGGTAGTAGTCCCTGGCACCTGGATAGTGCCCTCCTTCTTGCACTTCTCCTCGTGGATGCTGTCGAGGAACTTCTCCAGGGTGTGGATACTCCTAAGCCGAGACACCTCCTCCTGTAACTCTCCCACCTGCCTCCTGAGAGATTCCACCAGCAGGCACCTGTCACATCAATTCATCTCCCCAGCCAGATCGTTGGAGACAGGGAACTGCAGGCTGCAGTCCCTGCAAGTCCACACCAGGGTCTGGGTAAAGATATCTATGGTCAGGATGTCTGTCTGGTACAGGCACAGGTAGAAGACAGAAGGGGCACTGGCAGCAGTGCGGCTTCTCTTCACCATCGTGGTTTCACAAACTCCTTCCCTCTCAAACTCCCCTGTTTGCTGTCCCCTGTTCGCAAGCTCCCTCTGGTCGCTCAGCCACTGGCTTTTAAAGCCTTCTCTGCCTAGGTCAGCCCTGGCCCCTCGTTAAACACACAGGGGAAGGGTGATCACAAGGCTGATTGAGGCTGGTGCTCAAAGGTGATCAGGGAACAATGGTGCAAACAGTCCCCACCCACAGTAAGAAACAACTGACAGAAGTCAGCTGTAAGGGAAAAGTCAAACAGACAAACACACACAGTTAGCAAACCCTCACCCAAGCTACGCTCTGTCCCTTGCTGCTTTCAGCTAGGGGATCGCCTTCACCTCCTTCTCGGGGCTTCACAAACTCCTTCCCTCTCAAACTCCCCTGTTTGCTGTCCCCTGTTCGCAAGCCATATTAAGTTGACTTACGCCACTGTAGACAGGGAAGGGCCCTTAGTTTGATCTAAGTGGTCTCCATGCCCCCTTCCAGAGTTTCTGGCCACCAGGAAGGGTCAAGCTAGCACCTGCCAGTGTGAACGTCGACAGTCGATAGGAATTTCCAGTATGGACTCTCTAAGTCAACTTAACAGAGCCTCCAATGTAGACATACCCTGGAAGCAGTTATCCAACCAGTTTTCTACCTATCCTATAGGAGCTTCATTTGGGCTGTACTCCCTAGTTGGTTAATGAGAGGGTGATGCAAGACTGTATCAAAAGCCTTACTAAAGTCTAGATATAGCATGTCTACTGCTTCTTCTCTATCCACGAGGCTTGTTATGCCTTCATAGAAAATTATCAGTTTGGTCTGACACAATTTGTTCTTGACAAATCCATGCTGACTACCACTTAACACCTTTATTCTCTTCTTGATATTTGCTAATTGATTCCTTAATTATTTGCTCCATAATTTTTCTGGTACAGAGGTTAAACTGACTGGTCTGTCATCCCTTGGTCTGTCCTTATTTCCCCTTTTACAGATGAGTAATATAGTTGCTCTTTTCTAGTCCACTGGGACCTTTCCAGTCTTCCATGACTTTTCAAAGATTATATCCAATGGCTCAGATAGCTCCTAAATCAGCTCCTTGAGTATTCTAGGGTGCATATCATCATGCCCTGTGGACTTGAAGACATCTAACTTGTCTAAGTAATTTTTAACTTGTTCCTTCCCTATTTTAGCTGCTGATTCTACCCCATTTTTACTGCCTTTCAGGCATCCAGTTGCCACAGACTTTCTCAGTGAAGACTGAAACAAAGAAATCATTTAGTTCCTTGCAAGTTGGAACTAATTTTGTGGTTTTGACACTAAAATATTCATTTATTCAGTTGTTCATTACTTCATATTTTTTCCTTTATTGAATGTGTATATTCCAACTCAAGGATCCTTAACCAATGCAATTACTCTTAGAAATGCAGTTGACACCCTTCTTTAAACAGATAGAAGTTAAGATTTAGTTCTGTGTACAATTTGGCTGAAATATCTGGTTGGTTGCTGTGCCAGAATTAAATTTCTACATGGGACATTTATGTCTCTAATTGTTTTGAGATTTTCTCCCATAGAAGCTCATGTGATTAATAAATTTGTTAGTCTTTAAGTGCCACAGGACTCCTTGCTTATTCAGTTATAAATATTTGACTAATTTGCTGAAATTCAGAAGTCATGGCTTTTACAATTTAATGACAAGTACAGCAAGGAGACATCATCAATACATATTTTGACTTAAATTTTGCAGATGCATAGCAGCCATAAAATGCAAACTTCCTTTTCTTTCTCCTCTGAATTGTTAATAGTGCATAGGAAAGCAATGGTTAGGTTACTTAGTACAGTACATATACAGTGCTATTTATCTTTGCTTCCATTTGTCTTTCCCTGCTGAAGCTATAGAGAAGAAAAAGCAAAAGCCCTCTAGTGACTGAATAGGTTCCCTACATTGTACTTATAAAAGGGCCTTTAAACATCAGTTGATTTAAAGGAAAGTACATTCATTAATTAAGCTCAGTGACAAGTGAAACTTTTTTTTTAACAAGAAATTTTGTGGTCATTCTAATTACTCATTTATAATTAGGCAACTATAGGCCCACTTGGGAAGTGGAAATGATAGATTATTTCAAGAGTGCTTTGCTCTGCTATACTAAAAATGCTTATATACTCCCTCTAAATCTGTTTTAATCACTGTGCTAGAATTTGAGGAGCTATAATGGAGTCATCTGTTTTGCTAAGGAAGTGCAATATCTTCTCCATGAAGACTTCATTTTTAGGAAAATGTGTACTTTATCTTAAAAATATATTGTGCTCCTTTTCCCCACATTTGAAAAATGTGTGCTTGCTTCATTATGCTCTCCTTTAAATGAACACTTTACATTATAAACACTATTTCATTAATATTACACATGACTTTCTGAAAAACCCATAAGGAAATGCATTTGTAAAACGATATTTCACAACTGTTTTAGATCAGGACTTGAAAATGTTGTACTTCTCAGAAGTAAATACACAGCTTTCTCTAGCTGTTGGGGTAGGGATGTTCATTTGTCATTTCTGTAGATGTTAAGGTTCCCTTCAGATACACTGTGCATTTTTAGCTTTTGATATAAGCATTGACATGTAGGATCACAAAGGACCTCGTGAGGTCCTTTATTCCAGTTGCCTGTGCTGAGGCAGGACCAAGTTATGCAAATCAACCCTAACCTGTTCTTTACACTCTGCAGTGAAGGATAAGCCCATTCCAGTGCTTAACTATCCCTAGAAAATTTTTCCAGTGTCTAACCTAAATCTCCATTGTTGCAGATTGCCTATTACTACTTGTTCTTCCTTCTGTCGATCTGGAGGACAGTTGGTCACATCGTCTTTATAATAGTCTTCAAATATTACATGCAACTTCAGCCATTCAAAGCAAGTGATGAAAAGACCTTAGAAACAGGTGTCCGGCAATAATTTTAAAATCCAGAAGTTGTTTTTTTTTTGTTGGTTTTAGTTTTCTGTTTGTGATATGGTTGGAAGCATTGAGGTAAAAACAATAGCACTAAGAACAGTTAAGTCACATTTCATTCACTATAGGAAGAAATATTTTCAAGTCCCCATTACTTCATATCTTCATTTGCAAATATACTCTATTGTTCTCTCCATGTAACAGAGATAAGCCAAACATAGTATCAAGTTGAGAATAGGGCACATTATAAGCTCTTCAAAGTGCATCACTCTACTACCCACAAATATTATCCTATGCCTTGCTCAAATTCTACCAGCTGTTTTTTTGTCAGTGAGCTGCCCAGTCACTGCACTCTCTTGATGGTAGTGCAATAATCTTATTTAACAAAGGAGAGGTAGAATTGTGTGTCTCAGCATGGTCTTGGACACATTGTTTATGTATCAGCCTCTCTTTATCAGTTTTCATTTTCCAATTTCAAAAGGGATAGTCGTGTTAGTCTAGTCCAGTAAAAAACAACAAGGAGTTGTGTGGCACTTTAAGACTAAAAAATAAATCTGTTAGTCTTAAAGTGCCACACAACTCCTTGATGTTTCATTTTCCAACCTTCTCTCTCTCTCATCTGGCATGGGGTGTTAGAAAATATAAGCTGTCTTTATGGGAGATGAACAGAAGGAGGCCATTTGAAGGCCAGTGTGTTGAGAACTGAGGTTAGCATGCAAGGACGCTGTTTTGCTGCCAGGTCTTTGACGCCTTGTCCCGGGGAGGGAATGTGAGCTTTGGAAACTGATGCATACTAAGAGCATATCTCCACTGCCCTGCAGTTCAGACTGTGGGGTGTAAACAGCAGTGCTCACCAAAGTACTGCAGTGTAACTTCTCCATGTGGATACTTCAGGCAGGAACTAAAATGTTCCTAATTTGTATTAATATAATCCAGCAACCTAGGAACATTTTAATATGTGACTGCCTACAGGGGAGTTACTGAACAGCATTTTCATGCATGCCACATTCATAGCCCCATAGTATAAACTGTGAGAAAGTATAAATAAGCCATAAAAAGTTTTTATGATTGAACCAGGGTCACAGATCTTTCTCATTGCCTGGAAATTTTAGGTGGGCTCTGATCGCTGAATTAATGAGGTCCAAGATTATGTCTGTATTGTGATTTTCTCAGTAGCAACATCTAAACTGACAAACAGACCCAAGAAGTGATATCTTTTGTAAGAAAAAAATAAATGAGACTAACATGTTATCCTTCATTCAGCTACAAAGGTTTTTTCAACAGGTATGAAATTTTTGTATCATGTATATCGGACCTAGACAAATCTATGTTTCTGGTCACCTTAGCAATCAGTTTTAGTAGCCTGTCACTTAGGTCCACTGCAGAAAAGTAATGGAAGAGCACAGTCTGGCAACCAAAAGTAAAATTGCTGGTGCCTAGCTCTGAACCAATTTTATCCACCCCCAATGTATATTCTTCCTGATGAGTTACTTAAAACTCATGAGTCAGGCCCCAAAAAACATGAGACTTGTTTTGGTTTATTTTTAAATGTGGGAGAGTCTTTTATTTGAATTCTTGAGTTCCTAGTCTTTAGGTTGTGCTCATTTCAAGATTTCTGTGCTACCTTGAAGGCTAGAAAGTTCTATGTTTTGTCTTTTAACAGAAAATGAGTGTGTCAGCTCTAGGAACTGGCACTTTAGACTGACAATAAAAGCGTAAGAGGTGACAACACTGAAAACTGTATTTTGGAACAGTGCAGAGAAAACATTTGTTATAGTCTTTATTTTGTTTACATAAAAAATTAATTCATCATTAAATTTTGCATCTCTTCTATGTAAGCTATATTCATTGCTAAAATACTACCTATTGTTACAAATATCTAAAAATATCTATATTAAAATATTTGATATTTAGAAATACACTATTATATAGGTAGGATAAAAAAAGAATCCAATCCGCTTAACATTGTTAGGCTCTAATAGGGAATTTTTTTTAAACCACCTATTTATTGTTTACAGTAGTAAACATTATGCCATATAGCAGTGATACTCAGAGCTCAGTGGTTCAAGAGCCAATTAGCAATCAGCATTATCCAAAAGAGCTACAGTAACATGAATTCATTGTTTAATTTACATTGCGTATGTGTAACAGCATATTAAAGGCATCCTGATTGATTAATAATTAAGTCACACAGTGTTTTAATATTAATGTTCTTCAAAAAGCGGCAGGAGATGCATTGAAGACCCAGTTGCGGTTCCCAAGCCTCAGTCTAAGCATCACAGCTCTATAACAAGAATCTGCAGGATCGGACCCTATGGCTTGACAAAGTTTAAGAAAAAAAGACATTGTTTAATTTAATTTTCACCCATTTTTGCACTTTCATCATTTTTTTGCTTTCATGAAATTTTAGGCAACATGCAAAATTTTACTTGATCTAATTCCTTTTTAATGTTACATGGTGCTAGACAGTATGAATATAATCACAGAATCTGTCTAATTTTGTTGGAAGAAGTAAAAATGTTGTTTAAAAATCATTTGGATATCCATAATACAAAATGTCACACACTGCCTTAACATGTAAAATGTATTGTGTAAGGGCTTACTTTTGCACCCCTTTTCTCTCGTAAATATTGTTTATTTTGAACAATATGTTTGAGTGGGAAATCATGAAGAGAGAAAAGCACTGCAGTGTCAGACACTACAGAGCAGCATCAGCATAGACCGAAAAAATAGTATTTTTTGCAAGAGGGCTTGTAAAGGGGAGATTTTATTTTACAAAAGTTTAGCTGTTCATCAAACTGCTTTACTAAAACCTTGTGCAATGCAGAAAGTAATTAATTTTGCATGTTTCTTTAACAGGCTCATGCAAGTAAAGAGCTGGAAGAGCAGTTGCGGTCTGTGTCCAGTGTGGATGAACTCATGACAGTACTTTACCCGGAGTACTGGAAAATGTTCAAATGTCAGTTGAGGAAAGGGGGCTGGCAACACAACAGGGAACACTCCAGCTTCGACACAAGATCAGATGATTCAGTAAAATTTGCAGCAGCACATTATAATGCAGAGATTTTGAAAAGTAAGTGCAAGAAATAAAAGGTGTACCAAACACTATAAATCAGAATCTGAAGTTGTGTCAAGAACACTGCAGATAAAAACAACTAAGCCCTTTGATTTGTACTAGTGTGTTTAGTCAGGACTTCTGGACAGTTCCATAATGAAACTAGTACTTACAGCTATTCTTTCTTATACATGTTGTGTGAACTCAGTGGATGAGGTGTACATCAGCATGGAACAAGCTGTTTGCATAATTTTTAGCTGAGACAGAACAGCAGATATCTGAAATTTAAATCCCAAAGTCATCAGCTAGAAGAAACCTCTCTGCTATGCTAGGACTTGGAAGTCTTTACAGGAAGGAAGAAAACAGCAATACATGACTCCTAAAGAATGTCTCCACTGGGGGAAAAAATGTGCAAATATTTGATTTTAATCCACCTTATTTTCTTCAATTAAGCAGTAACCCAAAATAATGTATGCATTGTTAAGCTATTGATGCATGCTTTGCATGCACTAGAAGGCTCAGAGCAAAAGAATCTTCAATTACCTGGAATACGTAATGTATACTGTGATGTGGCTTGTTCTGATTATGTAGAGTATGCTTATGATATCACAACACACCAGTCCAGTTGCAGTATTAATGGTTATTAACAGAATTCTTTTGTTTGTATCATTCTGACTGAAAAAAAAAAAAAACAGTTCATAGTTGTTTGGGGGGGGGGTAGAATTTAATAAGAGGAGGTGTAATTTACATTATGGGATGGGTTTTGAATTGTTATAGATGGATTTGACTAGGTGATAGGAGGCATGTTCATTCTTCTTTGAGCCACAAAGCAACTTCACAGAAGTTGACTCCATGGGGGGGGGTGTTGGGGTGAAGCCAGTTACATAGCTTTCTAGTGCTGAGGTCTTGACTGAACACCATTGCAGTTTGGCAGAGGGCTGTAACATCTCCAGAAATGTCCAGCCAGAAAATCCAAGTATGGCTTTGGATAATTAATGTCTAAGGGCCTAGCCTAATTAGTAGCTAAGATTAAAAAAGATGATCTAGAATATTGCCCTACAATTTGTTCTTGCATTGGGAATGTGCAAAGAGAGGATTCTGTAGTTAACAAAACTGAATGGTCATACAGTTAGATAAATGTTTGTCACTTTAGTAGTACAGGACACAAATCAAACAAGCTTTTAAACATAAGATACGGTCCAATCCTAAAGAACTACTCATGGCTAGATGAATCTTCTGTTCAGGTATTACCACAAGGGGACAGGAAATTCTACATGGAGATTTCTGAAATTTTCATTCAAGGGGGTGGAATTCCCCCTGATCCTGTGAAGAAAGGAATTGCCCAGCCTTAAAATCAGTGGAGATCGTGAGATCTGCCTAGATTTCTAAAATCTTTACTGGGATCTTGGTAGCTCCACTACAGCCGTATCCCTGCTCCCTGGCAGCACTGGATTCTGGAAGGTTACTGCAGAGACAATTCTGCTTTGCTAAAGAGATTGAAAGCATCTAAATGCATCAAGTCAAGGCTAGTCTGATTCCAGACATAAGCAAATTTCTGTTAATCTGTGGTATTGTTAATTGATAGGATATTGTTCTTGTTTTAATTAGCTGAATTTTTTAACACATGAACTTCCCTTTAACTTGACAGGTATTGATAATGAATGGCGGAAAACACAGTGTGCGCCACGTGAGGTGTGTGTAGATGTGGGGAAAGAGTTTGGAGCAACAACAAACACCTTTTTTAAACCCCCATGTGTATCCATCTACAGATGTGGAGGTTGTTGCAATAGTGAAGGGCTACAGTGTATGAATATCAGCACAGGTTATGTCAGCAAAACGGTAGGTTCTTATTCCACTTATATTCTGAGTTGTCTTTGCATTTCAAGAAAATGGATAGTCATGCATTTTAACATATTGCTAAAAGCTACATAGAAAAGCAGACCCTAGAAAAACAATCTAATTTTAATTAAACTTAATAGTCACTGAACATTCATTGTTTCCAGAACTGTGGTATTTTTATATACAGGGTAGCTAGCAATAATGACATAAGGGTGGGGGCAGGGGACATACATTAAAAGAAATTTAGGTTGCAAAGTCACAGACTTGAAAGTTCTGAAAAGCCAGATTTGCAGTTGACCATGCTGTCTTAATGCTAACCCCATGTTTGTTACTCTATGCACTGTATGAGGTAAGGGCGCTGTGGAAAAATAGCATGTGATCATATCAATAAAAACTACATCATACTGTACCTAAACGACATTCCTTTAGCACAATTGATTTTTTAGTATAACTTCTGGAGTGATATTAAAGGGGGAAAAAAGCTAAAATTAAATACTATCATGTACAATATATTTATGTTTAACATATAACAATCACCTGTTCCATCACTGAGCAGCCTCTCAAATAGTATGTGCTATTTTCTAATCAGCTGTCTTTTTCCTTTCAATAGTCTATATTTTTTTCTTTCTTTTTTCCACTGGATGCTGTCAATGAGGATGACCTGATTTTAGTTTTACTATAAATCCCCTTTATCACCGAGTGAGTGAGAGAAATATTGTAGATCCCCAAGGGGAACAACTGAAGTCCCAGTACAGCAGGAGCACCTGTGGAATGGTAGCAGGGTTCCTCACCATAGAACTGGTTAGCTTCCAGCCCAGCTAAGGAGAGGAATTAGGGAACAGATGAGAAGAGTCAGTAGAGAGAGATAAATATTCACAATTTTGTCTTGGCCCTCAAAGCTTTTTTTTTTTTTTTTTTTTTTCCAAAATATGCTGCTCTGAAATTGTGCATTCTACCATTGATTTCCAATGCAGAATGTGAGCTACTCTATAGTTGAATAGCATGCTAGATGGCCACACTAGGATGGTACAAATCAAACTGTTAAAAAAACCATAATGACTATTATTTGAAATCCACAGTTCTTCAACTGGTTGAGGGATGCAAACGATAAATCTTCACATTGTTATAACTTCAGAAATGTGTGCATCATTCTTTTTAGTAGCTGCATTCTCAAATGCTTATTTTTCCCAAGTTCTGCTTATGTGAATAAAAGATCACCTAGCACAGGTGTAGTTCTAGTATATAGCACTCAGATTTCCAGATTCATGGCCAGATTCTCAGCTGCAGTATATAGGCACCACTGATGTCACTGGAGTGACATCAGCTTACCACCAGTGAGAACATAACCCATCGTTTCTGTTTCTGATGCTGGTGTTCATCTCATTTTTCAATATCTTAAGAAAGTAGCCTTTTAAGAGGAGGGCACCTCACATGAACTGTTAAGGAAGTATCAGAACTTAAGACAATTAAATGAATTAAGTCGTTGGTAAAATTCTTTAGAAATAGCATGTTTGACTTTCAGGACCAGAGAGTTTTAAAAGACTTCCTTTTAAAGAAAAAGAACTTAACACAGACTTATATTTGCTGATTTGAAAATGATCATATTGAAGTTCTGCAATGGTGGTTCAACATTGGTATACTGCAGTGATATGAGCAGAGAGAATATCTGACAAAAGGATACTTGGTCTGATTTCAAAGGACCACACTATAAAATTTCAGATGCCACTCATGTTTTTGGACTTTTCTTTTCCTTATGTTTCCTGAATTAAATAAGAAAAATTATTCTATTTGCTGTGTATCATTTAACTTCCATAAAAGCCATCACACTACTTGCCACAGTAGATCCCCCTTGGTATTCCCCAGGATGAACTGCCATTACCAATCAGGAAAACGTATGAGAGCATAGGTTAGCCTTACAGGCCAATGTGAAATGAATTCCAGTGTTTAGGACCTGTAACTGCACACTGGAGACTGAGATATAGCTAACACTACACATGTACTTTCCTAATATCACTTTTCCATAACAGCAATTGACAATAGTTGCCACAAGGAGATTATATAATTGCAAATGGGTGGGGAGGTGAACTACTAGGCAATTTCTTTATTCAGATGTGGTCCACAACATGAAACTGTGTGAGAAAACCTGAACTAGGTAATTTCAATTTAGCAGATTTTTCCCTTTTGTAATTGCTGTTATTCAGTAATAGCTTAGGTTCATTTTTTGTGGCTTGCCCAGAAGAAGTGGACTTTTTACGAGTTTGTGCATTTTATTTATTGCCTTAGCATGTGGGTGATGCAAGAGCAATTAAATTTGTTGTTCTCCTTACTCTGAAATAACAGAATCTGGCGGAAGAGCAACCAGTCCTCAACTCTATTCTGTTTGTGCCTCACCCACAATGGCACTTCTGCAAGGAAGTTTGGGACCATGCCTTACTGACATCTTTCCTCATTTTGTGCCTTTGCCGGCAAAACACACAGTTCTAGGCTTCATTTTGGTCCCTGAAGCAGACGGGAACATAATACATTTCTAAAGCATATACTTTCATGATTACAATAATAGTCTCTCAAGGGAAAACATCTCCCAAAACGGGTTAGAGTAAGTTTTAGAAGAACTGTTCTCACAGAATACAAGCTACAGCTTGAAGTTGCTGGCAGTATTTGATACAAATTTAGATGCACAGTTTGGAGATGTATAGGTTAGCGGAATGCTAGGGTCATTTATGAACTATGGACCTGTTTTTTCCTCTTTTTTTTTCCTCTTTAGTCTGGCAAAAATAGTGATTTAGTAAGTAATGTTAATTTTGGCAGCTATATCAAGAGAGTTAAAAAATCACCTTTTGACATTCTAATAATTATGTTACTTTACAGTAGATGTAAGTTACAGAAGGTGGCATAATGCAACCTAACATAATAACAGAAGTGAGGTGCACTATTATTTGATAATTTGACTGTCATCAGTTCATATAGTAACCACAAAATTAAGTGTAATTTTTCAAAACAGGGATGTGACCTTACAGGCAATTGGGGCAGTCATAAAAAGATGAACTATATTTATTTTCCTTATTTATAGTATGGAAAGGATTTTTTGAACCAAACAAACTTATGTCCTTTTGCTGGAAAGCTCTCTAGCCAGATTCTGCTCTGTTATACTGGAATACTTGGCCTGTACTTGAGCCTATAGTGTTACTTTAGGAAGTGCACAGATCACAAGTCATGGAAACCAAGAGTCAATTACATGACGGGAAAGCTGCCAAAATAAACCACACTCCATCAGAAAAAACATAGTACCATTAATTCAAATCAGGGGAGGAGGGGAGGGACTACGTAAATATTGCTTCAAGGCAGAAGGGAAATGATAAGCTTACACAAAACATTCATTGCCATAAGGTGAAGGCTTCAATTTTGTTTGCTTTTATATATCAGAAACCACTGGTCATAAATATGTTAATCCAGATGCACAAGAAATAATAAGACACAATGGCATTACCTCAAGATAGTCTGTAGAAAGAAGTGATCGGAAGATGACTCAGAAATACAAAATTTAAATACAGATGTATGGAAAATATATTAATGGTTGGCTGTATTTGGTTTTTTATTGCTTTCTCAGGGGCAGATAGGGATTCTTTTTATTAATATACTTTACTAAGAGGAAAAACATATTGAAGCATAGATTTAGGCCCACACTCTGATCCCATTCCAGTCTCTGTACTCTGCTCTGGCAACACAGAGGTACTATAGTAGCCCTGGAGAACATACTTGGGCATATGCTATACACTTCTGAGACCTGGCCTTGGTGCAGTGGGAAGGAGAGTGGTCATGCCACACAGCATTACATTTGCTCCTCTTGGAGTACTTGCTCATGTCCATTCCATGCTATTTGTCTGTGTAATGTTTGGGTCAGCTAGAATTCATTCAGTAGCCCCTCTCCAGTGCCTACCAGAAATAAACCCCTGGAGAAAGCAGCTGGAGAGCCAGGATTCAGTTCTAAGTTCCCAGCGAAGATTGCTCAGAGTTGTCCACCCACATTAAAATACTTCTGAGAATAAACATAACAATGAACTTTATTAACTACTAACATGAAAACTATATCCTAAAAAACCAAAATGAATTTAAACAGAATATGAAACCCAAGTGTCCCATAGTTCAGGTGGAGTTCACCCATATCTCAGTTGCAGTCTCGGTTCAAGTCCTTGAGGCTTGAGTGGAAAGAAGTCACTAGCCTCCTCTTCTCTGGCTACAGGAATATTTAGGAGAATTCCATGCAGTCCTTTCTTTCTCCTCTGCAACCAGCACCATGCAGTCAGTCTACTGGTTAACTAGCTCTCAGTCCAATAAAAGAAAACTCCTCTGCCAAATACTCCACAGCAGGGAGAAAACATCTTGCAGTCCACTCTTGCCTCAGCTCCTCTCAAACACTCAGTCACTGAGCACATGGGCAATGTCCACACATACATCATCATTTTGAAATAAGTTATTTCAAAATGAGTTATTTCAAAATCAAGTCCTTATTTCGGAATAAGTTAATTCGAATTAAGGAAATGTTAATTCGAATTAAGGGAAAAGCTCAAAGCAAAACAGTTTTGTCCAAACACAGGACTTACTATTTTGCTTTAGGAGAGGGGCACCATGGGAGGTGTGGCAACATGGCCCCCTCCCTGGGCCATGCCCCCACCCAATGTAGGCTAAAAGGAAGGCACCCTGGGAAGGAGAAAGGCAAAAGTGTTATTTCGAAATAATGGCTATTTCAAAATAACAGGTCTGAACGGCATTATTTCAAAATAACCATTTTGAAATAACAGCCATTTCAATTTAAAGGAGGTTTAACCTATATCGAAATGACAGCTCTTATTTCCAAATGACAGAGCCCGTCATTCTGAAATAAGAATACATCGTGTGGACCTAATCTCTTTTATTTCGAAATAACCAGTGTGGACATACCCATGGACTCGCCTCAGCTGCAGCTCTCTGAACTTGCCACTCTCAGGGCTGCTGCTCTCAGGCTTCTCTCAGGTTTCTGCTCACATCAACAACAGAAAACTTGTGGAGCAGGCTCAAACTGTTGTCATTCCCTGTTTCCAGACAGATCTGGTCTCTGGGCAGCTAATTTGCCAAGCAACAATAACCCACCCTGAATAGATTTCTTAAAGATAGATCCTGTTTAGTCATATGGGGTACATGTGCATGACATGCACTGGTGCTAGAGATGTTTCCCTCAGTGGTATCCCTAGAGCCAGCTATAGCACCTTCCGCAATGGCGTGCATATACACCAGTATACAAAATGCTGCTGACTTCCTCACTCTCAGTCCTTCTTGCCACTTCTGGTGGTTCTGGGCCCTCCTTGCCTCATCAAGAAACTTCTCAGTGGCTTTGTCCTCTTCGTCCTTTCTGTATATAGTTTCTATGACTTGATGTTTGTGTAGTTTTAGCAGTATTAATAGTTTTAAAGGTTTACTATTTTCCATTCATGGGATTTCGGGGGATGGGCCACAAGCCTTGTGCAACCTATAAAAATCCGATGTCCCTGAGTGGTCCTCACCAGAGATGCCTTAAGTATCTGAGTGAAGCTCATACCCAGGAAAAGTGCAGAAACTGTAGGAACTTTAGTCCCCATACAAAGGGCTACAATATTAGATTGAGAATTCTCCTAGCGGAATCAACCCTCAGAGACCCACAGCAGGCCACTTGTCTCCCTCCAGAAATTCGGGCGGCTGTGGCCTCACCCACTTAGTTTCATAGCTCTTCTCAGGACCTGCCTGGTAGCCACAGCAGCAGGCCTCAGCACCTGGTAGTCTTGCTACCTCTGAGGCCTTCCAGGCAGCTATGGACTTACTGTCCCTCCCAGACCTGAAAACCAGGATACCGTACCAGGCCAATCTGCAAAGAGCAGCTCAAGGGCCAAGCCTGTGATGGGGCCCTGCTTACATCACCAGTATTGTCTCCACTCACCAGCTGCATAGCACACTCCAGTACCTCCCCACAAGTCACTGAGACACTCACAATCCCTACGAATCAGCAGTCAGCAGGACTCTTGGTATCAAACACTAGACCACTGGCATGGTCTATCGGAGTCTCAGCACCAATTCCCAGACTTTTGAGACTATGCTCTAAAGATTGTTCATGTAAGTCGCTGGAGTATTGGCACCACAGCAAGTACTGACAGAAATTGTTGGAATGTCGTCACTGCTCCCTGGCACCAGAGCACCATGCCCAGCTGCACGGTCAGCCAGAGATGGGAGCAGTCCCACTGTAATGTTCTGCCTCAGAATCAGAGGAAAATCGCTATGTATCCTGTAGAGGCGATGGTTGCCTAACCACAGAAGCTGACCTATCTGCTGCCATACCACCTGGTTCCTGGACTCAGTGGACTGGCCCATGGCAGTTTTGGAACCAGTGGGGGTTTGGTGTGTGTGTGTGGGGGGGGGGGGGTTGCAGTACCAGGGTATCAACTTCCCTCCATTTTGGTGCTATCGGAGCATCGACCTCGCCTGGAATCAGCTGACGAACCAGACGAGGCAGAAGAACACCAGTGACAAACCAGGAAAAGGATATCTAAGTGGTGGAGGAGCAGTTCAATATCCCCTACTACCAGCATTGTTCTCTTCATCCTCTGGTAAGGTGGTGACAGACCCTCCAGCCACAGTTCCCCAGGGCAATTTTAGGGTCAGTCAGGAGCACCTTAAATGGATGGTTGTCCATATGGGTTTAGAAGTGGAAGGACCTGACTGACTTCCTGTTTGATATCCTGACAATGACAGCACCTACAGAGTGGCCCTTCCCATCCATGGAGGAATCATAAAATTGGTGAAGGCTCTGTGGCAGAACCCCTTTTCTCTACTTCTGACATATGAAAGAGCAGAGGAGAAATATTACAAACTCACAGATGATTTTGAATACCTTTTTTCCACCTGTCTTTGAGATCATTGGTAGTTTCCACTGCCAACAAAACAGACAGATGTGGCAGTCAAGCTTAACCCCTAAAAATAAAATAGCAAAGAAACTGAAACTCTTTGTGCATAAAAATTATTCAACTGCATGCCCACAAACTACACATTTCAAACCACCAAGAATTGCTAGGAAGGTATTCTTTCAGTCAGTATCTGACATTCCATGTCAAAACTTGCTGACTCCTTACAACTGGATTCAAAACAAGAGTTCAGTCCATATTGGATGAGGGGGAAACAGCAGCAAGGATTTCTTTCCAGTTGACTCTGACACCGTGAACTCAGCCACCAGAACTATGGCATCAGTAGTTTTGATAATGAGGGCGTCATGTCGGCAATCATCTGGCCTGTCAATGGAGGTCCAACAGTCCATGCAGGACCTCACCTTTGAAGGCTCTAGGTGGATGCCAGGCTGCATGGTCTTCGAGATTCCAGGGCCATTCTCCATTCCTTGGGGATATACACTCCTCTGGCATCTAGGAAGTATTTCTGTCCTCAGCAGCAGCCGCGGTTTCCAAGCCACTTCAGGGATGAACCCTATAGAAAGAAGAATATTAACTTCAAATGCTGTCAAGGGCCAACCTTCTTCTGCACCTCAGTCGACGTTGAGCCACTACCCATCAGGCAGTAGACAGAACTTTTGATGATAGACTCAGGAAACAACTTAGCAGTCTCAGAAACCACCCTTTCCCACTTCTTTTTTGGAACCACCTTTCCCCTTCCTTCCCGGATGGTCAGCAATAACATGAAACAAGTAGGTCCTGAGCATCACTGAAGCAGGTTACACCCTCCAATTTACCTCAGTTCTTCATTCCCACCCACCTACATCCCTGTCCCTGTTCAAGAAAGTTCTCTTACATCTAAGGGAGAGAGTTTTTTAACTCTTTACTTTCTAACCCCAACAGCCAAAGGAGGCCTAGTTCAGCATGCTGGTGGAACTAACAGTGACATCCTCATGGACACTCCCAGCATGTTTGGACTAATCGTGGAAGATCATGGTTGGCAGTTGCACCCAGAGCTAGCCTCCTTGCACCTAACAGCATCTTCAGCTGAGCCAGAAAGAATGTTCTTTTTCAGCACAGGTCCAAAGAGACTTACTGAAGAGCAAGAGACCTTCCATTAGTTGTTTTATCTGGCATTTCATCTGCTATGCAAGAAAGAGGGAACTTTCCCTGCCCGAGTGCCTTTGTCATCCATCTTGGAATACTTACTCCTCCTGAAGAAGCAGGATCTAGAACTGTCATCACTCAAGGTTCATTCAGCAGTCATTTCTGCATTTCTCCCACAAGTCCAATCCAGGGCATGTCTTCTCCCACTTGAGGGATTCCTGAAGGGCTTAGAGAAGGTCTTCCCACAAGTTAGAGATCCAGTCCCTCCCTTAACTTGGTTCTCTTTATAGAATCATAGAATCATAGGGTTGGAAGGGACCCCACGAGGTCATCTAGTCCAACCCCCTGCCAAAAAAAGCAGGACCACTCCCATTAGATCATCCCAGTCAGTGTTTTGTCCAGCTGGGACTTGAACACCTCCAGAGATGGAGATTCCACCACCTCCCTAGGCAACTTATTCCAATGCTTCACCACTCGCCTAGTAAGGAAGTTTTTCCTAATATCCAGCCTGGACCGCCCCAGCTGTAACTTGAAGCCATTGCTTCTCGTTCTGCCCTCTGTTACTACCGAGAACAGTCGAGCTCCCTCCTCCTTGGAGCAACCCTTCAAGTAGTTGAAGGTTGCTATCAAATCCCCCCTCAGTCTTCTCTTCTGCAGGCTAAATAAGCCTAGTTCCTTCAGTCTTTCTTCATAGGGCTTGTGCTCCAGTCCTTTGATCATTTTGGTTGCCCTCCTCTGGACTCTCTCTAATTTGTCCATGTCCTTTTTGTAGTGGGGAGCCCAAAACTGGACACAGTATTCCAGATGTGGCCTCACTAGTGCAGAATAGAGGGGAATGATCACATCCCTCGATCTGCTGGTAACACTTCTTCTGATGCAGCCCAGTATGCCATTGGCCTTTCTGGCAGCAAGCGCACACTGCTGACTCATATCCAGCATCCCATCCACCATGACTCCCAGGTCCTTTTCTCCAGTGCTGCTATTTAGCTGATCACTCCCCAGCCTGTAGCAGTACATGGGGTTTTTTCGTCCCAAGTGCAGGATTTTACACTTGTCCTTGTTGAACCTCATGAGATTCCTCTTGGCCCACTGCTCCAGTTTGTCTAGGTCTCCCTGAATCCTGTCACTGCCCTCTAGGGTGTCTACCGTTCCCCCCAGTTTGGTATCATCTGCAAACTTACTAAGTGTGCAATCTATCCCATCATCCAGATCATTAATGAAAACATTGAACAGAACTGGCCCCCAGGACCAACCCCTGGGGCACACCACTTGTTACTGCTTGCCAACTTGACATGGAGCCATTGATTCCTACACACTGAAACCGTTGATCTAGCCAGTTTTCTATCCACCTTACAGTCCACGCATCTAACCCATACTTCCTTAATTTGCCAGTGAGAATGCTGTGGGAAACCGTATCAAAAGCCTTGCTAAAGTCAAGGTATATCACATCAACGGCTCTTCCCACATCCACAAATCCAGTCATCTCATCATAGAAGGCGATGAGGTTGGTCAGGCATGATTTACCCTTGGTGAATCCATGCTGACTGTTCCTGATTACTCTATTTTCCTCCAAGTGTTTCAGGATGGATTCTTTGAGAAGCTGCTCCATGATTTTTCCAGGGATTGAGGTGAGGCTGACAGGTCTGTAATTCCCTGGATCCTCCTTTTTGCCTTTCTTGAAGATAGGTACTATATTTGCTTTTTTCCAGTCCTCTGGCACCTCCTCTGTTTGCCACGAGTTTTCAAAGATAATGGCCAACGGTACTGCTATCTCATCAGCCAGCTCCCTCAGTAGCCTCGGATGCAGTTCATCCGGCCCCATGGACTTGTGCACATCTAGTTTCTTTAAGCAGTCCCTAACCTGACCTTCTGTCACCAAGGGCCTCTCTTCTTCTCCCCAGTCCCCCGTACCTAGTGTAGTGGGCTGGGAGCTGACCTTGCTTGTGAAAACTGAAATAGACTTATTAGGCTGTGTTTCAAATCCATGGTGTTCTGCTCCCTTTTCCCCTTGTACTGGAAGGTAACATTCCTGGTGGCTATTACATTAGTGAAGTATGTTTCAGAAGTCAAGGCTCCCTACCTGGTGTTTCATAAAGACAAAGCTCAATTGAGACTTCATCCTGTATTTCTGCCGAAGGTCATGTCATAGTTCCAGGTTAACCAGGATATTTTTCTGCTGGTGTTCTTTCCCAGTTCTCACAGTGCTAAAGAGGAGCAGCTCCTTCACTCTCTGCACATCAGAAGAGCATTGGCCATTAGATGAAGAGGACAAAACCCTCCTGGAAGTCCACTCAGATCTTCATAGTGGTGGCCAAATGCGGGAAAGTTTGGCTGGTTTGATCACAATGGATTTCCTCTTGAATCACCTCCTGCACACATGCTTGCTATGAGCAGGCTAAGGTTATGCACACAATTACTCTGCATGCCTGCTAAACAAGAGCTCAGGCCTTCTCTGCAGCTTTCCTAGTTCAGGCAGCAACACAAGACAACTACAGAGCCACAGTTTGGTCTTCAGTTCACACAATTGTGTCCCACTATGCCGTTGTACAACAGGTGTGTGATGATGCAGACTTTGGCAGGGCAGTTTTGCAAACTGCACATCCATAAACTGCTGGCCAACCCCCAGAAGATAATGTTTGTGGGTCATTTAGCATGGAATGGACATGAGCAAGCACTTCAAGAAAAGATGGTACTAACCTTCTGTAACTGTCGTTCTTGATGTGTTGTTTATATCCATTCCAAACGCACCCTCCAACCCCTCTATAAGAGTCTACTGGCTAGAAGGAGCTGAGAGGGATGGGGGCTGGCAGCACCCTATGTACCAATGCATTCGTGTGCCACTTCAGAGAGTGCTAGAATTGGATCTATGTTTACCACTGAGGGAAAAATCTCCAGCACTGGTGCATGCACTCATTCATCGAGCATGGAATAGAGTTGAACAACACATCTCGAAGAACAACATTTACAGAGGTTAGTAACTATCACTTTCTAGGATGCAGAATAGCACAAGCAGAATCTTGGCTCCACAGAAGTGATTCAAAGCAACCTTTTCCCACTTTCCTTCTCAAGAGATGCAGCTTACAGAATCTACTCCCTTATTTTCAAGGATTTCTGGGATGAGAGAGAGAGAGGTAAAAGTCTGCTCCTTGAAACGCATTTTCTTTTACAGTCGCATGCATGGGTATACAGGATCTTTTGATCATAGTCTTACCCTTGTTCTTATCCAAAAGTTCTTTACTGTAGTTTGAGAACTGCAGTCCCCAAGATTTGGGTATTATTAAAAATAATGTGCTATTTGGTGACTTTGGACATGTGTGTTTTGTGGCTTGATGATGTGACACCACCACCTAGCAATTATGTTTTCTTTTCATAGATCTCCATGCATTTTACAAAGGAGGCGAGTATCATTATCCCAGTTTTAAAGATGGGGAAGAGGAGGCACAGAGCAGTGAAGTGACTTGTCCAAGGTCTTCAGGGATATCTCTAAACTGTACCTGGGGGAGAGCTTCCAACTTGGGCAAACAGATTGATGTTAGTAGGGCTCAAGTTATCGTGCTAAAAATAGCAATGTGGACATTCAGTATGTGGCACCTAAGACTAACAAATTTCTTTGGGCATAAATTTGTTAGTCTTTTATGTGCCACAGGACTCTTGTTCTTTTTGAAGGTGGACATTTCAGCTTGGGCTGGAGCTAGGCTTTCAAGCCCACCTGATCCCCAAGATTAGAGAGCTCAAGGTGCAATAGCCGCACTGCTGTGTTCTTAGCATGGTAGCCTGTGTATGAGATAAGAGGCTTGCTTCCTGCTGCAGTGCAGATATACACCAACAACCAATAACTGAGCTAGAAATAGAAGAGAGGTCTCCTAAATCCTACTTAGTTCAGTGCTCTGTCCCCTAGGCCAGTGGTTTTCAAACCACCAATCAGGACCCAGTATTGGGTCACAGACACTCAGATACTGGGTCAACCCCCCCCCCCCCCGCTGCCTCTGCAAGACTGGAATTCATTGTTTGAAAGATGTAATTGTTGGGTTACGGGCATAATTTTCTTTTTCAGCTGGATCCTGAGAAAAAATGTTTGAAAACCACTGTTAGGTCATACAGTATTGAATGATGATGTTGATTTAAAATGAAAAAAACTGGTTGTTTGTTTAGATCAGATGCCTACTAGGTAATGGGCAAGATAGAAGTATTCTGGAGGTTTAAAGTTTTGAATATAGTAAAGTATTTGTTTTCTTTAAATTTATAATTTGGATAACTCACTTTTTATAGAGGATCATTCAGCAGCATCTTAGTTTTGAACTTGTTTGATCTTCTAAATTAAATTTAACCATCATTTTTAGGAAGTTTGGGATAATATTCTTATGTTTGTAGCTTTTAAAGTGATAGGCGAAATTATGGGTTCTCCAGTGCAAATGTACGTGAAGAGAGAACTTGCAAGGCTCCTCTTTCCAACTCTAAAACAAAGAGCTGCCATAATTTGATTGCTTGCATTCCTGGAATGCAAGGGTTAGGTGAAGGCAGACCAGTGTTGATCCTGTGGTTTGCATTTGGGTTATGGCACAGAATACATATTTGCTAACTATGCCTGAGATAAATATACTTGCCATTTAAATGACAGCCATCTCTAGCTGCTCCGAGAGAAATCTGTTTATCTGACTGTCCTACCTTGGCATTAAAGTGTAGTTTGACATATTCAGTGCTTCTGTTTACTTAATTTACTTATGTAAATGGATAACAGATTAAAGACAGAAGGAAACTATCTAATGTCATTGCATGCTATAGCATATATAGATAGATAGATAGATATAGATATCACAGATATTAAATTTATTCTTTACTTGATCACAATCAAAAAGACCAATTTCTGGAGAATACCTATCATTCACAGGAAGTGATTTCAGTCAGTTGAATCTACAGTATTATCATAATGTATTCATTAATGTAAGCTATAAAATAAGCATAAAAGAATGTATGTAATATAATGAAAGACAGAAACTGAAAGTTAAGCCGGATATTTTTATCCTGCTGTACATAAAGTATCATCCTATCAAAAGTACCAGAATAAGTAATAACTTTTGATCCCATCTGTTAAGTTTAAAGTGCTTTTATCCATATGCTTTGATCTGAGATATTAAACATTATGGAAATAGAGAAATATCAAAAATGGATAATATGGCAAAACGAGGACTCATTCAGTCATACTACCTTCTGTTTTACCATTAGTAATGTGGCTAGTATGAGATATTAAGGGCAGCAAGCACTCTGAGAGTGAGGGAAGGGGGAATGTTGACAGCTTTTTTTCCCTAGTGGCTAGCTGGGGTTACTGCAAGGCAATCAGAGGTGCCTGAGATCACTTAGGCACCTGGCTGGGTCTTGATAAATGCCTCCTTGCTACAGACAGTGCACAAGTTGGAGGTGAAGTAAGAGGAGTGTTGTGCTGAAGTGAGGAGTTTTTGTGCAGTGGAGGAGAGCAGTATTGAGCAGAAGAAAACACAGGAAGGTACAGGACCCCAGAAGGGGACAAAGTTTGTGTAACTGGACTAAGTTACTCCCTAGGCACTGAAAAGCTGGGACAGCAGAAGGTCAAAGGACAGAGAGGGGAAACTAGCCTGAGGGACATTGGTGCAGCTGAAGATACAGCACTTGCAGCAAGTAGCTGCCATTATTAGGTCCCCTGGGCTGGGACGCAGAGGAGCAGGTGAGAACGGGTCCCTACCCCACTCCAGGCCCTATTCGACTACACTGAAGGACTCACCATCATCAGGGAGACAGGACAACTGGTGGTGCCCTATCGATAGCAAGAGATAAAAGCATAAGACCCATGAGGGGGAACTGACAATTTGCCGTGATAGTATTTCAAGAGAGAGATGACTAACATTCAAAGAATTCCTGGAGCAAACCTCTCAAAACAAAAAATTTTGAACAATACCTCATAGCAGCACTGAGTAACTGAATCAAAGTGGTTTTCTATGAGCTTTGACATGAGCATAGTTCAGTCCTCTTTGCTGCACATAGTTCCAGTGATGTCAAGTGGTTTAGCCCAGAGTTCCAGTTGCCTGTTTCATGACCTGGATACATTAGGACAGAGCAACAAAAGAAGCCAAACCCAAATAAACAAAGCAGCAACACACCTCATTTGTACTTTCCTCCTCATGTTCTCCTCTAGATTTTCATACAGGAGATACCAACTTACTGTATATCACTACATCCCTCTCCAGAGAAAGAAAGGCATCTCTCTTTTGTCTGAGACCATAAGTTCAAGGTTGGAATAGTTTGGGACTGGTAAATTTTCCACAGTAATCTCTGTATAGTTAAGTGCTATAGTATGTGTATGCAAGTGCAGATGTACCCATGCTGATACGTGAAAGAAGGGGTTTGTATTCTTCTGAAATAGAAGTGTAATGAAGTAGGTAGGTCCCACACTGACAAAGAGATGAGAGAGCTAGTGGACCCATTCAGGCCCATCCCATCCATACACCTGCAACAAATGCAAATCATAATGAGAGAAGCTAAAAGAGGAGAGCTTAACTCAGTTCAGAGCTGAGCAGGAGGGAGAGCAGAGGCAGCTTCTCCTTCATGAGAGAGAGGAGCCTGGTGGCTAATTCAACTGATTTCCCAGAAATCTTAATTTGTTCAGCTAGATAATATTTTGTACATCACTTTGTTTCCTTCCCATTTAAAAAATGTGTCCTGATGCAGAAACATAAGGATTTTATTTTTGTAAGGTAAAAGAATTAACTGGTATGAAACACTACACTTGCTGCTGCCTTAAACTCATTTTTAACTGCAAGTGGTTTGCAGTGGATACTGGATTGAAAAAGCCAGTTTTGTTAAGGGGTTACCAGCTAGTCTGTATGCTTCCACCCAGAAATAATTAACATATTATTAATTACAAAGATGAATGTAGATAGTTACTCATGAAAAGCTAA
>ML681966.1:11603905-11631839 GCA_007922195.1 Podocnemis expansa
TTATTAATTACAAAGATGAATGTAGATAGTTACTCATGAAAAGCTAATTTATAAAAAATTTCTTAGAAATATTTAGACACTAAAGTTCAAGAAAGTGCCCATTGTTATAATGTGTCAGTAAACGAAGCCTTCTAAAATATCAGGCACTTAGCATACCAAAAAGGTCAGCTATCTGATAATGAATCCTTCAAAGTACTGTATCTTGCTGCTATTATTAGCCATTTATCTCAGTGCTTGGAGAAATAAAATATAAAAATAAATGTTACTGTCTGAAGTACACATGACAGGCAAATGTAACCTAAAGAACAAATTTGATTTTCAAGGTTAAGCACTTTTATTGTTTACTAATAGTTTTACAAAATAGCAACTTATGTTTAGTTTAATTAGAATCAAATGTGTATATTGTGCATGATCTTTAGCTAGGAACTGGGTGGGGGAATAGTTGGTCTCAGTCAGCATCTGGGCTAGAAAGTGAGTAAAAATTTATCTTAAATATATACTGAAAAGAGAAAGTTGCAAATAAGTTTCAATCATAAGAGTCTCTCATTAGGAAATACCATATAAAGGAAATAAGAATATACCTCTACTTAACACATGAAACTGAACTCTGACCTTAATTATGCAATGTGACAGCTGACAGGGAATTGACCAGTGGTTCTCAAACACTGTTTTGGGGCAGACACATTACACAGTGGTACGTGTGTTGCAGAGAGTCAGGGAGATAGATGTCGTGCTTTGGCCTTGGGGGTGGAGGTTAGGGTCTGGTGTGTCCAGTAGGGTTGCAATATGCCACCAACTGTGTTGCAACCTGCAAAAGATTGAGAACCATTGATTTGGACTATATTTTCAGTGTTACAAGGAGAGTTTGGATTTTACTCGAATCAGAGACTGCTATTTTTCATTCTCCAGGACTCCTGTATATCTTGGCAGAAGGCCAGCCTGAATAGGGAAATTATTTAATTTGTGATAAAGTTGTACATTAATTTAATCAAGATACAGTACATAGGGGCTGGTAGCAATACTTGTTATTTTAACTTTGTCAAAATTATGATGGTGGAGGCTGGGGACTAGGACAGAAGTCTAATTGTGGGCAAGGAAACTGGGACTACCTGGGGACTGGGACTGAGAGCAAAGGAGGAAAAAGTGGGACTTGGCAGCCCGTAGGAGTGGGGAAAGTGGGACTGGAGGGAAAAGGTGGGGAGACAGATCTGATGATGAATTATAGTGAAGGAGACAAAACCCAGTAGTGGCTGACAGAGACTGGTTGCAGGGGATAGGACAGAAGAATCTGCCCATTGGATTATATCCCAATTCAGAGCCTGGAATGGAACCCAAGATTCCTGAGTCTTGGGGGAGGGTGGACATTATCCCTCCCCCATTGTAGTAAGGGAAGATTTTTTTTCCCCTGTCTTGGGTGCAGAGCTCTATTGCATCAAACTTGGTCTTGATGTGGGGTCTGGAGGGAGGATTTGGTCTCACGTGAATACAGTAAAAATAACCCTCAGCTGAACAAGACAGTTCAGACAGTCTATGAGCTGCTTGACGTCTGGCAGTCCCAGAAGTAGTTTCATATCCACAAGATAACCAATGGTGGTGCCAGAAAAGATACCAGCCAAGGAGCTAGACATAACTACAGATGTTACAATGCATTTTGTTCTTAGAAAATCCATATTAGAGAGAGAGAGCTGACTGTTACAGCTGCCAGACATGCCCCATAGTAGCCACAGATGGTTGGGTTCACTGCTGGATCAGATAGATAATAAGGAACTAACTAGAAATGTATTATAGATGAGAATGAAAAGGAGGCAGCATTATTCGTAGGCAAACATTGTTTAACTGAATTGATTCACAGAGATAGTGCTATGGGGCCAAATCCTGTTTCCACTTCAGCTCCAATAATTTTATTGGTGCTGTTCTGGCATAACAGAGCAGAATTTAGACCATGATTTATTTTAAATGTTCAAAGATTAATGCAAGCAGAATTATCTTGTGTGTTAAACACAAAATTTTCAGTACTATATTTCCTATAGTAATAGGTTCTGTTTCACAAATTTGATTATAATGAAGCAGCTAAATAACATTCTTCTAGAAAGAGAAATAAGTAGAAATATGAACTCTTACTGTAAAATTCAGAACTCTATTTTAGTAGCCTATTCTGATACAAATAGACAAAATATCTTCAGTAAAGCAGACTACAGAATCGCTTTCAGTCAGAAGAGTTGTTTTTTTATTTTAACAGCTATAGCATTTAACAAAAAAGAGGAATAGAAATATAATAGCTGATACAAAAAAGTCTATGACATACATTAGTGCACTGTGTTACTTTGACTTTGCCTGTGCATGGAATCTGTTGTGGGTAATATGAAGTCTCCAGTAAATTCTATTTAGTTAACAGCAGTATAAATTTGAGATAGTTCACAGAAGTCAAAGAAATAGTCTTCCTTTATGCTGGTGTAACTGAGGCCTTGTTTACATGATAAAATGGATTAATGACAACATTTGTAGCTGAACTGGAGATGAACATGGTTTAAATGTAAATGTAGACAAGGACAAACTGTTCATCACCATTTCAGCTAACCCCTGTAAAACCCTACTCTCAGGTTTGCTGACATTTGTTTTCTTCTAGACAGTTTAGGCTGACCCAGCAGCATAACTAGAGCAGAAGTAGCTCCTGAGGAATAACTGAGACTGGGAGAAACAATGAGAGTCCTATGGCACCTTAAAAACTAACAAATTTCTTCAGACATAAACTTTTGTATATTGTAACCCACTTTGTCAGATGCATGAAATCAGACTTCATGCATCTGACGAAACGGGTTGCAGTCTTCATGCATCTGATGGAGTGGGTTGCAGTCCCCGAAAGTTTATGTTCAAAGACATTTGTTAATCTTTAAGGTGCCACAGGACTCTTGTTTTTTAGCTGTACACACACTAACACGGCTATCCATCTGGAACTTGAGACAGAAAGGACTTTCTCAGGTGACCTGGTGCTGCAGCAATAGTCAAATGCTGCCCTCCTTCACAGCCCTGAGTCTAGTATAGCTTACATCATGAGTTGCAGTGGCAGCTAACTGACCCAAAAACACAGAAGGCACAAAAATATGTTGAAGCTGTGAGATAGCAAATAGGGTTCACATAATAGATTTTGCCATCTCTACCTATAGACTACTTCATTTAGGACTTGGATGCTGGGGGGAGGGTACATTACCTCTTCATTTTAAAAGGGGCTTCAGCCTGGTCTCTGGTTTTGAGTACACAATTTTGTATGCACAAAAGATAGAAATTTGCATAAAATCCACTAGGTTTTACTTGTGTGAATTATATTAGAAGCACAAAAAGGAGACAGCATTCATATCTATTTGCATAGGTGTTCTCATGTGGCTCTTTGTGCACAAATAAAAGCTGCTTTTGAAAAATTTGTTGTAAATGTCTATTAAACTAAAGCAAGCAAACCGTAATGAAAAGCAAACACTAACTATCTTCCAACTAGTTTGTACATGCAGTGTATTGTAGCAAAAACAAATACCATGGTCTGTGGCAGTTGCATGTCCTTTACACAAATAAATAGGCACTTAGAATAAAAGCAATATAAAAATGAGATTAGTAAGAAGAACGACCAAAAAAAAAAAAGAAGAAAAAAAAACACCTACATCTTTGCTTTATTGTGTTCTTACTATTACTTTTTTACATGCTTTTTCTGGATGTGACACACTGGTGGTAGGAATGTGTGTTGTCATGAATTTAACAGTACTACTATAATAGGCAGGATAAGGAAGGGGCCAGGAGTGGATCCTAAGCCAAAGGGGATTACATGTGTAATAAAAAGTTGATAAGAAACCTCTTTTAGGGGGTCTGTGTTTAACTCTTAGTGAAGACCCAGTCAATCTTTGGTGATAACTATGCTTGAAAGAGGCAGACATCAGTTTCGAATTCATTTAAATAGCACAAATCTTTAAACTGAAAGTGGACTTGTTCTTTGACTTCCCTATTTTGCTGATCCCTGTGTGAACCAAATCTTACATAGGTATTTTTAAGACTGAAGCAAGAGTCTAAGTGTTAATTCAGTTTGGCTAGAAATTTGCACTAAATTAGCTGACATCATTCTTCCCATGGCAGCTTCCTAGGTAAATGGCTGTTTCATCAGGTTGGGAGATCAGGCAGTGTGCTTTCTGTTTTTTATTATTTATTTTTAATCCCTGATAGTAGACAAACCTATTTACAAAACTAGAAACTCTGTTGAAACTGTTCATTTAAAATATTCACATTAATTTAATGCTCCCAAAAAGTTGCTGGATTGATAGGACTAGAGACTGAAAGTTCTGTTTGTCAACAGAAAAGGTGCGGTACAAGAGGGGTAATTCAGACTTCTCTATTGAAGGAGAGAATCTTTGCCCATTCAGTTGTTGGTCTCTGATATGTCTGCCAATAAAAGGCTGTTACTGCCAAATATTTTAAAGGGACACACTCACAGAAATGTTTGTTACCAGCAGATCAAGGGATGTGATCATTCCCCTCTATTCTGTACTGGTAAGGCCACATCTAGAATACTGTGTTCAGTTTTGGGCTCCCCACTACAAAAAGCCCAAGGACATGCTAGAGGGAGTCCAGCAGAGGGCAACCAAAATGATTAAAGGGCTGGAGCACAAGCCCTGTGAGGATAGACTGAAAGCATTAGGCATATTTAGTCTGCAGAAGAGAAGATTGAGGGGGGATTTGATAGCAACCTTCAACTACTTGAAGGGATGCTCCAAGGAAGACGGAGCTTGACTATTCTTGGTAGTAACGGAGGACAGAACGAGGAGCAATGGTCTCAAGTTACAGTTAGGGAGGTCAAGGCTGGATATTAGAAAAAACTTTTTTACTAGGCAAGTGGTGAAGCATTGGAATGAGCTGCTGAGGAAGGTGGAGGAGTCCCAATCTTTGGAGGTGTTTAAGGCCCGGCTGGACAAAACCATGACTGGGATAGTTTAGTGGGCGTGGTCCTGCCTCTGGCAGGGGGTTGGACTAGATGACCTATGAGGTCCTTTCCAACCCTATGATTCTATGATTCTACGAAATTTGGACAAAATTTACTTTGTAAAAACAAACTTATATGAAATCTGAGATCATTAGTATTGCTTCTACATTTTTTAAAAATCATTAACAGATAAACATCACCTTGAAGTGTCTGAAACACAGATATTGCAGTAGTAAGAATCTGAAAGTGAAAACTGAATATAAATAAAGGTTAACTGACCGTACTGCATTTCATGGATGAATATAAGGGTACATCTGTCTGTACTGACAGCAGAACTGTTGGTACCACTGGCTCAATTCTGTGAAATCAGCTGAGCAGCACTGGAGACCTGCTCAATCAGTCCTTACGGGATAGGATCCTAGGGTTGGAAGGGTCCTCATGAGATCAGCTAGTCCAACCACCTGGGGTTGGAACCCAGGACCTACTGCATGTAAAGCACATGGGCTAGCCACTGCACTGTTTGTAAGGCAGTTAATATGCATCTGCAAAAAGATTAATGCTTAGTTGATAGAAGGAAGTGGGAACACTGCACTGCATAGAAGTTAAGAAGTTGACAGGAGGTACACAAGCTGCTTTATCTCCCTTCAACTGCTGCTGAATTTCACCAGCAATGTCAACCAAGCCTAAGAAAAGTGCAGAGAGTAAATAAAGAGCATAAATAAGAAGTGAACTGCATTTTTTAAATTCTTATGCTTTGAGGGGGCATTTTTACTCTAGATAAATTAATGTGTTATTTTATATCCAATGTTTTCAATGAAAAATATTTAATAAATGGTAGAAATCTGAACTTTGTTTTTCTTACTAATTTAATAAAAGTATGCTTTTCTAGAGTTACCATAGACTGTTTTAAAGTAACATTAGTGAAGATAAAGCATAGATTGTTTCATTTACTGCCTTACTCTCATTTTACACTAGTGCTACTCCAAAGTACATAACAGTCCACTGACAATGACAGTCCAGTCAGTATATCTGTATCAGCATAAAAGCTGTGTAACCAGGCCCACTTAATTATTTAGGAGCAGAAGACAACAATGGGCTTTTCTTGTGATGAGAACAATTTGATAAATTTTCCCTATTCTGCACATGACTTGTGTGTTTTGAAACTTTAAAATAAAACCTGTATATTTTAAATGTTAACTACATTTCATATGGGCTTTATAAGGGTATACAACAATTTAATAAGAGTATTCAACTTATACCCTTTGGCTATAAGTATACATTTTATACCCATATTAGCTTTATAAGGGTATACAAAAATTTAATATAAAAGAACATAAGGTTAGAAAGTGTAGTCTACCACAGTACAAATTCATTGTTGTGTTTCAAAATTCCATTAGTGGAACTATTGGAGTTAAAAAAAAGTAGAGGCCAGATTTTAATAAGTATTTAGGTTCCTAAATGTACAGATTGGTCCCAACTGGACTTGCAAAATCACCTAATTCCATTAAAATCTATAGCAATTTGGAAGACAAATGGGATTTAAAATCCCAGTAGGTGTCTAATCTGCACTTCTGGTGCCTATACAGCTTTGTAAAAATCTGGCCCAAATACATGTGTGATAATGTCTTAAGAGATCTCCATGAGCTGAGTCTCATAGCACAGATCTTTATTATTAAAATGGTTTCTTTCTCCTGTCTTATTTTGCATCCAGAGTGAAATCTTGGATTAAGTAATTGAAATGATTTTCCTTTTTCCTATTCATCCCAACCTCATTCATTCCAGCTTGTATCATTTTTAAGAGTCAGTATAATTGCTTGTTTTACCCAAGGAACATTTTGAGCCAAATTGAATCTTCTGCTATTATTATCCAACTTCATTAGAATCACAGTAACAAATATCAATAACAGAGATTGGCCTGTAAAGGTTATCATAAGATCCAACGTGAACAGAAGGTTCAAAAAAAATCATGCTGCAGTGACCATTTGACGAATTTTTGGTTATAAAAATATCAGCAAGATTGTAAGTCTTTTTCCCCTAAAGTTCTTTCTGCATGCTCTGCTTTTTAACTGTCTTTAACTTCCAAATCTGAGTGCACAAGTATAGAGACATGTGAAGAACTTTGCAATACAGAAAAAAAATGTTGTTTTAATGGAAATTATAATTATCTAATTGTGTTATTCATCAGGAGCATCATAGTAACTTACTAAGTCATTAGTACTGAATAGTGATGAAGAACAAGAATAAATATTTAATCTCTTTTACATTTTATTATGTACATACATTTTTTCTTTTCAAGCATACTCTGATTTGTAAACAGTTCTTTTCTCTTTCCCCTTTTTGTAGTTATTTGAGATTACAGTGCCACTGACTCATGGGCCTAAACCTGTGACAGTTAGTTTTGCCAATCATACATCCTGCCGATGCATGTCTAAGCTGGATGTTTACAGACAAGTTCATTCAATCATTAGGCGCTCCTTGCCAGCAACACAACCACAGTAAGTATAAGACTTGCATATTTCCTATGTACTACAATAAAATGTTTACTATTTGCTGTGGCATTTAGGCAGTAGAGCTCAGTTAATTGTGAATACTAATACATTTTCCTCAAGAACTGCTTTAGGAAGTATACTAATAAAGAAAATATTCAGCTTCTTTTATATGGGAGGAGCCCTACTTAATGGTGTTAGCACAGTGCATTCAAGCAGTGTTTAAACTAGGGGGCTGAACCCACTCTCATTAAGATCAAAGGGAGTTTTGTTGTTATTTTGTCAGGAACAAGCATGTAATTACCTGGGTCATCCCACGTACCCTTTTTAAGTATTCATGCAACAGTAGCTTTCTTCCAGTCGTCTAGAACAGTGGTTCCCAACCTGTGGTTCAGGGACTCCTGGGGGTCTGCAGAGTTATTGCAAGGGGTCCATGAATACATCCAGCCCCAGCTGCTTCCAACCAGCAATCCATATTGGAGAGGGCTCTAAAATTTATTGCATAAATCAAATTGTATTTGCCTGCTGTAAGCAGCCTCAACCTGGATATGTCCCCACGCTTTGCGATTAGGCGGTGCCTCCACTGGCCTTCTACAGCACTGCTGCTTGCAATCAGTTCCCAATAACAACTGATATCATTTGGGGGTCAATGAAATTTTTTGCTGTTAAAAAGGGGTCCTTATACTCAAAAAGGTAGGGAACCACTTCTCTAGAACTTCCCCAAGACTTAGAGACAATCAACATTAATGGCCCAGAGAGCTCCTCAGGCAACTCTTTTAATTCTCTCTGATTCAAGTTATCCAAATCTGCTGGTTTGAAATTGTCTGGCTTTAGTAGCTGTATTGAGCAACCTTCTGAATTATTAGTAGAATGGAAGGTGTTTCATCTTCTTCACCTGAATACTTCATCTGGCTTTCCCAAATACAAAACAGAAATATTTACTGAACCCAGCTGCATTTTTTTAACAACAAAGCATGTCCATGGACCCATATCGTTGTTAGGATTCCTTTTGTTCCTAGTTTTTTTTCAGAAAAAAATTTCTTCTTACTGTTCTAAACTCTGATAGTCGTTGATTTCACTTTGGTTCCTTTTGTTTCCATGATCAATTTTATGCAGTTGTCAGCTCCTAACTTACATTCATCGCTATCAACTCTCCCTTCTTTCTATTTGTCTCATATATATAGATAGATAGATATAGATATAGATATAGATATAATATAATATTTTGCTACTTTTATTTCTACTCTAAACCCAATCAGATATTTTTAACCAGTATGGCCATCTTTCTGATGTGTGGATTTTTGGATATCTACTAAAATATTTCTTAGAATTTAAACAGAACAAAAGTGAATGATAATTGAAAATTATCTTCCTCCTAGTTGGTTTGTCTCTTAATTATTTCCAGCTTTGTGGAATACACACATACACCTGCAAAATTGTTTGGACTTGATTACATTTGTTGTGTGCAGAGAGAGTAAAGTCCTGATCACTTGCACCTAAGCAATTAATTGCTGATTTTCAGTTCTTTGATCAGACGAGAGAAAGAGAGACATCTAATATAGAATTCCTCCTTGCTCCAAGCAACACTTTTTGAGTTGAGAAATTGTCATCTATGCATTTTAGAAATTTGAAGGATATTTTAATGCTGGCAAAATGAGAGCTCCAGTCTATTTCATTTAAAAATGAAGTCCTCAATGATAACATAGCTCCTCATGCCCATCATAAATCGGGTCAGAAAAAGCCAGGCGTCTGTTTCCTCATATGATTTGGTGAACTGTAGCAGATACCAGATACTACCCATCTTGTGGTTTACCTGTTAAACACCAGAGTGTTCAAGATCATTTGCTTCTGAGTTATCAAACAGGTAATGTCATTTAAAATGTGACTCTCCACCCATTTTACCCACTTGATCTGTCTGAAATAGATTACAGCATTTGATTTTAATATGCTAATCACTAGGTTTCATTATTGCCGACTTGATTGATTATTTATGAGCATAAATTCAATTTACATCCATTTTGCTAATTACTGGTGGTCCGAGCATTGATATATATGAGCGTATTCTTCCCTGTGGGCTTCCTCCTCACCACTTCCCTACTCCCAGAGGGTAACTGCAGCCTCTTCCTACTCTCAGCTTCCACACCTTATACTAAAAAGCCTGCTTCATCCCAACTGAACTTTATGAACAGTTAAGCCTGGCTGTTACTCTAGGTGAAGCCTGACATGTGACTAATTGCCCTTTTTTAACCCCACTCCCACCTTGTGTGGGGCAGACATTCTCTCACAGGCTTGGTGTTCCTATATTTTAGCGATTCTCAAAGCTATTCTCTAAAGCATTTCCAATTTATCAACATTCTTGTTAAATTATGGGCAACAGAATTGGACACAGGACTCCAGCAGTGATCACACCTGTACCAAATACAGAGATAAAATAACTTTATAAGAGTTGTGTCCCTATGGGTGTTACACTGTAGGTGTATCTGCATCCCTACTAATCAGAGAACTTTGTCAGCAGCATCTGGTGGACGCACACATCTGTTGCTTCTCATCATGCTCCTTCCTGAGGCTAGTCAGTGCACACAGGCTAACCGTCCTCAGTTCCTTCTCAACTGCCCTTGGATAGCGTTGGAGCGTTTAGCTGTCTGGTAATGGACCATTAAGATTTCTATCAGCTGTTAATATTTGCTTTGCAAACCTCTTAGTTTGTCTGGTTTTATTTGACCATGCCTTAAAAAGAAAAATGATAATGACTTTGTGCATTGATCCCAGTGCAGGGAGGAACAAAAGTATGGCTGTCTTTCTGGGCTTCAAGAAGGATCTCACTTGCAGCAAGGTGATCCCTATGTAGAGAAGCATTCTCAGAAAATTCACTGCCTAGGTGAGGGCCACAGCCAACACAAGTGTTTCTTCTGCCAACAGCTCTGATTGATATCCCTCAAGGGCAAAGAGCTACTCTACCGAATTATCTTTGTGGAGGCTGGCCTCTGACCACAGTACTCTGGCAGACATGAGTGTTCCCTGCAACCTTCAGCACTGAAAGATAACGTGTTGAAATGACAGTCAGGGGATTCATAGACTCTAAAGTCAAAAGGGACCAATATGATCATCTAGTCTGACCTCCTGCACAATGCAGGCCACAAAACCTTACCCACCCACTTCTGTAATAAATGTCTGACCTCTGACTGAGTTATTAAAGTCCTCAAATCATGATTTAAAGACTTTAAAGTACAGAGAATCCACTAGCAAGTTAGTTGTGCCCTATGCTACAGAGAAAGGTGAAAAAAATCTCCAGAGCCCTCGTCAGTCAGCCATGGGGAAAATTCCTTCCCAACCCCAAATATGGCAATCAGTTAAAACCCTGAGCATGAGGGCAAGTCTCACCTGACAGACCACCAAGAAGGTATTATCTGTAATAACTCAGAACCCACCCCTTCTAACATTGATTCTCAGGTCACTGATGTATTCACCATTAGTAGTAAAAAATTGGTCAAATGCCAAACTAGGCCATCCCACCATACCATCCCTTCCATAAATTATTCAAGCTCAGTTTTGAAGCCAGCTAGGTTTTTTGCCCCTACATCTCCCCTTGGAAGGCTATTCCAGAACTTTACTGCAGTGATGATTAGAAACCTGCATCTAATTTCAAGCCTAAATTTCCTGATGGACAGTTTGTATCCATTTTTTCTTATGTCCACATTGACGCTGTACTTAAATAATTCCTCTCCCTCCCTGGTATTAATCCTGCTGATGTAGACATAGAGCTCCCTGTGTCTTCAGGAAAATAACTTTTCTAATGCATCCTAGGACCACATTGCATTGGTGACTCATGGTTATCCTGCGATCAACCAGTACTCACAGATCCTTCTCCTCCTCCATTACTTCCAACTGATGTGTCACCAGCTTATAGGAAAAATTCTTAGTAGTCCCTAAGTGCATGACCTTGCACTTTCCATTATTAAATTTCATCCTATTCCTAGTACTCCAGTTTATAAGGTCATCTAGATCTTCCTGTATGATATCCTGATCCTTCTCTGCACTGCAATACCTCCTAATCTGGCATCATCCGCAAACTTAATTAGCACATTCCCATTTTTTGTGCCAATGTCAGTAATAAAAAGATTAAATAAGATCGGTCCCAAGACCAATCCTTGAGGAACTGCACTAGTAACCTCCCTGCTGCTTTATAGTTCACCTTTCAGTATGAGTTGCTGTAGTCTCCCCTTTAACCAGTTCCTCATCCACCTTTCTGTTTTCATATTAATCCCCTTCTTTTCTACTTTAACTAATAATTGTCTATGTGGAACTGTATCAAATGTCTTGTTGAAATCTAGGTAAATGAGGTCTACCACAGTCCCTTTTTCCAAAAAATCTGTTATCTTCTCAAAGATGATCAGGTTGGTCTGGCATGATCTACCTTTTGTAAAGCTAGGTTGTAACTTATCCCAGATACTGTTAACCTTCATATCTTTCAGTACTTTCTCTCATTTTTTTTTCCCAAGACCTTACATATTACCTCTAGTTACCCAGATCACTTTTATTCCCTTTCTTGAAAACAGGAACTATATTAGCAATTGTCCAGTCATATGGTAACGCCTCTGAGTTTACAGATTCATTAAAAGTACTTGCTAATAGGCTGGCAGTTTCATGTGCTATTTTCTTTGGTATTCTTGGGTGGAGATTATCCAGGCCTCCCAATTTAGTCCCATTAAGCAGTTTGAGTTTGGCTTCTACCTCAGATATAGTAATTTCCACCTCCATGATCTTCCCATTAGCTACTCTACCACTGTCCCCAAGTTCATCATCACCTCCTTAAAAACAGAGGCAAAGTGCTTATTTAGATATTCAGCCATGCCTAGATTATCCTTGACCTCCCCTACACTGTTTTCAGTGGTCCCACTTCTTCCTTCTTTGTTTTTTTTTCCCCGTTTATATAGCTGAAGAACCTTTTACAATTGGTTTTAATTCCCTTTGCAAGGTCCAACTCTGCTTGACTTTTGGCCTTTCTCACTTTATCTCTACATGTTCTGATGTCCAAAAGGTACTTTTCCTTGCTGATTCCTCCCATCTTCCACTTCTTGTAGGCTTTGTGCTTCCTCTTAATCACCTATCCAAGATGCTTACTCATTTAGCTTGGACTCATCTCATGAATCAAAAAAGAGAGTTGGGAATCCCATCATTGAGCCCAGGGAGAGCCGAAAGCGATCTCCATCTCTCTTGGTGTTCATGGCACTGAAACCACCCAGAACCCATAACTCCCTGTCCAGCAGTGCTGGTAGACTCAGAGACCATTTGGGAATGGGCACTGAAGCCACAGTATAACAAGAGAAGGGCAAGTGCCCTCGTAAGAGACTCCCAGTACATGAGTTAGCTTCAGTACAGCCAGCAACACAGGCCCGTTTGGCACTGAAGAAGTCAGCATGGACAACCATCACCATCACTAGGACAGTTGGTGCCAGCATATTTTCAATAACTGAAGACCAGACAGTCTCAGAGGACCCTGACTTTTCTCACCTCAATACTGAAGTTCAAGACCTATGTCACAGCCATCCAAAGTGTAGCTCTCTTGAACTGTATCCTCCTCCACTGTTGTTGACAGAAGGTTCAGAGAGTGAGCCAGAGGAGACTTCAGTATATTCCTCCCAGACTCCTCATGGGACACATTATTAAAAGGGTACCTGGGATGTACCAGCATCTGGCACTGTCACCATCCTAGTAGGATTACCTGTGAGCACCTCCACCAAACCCTGTTCCACCAAAGTGACAATTCCTGGTCTCACATTAAAGATCCTTACAGACAAAATAGGTTGTATTATATCAAATGCCTGGAGAGTCAGGTCAACCTCCCTGTTTTCAGAAGCAATGAAACTCATGCCTCATTCACAGTATCATCCTATGGCTTACTTCCCAGGGGCACAGAAGTCAGTAGTGGACAATTTTTAGCTGTAAATTTCCCCACAGCCCTGTGTGAGATGCTCTGGGCAATACTTCATGATGTGCTCACACATTAGGGAACACTATTCATATATCTTTTCACCTTTGCATGAACAGGAAGTGCAATCAGTACTGATTCAGAGCAGAGACTGCCTAGCACTCTCTGAGTGCAGCTCTTTTCCCATGGGACAAAGACTTTATACCTTCCCTCATTTCCTTCTTAACTAAAAGTCCTGTTTAAAAAGAAAAAGCAACAGATCCCTGTTATCCTCATTCCTCCCAGGTGACTGAGACAAACCTGTATCCTTACCTGGTGCAGCCTGAAGTGTGCCCATCAATCTCCCTCCTGGCCATGTCACATGTCTTCTCTGTCAGGACAAGGCACTTGCCATGCATCCCAACCTGGGGGTCTTCTGCCTCAAGAAATTGGCTCCTGTGTGGTTCCAACATTTAGAATCATCATGCTTAAAAGAGGTATAGGAGGTCTTAATACAAAACAGAATGCCCTCTAGTTATTGTACCTGCCTGTGAAAATGGTCCAGGTTCCAGACTTGGCATGCATCTTAGCAACTCTCTTTAGTCTCAGCATCTCTCCCTCATATTCTTGACTCTTACAAAAAGATGGTGTCATTTGAGCTATCTTGAAGTTCATCTGACAGCTGTTACCGCATTTCATTAACATGTAGAAGAGCACTGAATTGTTTCATACCCAACCCCTAAGAGGTTTCTGAAATGAATGACAAACCTCATCCCTACTCCCATCCTGGAACCTAAACATGCTGCTGAAGAGGCTATAGAGATCCCCCTTTGAGCCTATGACCACCTGTTCCTTGTCACATTTATCAATGAAAATGATCATCTTAACTGCAAATACTTAGGCTAGAAGAATCAAGGAAATGCAACCCTGATGGTGTACCCCCTGTACGCAGTATTTCTCCTGGATGAAGTCACACATGGGCCTTATCCCAGATTCACCCCCTAAAGTATCCTCATTCTACATGCATCAACCTATTCACCTTTGGCCTTTTATCCTAAGCCTTGCGGATACAATAAGGAAGCCATACTGTGTGTGTTAGATGTCAAGAGAGCCCTGGGATTCTACCTTGATAGGACAAAATGCTTCAGGAAGTCCCCTAGATTATTCCTTTCTATTGCAGAGAGAGCTGAGGGCTCAGCTATATCAGCTCAAAGGGGGTCTCAAACTGCAATGCTACCATACCAATAATATGACCCCTCTGGACTCGACCTGTATGCATTCCACAAGATGGATCTCCTCATCTGTTGCCTTCTTTATGGACATCCCTGTCTTAATGATCTGCCAATTGGCACTGTGTCAATTCATGCTTTTGTGAAACACTGTGGATATGTCCACACAAAGTCTTTAAATTGAAATAATGCAGATTATTTCAGTCTAAAAGCTTGTAGGTCCACACTACATTTCCTTATATCTGGATAAAGAACTCTCTTATCTCACAATAAGGAAAGTCATTTCAATATAATAAAACCTAGTATTATAGCAAAATAATGGTTAAATCAAAACTGTTATTTCAAAATAACGCAGTGTGGACATGTTATTTTGATTTAACTGCTATTTTGGTTTAACATTCTTGCCCTTTCCCTTCCCAGGATGCTGTCCTTTTTCTATATATTGGATGGGGGTATGGCCCTTCTAGGGAGCCATCTTGCCACACCTCCCATGGTGCTCCTCTCCTAAATCAAGCTAGCAAGTCCTGTCCATGGACAAGCTAGTTTGATTTGAGTTTCTACTGGGGAACCTCTTAAATCAATTTAACTTAAATCAATTTAATGATTTTATAGTGATTTTATTAAATCGATTTAACTGCCTAAGTGTTGACATAGCCTATGTGATTACTGGGGACTCTGCCTCTGCCATCTTCTGCTTCCCAATACTATCAGTTGTGACTAACCCATCTCTGAAGTCTCAGCCCTCTGAAAGGAGTACTTATTGGTACTCACCTTGTGCAGCAACTGTTTCTTCAAGATGTGTCCTCTGATGGGTTCTCCACTACCTGCACTCCTCCCCTTTACTTCAGAATTCTTGTTATGACTCTACAGAAGAGATGGAACTGAGGACAGTTAGCCTACACATGCTGGCTAGCCTTGTGGCATGCAGCAAAAGGAGAGAGAGAGTGTATGTGCTGGTCCAACAGACACTGCTACGAAAGTTCTCCAATCAACAGCGCAGGGATGCAAACACACCTAGACTAGAGCACTCATAGGGATGAGGATCTCAAAGTAACATTGTTACTGCACAAGGCAAGTAACCTTTTCCTATCTACTTCTGCTTGAGATTCTCCTGTTTATGCATCCCAAGTTTGCATTAGCTTTTTTGGCCATTGTGTCACATTGTGAGCTCATGTTCAGCTAATTATCCACTTCCTATCCCCACCAAATTTTTTTTCTGAATCACTGCTTTCCAGAATAGAAACTATTCAGTAAGTATGACCTATATTCTTTATTCCCTTTTATTTTTAATCATAATGAAACAAATATTGTTTGCTTGTACCCAGTTTACCAAGTGATCCATGTCATTCTGAATCAATGATTTGCCCTCTTCACTATCTACCATTCCTCCACGCAGTGATAATTTTGTGTTTTCTTTCTGGATCTTCCATAAAAAATATTAAACAGCATAGATACAGGAATCAATTCTTGCAAGATCTCACTGGAAACACACCTGCAGGATGACAATTCTCCACTTACTGTTACATTTTGAGGCCTATCTGTTAGACAGTTTTTAATCCTTTCAATGTGTGTTATATGAAATTTAAATCATTCTTATATTTTAATCAAAACTTCATGCAGTGCCGAATCAAGTGCCCTGCAGAAGTCTAAGTATTTTTACATCAGCAATAAACTTTATCAAGCAAACTTGTTAGTCTTTAATTTGCATTACATTACTCTGGTTTGGTTTGCATTAATTATATTACTCTGAAAAAAATATGAACATTTATGTTTGGCTTGCCAGAGAATATCATATTTAAATATTTTTTGTCAGTGGGTCAGATATTGTTGCGGTTTGTTTTACCAGAAGATCAGAATTGTCTCCTGTGCAGGAAGACCAACTTTTTGTAAAAGTGGTCAGAATTTTTTTCCCCCCAATGTCAATGGCTTTCCTACAGAAGTGGACTTTACATTGAGTAATAGTAGAAATGCCACCTTATCTAACAGCTAAGTGCTGCACTGACGTATTTGCCTCCTTGAAAAACTGTGCTATTCTGATCCTATCAGCTGTTAGCAAATGCTGAATGAACTTCATTTTATCTTGACTGGTATGGTGACAGGAAGTACTGAGTGTGAAATATTCCAGTTCAGTTTTGTAGTCAATTAATTAGGAAACCATGACAATGTTTTTCATTCTCAAGTGTTTTAAAATATTCTTATTTACATTTTTAAGAGGCCCAATTCCCAAGGTGCAACATTCTTTTCTGGTTTAACAGGTCTTGTTTTCTAAGGAAATTAGAGATGGAATAAAAATCTCAATCATATTTTTAATTCAGGGTTGGGTTTCAATTCAAGGAAGTTTTACAAAATGGAAAAACATTTCCAGGTTCATTTAGAATAAGTGAATTTCAAGCATGTGAAAAAGACAGGGCTGAACTAGACTGGCTGAAGACTTTTCATAAGTCATTCCAGTAGTAATTACTCACATCTTTTTCTCCTATATTTGTGTTCTTATAATTAATTCCTATAATGCTTTAAATGAGTCAAACTCTACTTGTCCTTGAATCGGTCTTTGCAATTAGCAGTCCTCTCTAGTGAAGCATAGCATCATGGCATTTTTGTGTCTAGTGCACTAAATCATAACTTATGTGTAGTATTATATACATGTGTATATGAAATTGGATCACAAGCTCCAGTACATTTCCAAATTAGTTTTTCAAACATCGAAAAGAAAATAATTTATACAGTGGATTATGCTGAAGAAAATGTGAGCAGCTGTTATTAATACATAGAATTGCCTATCTTTTGTCTTTTATGGTAATAAACAAACCGTGTGTTTCATTCATAGGTGTCATGTTGCAAACAAGACTTGTCCAAAGAATCATATCTGGAATAATCAAATTTGCAGATGTCTGGCACACCATGACTTCAGTTTCTCTTCCCACCATGGAGATGCTGGTAAACTATTATATGTTAGAGGATTAAATGTAGTTGTTTGGTGTTGTTTCGGGGGGGGGGCACGACTGGTAGCTACATAAACACCACACAAATAAACAGTTCAAATCTTTTTAATTGGTTATTTAAGAATGCATTTTTTGCCTTTAAAAAAATCTAAAACATCCTTGGGTTGGATTCTATTTTCTTCATTTAAAAGTTAGATAAATCATAATTCCTTTATTAAGAAATGGGGAAAAAATGATGGGTTCTCTATTTTTAGTAATGTATGGATTCAGATTTTTTTCCTATGTTTACTGTATTCGTAGACACTGCTGATGGATTCCATGATATTTGTGGACCTAACAAAGAGCTTGATGAAGAAACTTGTCAATGTGTCTGCAAAGGAGGTGTACGTCCATCAAGCTGTGGGCCCCAGAAAGAATTAGATAGAACATCATGCCAATGTACATGTAAAAACAAACTTTTACCTAGTTCTTGTGGTCCCAACAAAGAATTTGATGAAGATACGTGCCAGTGTGTATGTAAAAGAACCTGCCCCAAACAACAGCCCCTAAATTCTGCAAAATGTATCTGTGAATGTACAGAATCACCAAATAAATGCTTCCTAAAAGGAAAAAGGTTTCATCACCAGACATGCAGGTGAGTTAAATGACCAAAAGATTCATAATCTAATTGTTTTAGCACTGGATAGGGATGAAAAATTCATAGAATTACTTTATGGCCTTGGACAAATCATAAAGCTCTCTTTGGCTTAATTTAGCATCTGTAAAAGGACCCTGAGGCTTAAAGAGTATTAGAAAAGTACCCTGTGATTCTTGGATCCTTTAGCTATTCACTGTAATTTCAGGTAGAGAAAACGGTATGAATTTACACTCTTTTAGTAGCACTTTTGGATGAGACATACAGTAAAATCGAGATCTAGACCACTTGCAATCCTTAAAATTCTCAGTATCTCACTCTCTATCCAAGTTGAATAAATAAGTTCCTAAGTAGATTTGGCCTATAGTTCAATTCCGAGAAATGATTCCTTATGTTCCTCTTGAAATTTATTGGTTAGTACTGTTGAGCTAGGAGGATGTCTTCTGTGTTCCACCCAAAAGATGGTTGGTGTCAGTAAGTGAAAGCGATTGAGATTCAGGTTTTATTTAAAGCTTCAGGACCTCATTATGAAAGGAAGAGCCTATCTAAATATATTAAAAATAGTATAATTGCAGAAAAACAAATAAACCATAAACATGATTGTCCAATTTATCTTTGAAAATAGTTTTTTGGTGAGGAGGCAGGCTGTAAGTTTGGTAATATTCATGTTCCTATTCTGTACAAGATTTTTCTCATTGGAAGCAGTATAATTAAAGCCACCGAATACAGAAATATTACACAGTTCTGAAAACTAGGGTTTTTCCTGCTTCATACATTATCACTATCAGTCAAAATGCAGTAATCTTGTCATGCAATTTTGTTGAGGTAATTCATTCTTATATGTACATATAAGGCATCTGTCACTATGCTGGGCGTTGAGTTCTGGGCACCTCATTTCAGAAAAGAAGTGGGCAAATTGGAGGAAGTTCAGAAGAGAGCAATAAGAATGATTGGAGATCTGGACAACTTGACTTATCAGGGAAGATTGAAAGAGCTGGGTTTGTTTAATCACAAAAAGAGGAGATCGAGAGTGAACATAACTGTTTTCAAGTGTCTAAAGGATTGTCACGAGGAAGAGGGAGAAAAAATGTTCTCCTTAACTGCTGATGACAGGACAAGAAGCAATGGGCTTAAATTACAGCAAGGGAGGTTTAGGTTAGACATTAGAAAAAATTCCTAAATTTCAGGATGATTAAACACTGAAATAAGTTGCCTAGGCAAGTTGTGGATTCTCCATCACTGGAAGTTTTAAAAGCAGGTTAGATAAGCGCCTGTCAGGGATGGTTTAAGAGGGTACATGGTCCTGCCAGGAGTGCAAGGGACTGTACTTAATGACCTCTCATGGTTCCTTCCAGTTTCTGTGATTCTCTGCTTTGTTGTTCTGCTGTTTTGCAGGAACATTGCAGAATTAACAATGTTGAAAATGAAGTCCTGCTTTTTAAATAAAACTAAGCATATATAACTCATATGATACTTTGTAGAGAAACATGGTCACTTTAAGTTCAATAAATTATTTGTAGTAGTAATAAGAACTATTCATATCATGATAGCAATCAAAGGCCTGGTATGAGATGCATATTGTTCTGTTACCTAAAACCTATTGTTCTGTTACCTGAAATGAATATAAAATTAACATTTATTTATTTACACATATTCTGGAAGCACTGAAAGGGCCTCAAACAGGACTTGTGGACATAGAATGGAACCAGTCTGCAGATTTTACTGTCTGAACTGACAAAACATGCAGTCAGATATAGACAAACGTTCATCAAGATGCAGAATTTGTAAATTGTTGTTTCACCCAACCTCCCCACCTCAGATGACAATATCACATGCATAGAAATACCATAGTCTAACTCTCTGTTCATTTCAGGAGCCCTTCTTTTACTTCCAAGTCCCTATAGGAGAACATTCCACCTCACTCTTAAGGGGAGGAGAAGGGGGAAAGTGTGTTATGGCAGCTCCCACTGGGTTTCCTCTCCTTATGCCGCAAGGGATGGGGCAGTCAGCTCATATGATCCATCCCTGCACCCCCCACTATCTGCCCAGCAGCAGCTCCTAGCCTCTCCCCTTCACTGACTTAATCAGAAATAAGGGTAATTACCTCCAGGCATTCTGCACCTTGTAGGATGAGGGCTACAAGGCCATTGTTATTAGTATATGGATGTCAAATTCCTTCTGGAACACAGTGCAAATTGCACTTTGAGTTGGGGTCCACGCACCAGGAGAATAAAGTTCATGGATAGAAGAGACATTTTGTGATCTTCTCCAGCTATAGAATGGGCCTTTTTAGTGGTGTTACGCACCAAAGAACAACCTTAAAAGAATGTTAAGGTGGTAAAGTCAAGCACTCAGAAGTTAGCAAGTGCCAGAATTCAGTATGCCCATGCAAACTCAGTTCAAACCCCTTGTGCATGTGCACTATGACACTGACTTTAATTGAAAGACCACATACTGTATTTTCCAGATGACTCCTGTCTCATTCAGTGCACAGAATGAATAGTGCATATTAACTGCTCAGTATTTTGCTTTCTATTCAGTGTTTGGTCCTGTCCTTATTTTCTGTACATTATTTGAACCCGGCTTTGAAACAGAATTATTCATTTCCTCATATCCATGTCTGTGGTATTCTTCACAAGACAACCCAAGTGATTCACAAACATTGATCTAGCTACACAGCATTTATATAAGGTGAGGAGGGGATGATTGTGTCCCCACAGTCTCAGAGTGCCAATTAACCACCCCAGCTTCTTTCTTTTCAGAGTTGTAATCCTAGTTACCTTGCCCAGCCAGTACCAATTTCCCATTCCTGGCTCCTCATCTGAGATTTATTTCTCCCTCTCCGCTCTCTAGCTCAGTCTCTTTGTCCACTCAGTCCTAGTTCTCTTCCTGCACTCCACTCCTGGTCACATCCCCTGAGTCCCTTACCCAATCTCAGTGTTCCTCCAGTACACCCTCCTCAGCTTCACGTCCCATTGTCCCCAGACCCCACCAGCTCTCAGCCTCTGCACCAAGCAGTTCCAGCACCACTTCTTCCCAGCTCCTAAGTCTACTTTTTTTGCCCAACCACTAGTAGTTGCAACATCTTCCCATGCCCTGGCTGCCTGGCTCAGCTGCATTACCTCACAGCTCCAGTTTCCTTGGCCAGTCATTCATACGATTTCTCATTCCAATTTACTCCTTTCTCTTTGTTCCAGCTTTAGGCCCTCCTGCATTTTAATCAGACTGCCTCCTCCTCCATGCTGCTTAGGTGCAGGCAAGGCAGGCTTCCTTTCACTTCTGCTGCTTATCCCATGACTCAGAGAAGCTAGAAGCAGTAGCTACAGGAAAAATTGAACTTTGTCCCTGTAGCCTTAGGCTAGAGCTTGCTTGGGTCACTCTGTGGGGATGGCACAGGGCCAGTCTGCTCAGCACTAAGAGTTGTGAAAGATTCAAGCGTGCTTCATGAGGAAAGATGCTTCTGTGATTTTAGTTGGTGAGTTCTAGCAGAATTCTTCTGATCATGGGTCTACTATGATTTTTCTAAGATAACTTGGTCAGATATGGGGAAAATTTAATGGGGGTGGAAAAAGCCATGTCCCTGTGACAAAAGTGGTTCCCTCAACAAATTTGTAGTGCCTGCTCCAAAACATGGCAATGCTTACAGCTTCAGGGGAAAGTTTCTAATCCCTTGTTTCATTCTCAGAACTGACTGAATCATTTTAACTGAATTTTCCTGCAGAAAAAGATAACCACAATTTCAGTACTGATGGTTAAAGTTTGACAGAGTTATAAGCCACTAAAAGCCTGGTCTTATTAATGAGAAGTGTTGTGCAACCTTAACAATAAATAACAGCATCAACTCCATCTGGAATTAACTCTTCTTTCCTCACATTCCTACTTGTATAAACTATATCAGCATAGCAAGGTTGCTGCAACTAGGCACACAGATGTAGGAACACCACATCCCAAAACAACGATCCAGCTACATCAGTGTAGGCATTCTGCCATCAACATAGTTTCATCTTCCCTGGAGGTTAGGGTCACCACAGCTACCTGGTCAGGGTTGTGGGTTTTTCACACCCCTGACTGATATATCTAGGTTGACCTAACTATTGAGTGAAGCAAGGTTGTTTTGATGAAGGCAGGGATATCTGTGGACCAGATGAAAGCATGTGGAGGGCAACATCCAGCCTATGTATGATAGCTGTCATCTACTATATTTTAATTTATGTTATCTAGCTGGTTTGCTAGGGTTGGGCATTTTGGGAAATATGACATCCAAAAAACTCACCTATTTGGCCTTTGCCTTAAAGTTTAGCGTCTTAGATGGCATGACTTCATCGTGGAAATTCAGACAACCTCTTTGAAATCATTAAATAGAAGGCACTGTAGAAATACAAATTATCATTGTAATAGGCAGCTCAAAAGATGAACAAGTTCCAATTCACACCCATTTCCATAGCCACAGATTTTTCTCTGAGATCATACTTACTCCTCTTTTTTCAGGAACAGAAGGTGGCCCACAAGAGGGTAGATGCATTTCTATTAAATGCTCACATTATTTTAGTCAGGGATCATCTCTGTTGCTCTTTTCATAATCTTCTACATCTTTCCAATCCTTCCTCTCACCCCTACACTCTAAACTATATCTGTTCTGATTTTAACAAGATGTTCATCATACGGCCAAAGGATTAACTTGGAGTTTAAGAGAAATTTCTACCAGATACAGCTAGAGTTTTTCCTAAGTGGCATGATATAACACAAATCTCAGAATTGGATAAAACATGCTAATGAATCAGCACACTGTGACAAATTCCAGTCTCTGAACAAGATGTGGCTAGTCAGTAACTACCACTGTCTTCCTCATTCTTTGCTGATCTCTTCATATTCATGTGCATTGGTAGGATTAATTGACTTGCGTTAATGCAGTTGTAATCCAAGACCTCAGTTTATAAACACATTACTGTAAAGTGGCAAGTCAATGTCCAAAAGAAGCACGCAACATGCTAAATCCATCTGCAATGATAATTAAAGTAAGCTTAGTCTAAAAACAGAAAAAAAATGCCTGCAAAAGAGGATACTGAAAGTACCTCATCACAATATGGTCTAATATCTGTAAACAGAAATATGAAAAAATATTTAGCAAGAATTATTACAATAGAACATCCTTATACCAGTATGTTTCATAGAACAGAGATGCATTATTTAAAGACAAATTTAAACTGTAACTGTTGAAACTTGAAAACATATACTTTACTTTCTTGATTTGCGGCCAATGTCTGAAAAAGCCACAGACTAGTACTTCGTCTCCATTACACACCAGAGGTTATTTGGCATTGTTATTGTAAGGTTATTTTAGGTCAAGCTGTTTAAAAAAAAAAAATGAGGTGAGGGGAAAGAAGCCAAGGAATTAGCTTTGTACAACTCCTTGTTCAAGCAAATATTCACTAATGAGGAACATCTTATTTATAGATGTAATCTGTAGCTTAATGATCTATTTGCATTAAAGTTATTTCAGCTAATATTATTGTTATTGTTACCCTTTCTTCTCCTTTAAAAATTTTCATATACATATGGGCCTGGCTGAAAATCACATGAGTACAATGCAGCAAATTGATGTCCACTGCTGAGTTCACTGGGGAGCTATGAAAGTACATGGTTTTCCCTGTGCATTCTCAGTGCCGAATCAAGGTCACAGTATAGAAAATCCATCTTTTCTATTAGCCAGGTGGCTGGGTAAATATAAAGAAAAAAGTAAATCATATGAACATATAACATCAACTCATAAGAGAATGCTGGCTCAGACTAGGAGACATTCAGTAGTGGCAGACTAAACAGGCTTCCTAATAGAAAAAGGTTATCACAAATTGCCAGAATACTATACCAATGTATATTCTGTCTTAGAATGTAATTAGAGCAGCATAAATATTTCAAAAGCATATTAATGAATATTCATTTGGATTAAACCACAGATTCACCCCAACAATACTCCTTGACCAAGTTATTTGCTTTTATTGTAAGAAACTGCACAGAAATAGAAGCTGTGAGGAATATCCATTCACATATGTAATACTCAGGCCCTCTCCAATAAAATATATCTTTTCATTATTTGTGTTCTCCACTATAAATGCACCATAAATATATGTAGTTGAACTTATATTTCTTTGATTTATGCGCTTTCTTCCTTTCTACCAATAGCTGTTTTTTGTTTCCTTCCTCCAGTTGCTACAGACCACCATGTACAGTTAGAATGAAACGCTGTGAGCCTGGATTTTCTTACAGTGAAGAAGTGTGCCGCTGCGTACCTACATATTGGAAAAGACCACTTATTAATTAGTGAAGAACGCACTACTTGCAATTTTTGTGTACAGTTTTCCATTTAAAAAAAAAAAACTGATAACATTGGAATTACCTGTGCACCAGAGACCATGTGGGGCTCACAGAGACAAACACCTTGTGTTTTTCCCAAGAAATGTGGAAAGCACATCTAAACAATAACGGGGCTCATGTTGTGTAAAGAACTCACTAAGGACTTGTTTTCTGCCAATGACCAAACAGCCTAGGTTTTCCTCCTTGTGATTTTTTTAAAGAGATAATGACTATATAATTTATTTCCACTAAAAACATTGTGCAGCATTCCTGTTTATAGCAATAACAATTGTTAAAGCTCACTGTGATCAATATTTTTATATCATGCAAAGTATGTTTAAATAAAATGAAAATTGTATTATATACTGGAGATTGTTCAGTTGATTATTTTATTACCCAGTCTGGATGAACCAACCACAGATAAACAATGCAAATGAGGTTCTAGAAGGTTCCTGGAAATACAGAGCTAGATTTCCTAGCCAATAAAATTTAGTGATTTTTTGAAAGTAAGCGTATGTAAGACAGCAGTGAACTTCTTATATCTGGTTAAACATAGGCTGAGTGATTAAAAAAATATATTTACAACCTCAGTGTCCAATGATGTTTCACTAGTTAGACTAAAATTAGCTAAATTCAGATGGTAGTTCATAAAAACTATTGTGAGTCCTCAGGAACAAGTGTCACAGCAACAGAGCTTGTTGTTCATAAGACCGCAGCAACTAGTAATAGTCACATTTACATACATGCCAATATATATTCCAAAGAATGTATATGGGTAGTGTTCATGTGGGTGTAATGTAAAAAAATGCCCTGATTGAAAAAATAATTCCATGTTGAAGTATCAATTTTGCTTTCCAATTTAAAGATAGTGTCCAAAAAATTCAAAGCAAAATAGTTTAAAATTATTGATGTTTTACTGTTCCATGTTGCAAGTCAAATTATCTTGATCTGAAGTCTGTTGTTTGCCAGATGCTTTTAAGAAAAAATAATTCATTTTACTTTCCACTGTGCACTAGAAAAGACTTCCAACAATCCAGTCTGGATTTACTAGATAACGATTGTTTGTACAGAGGTTACAGGATATTTTCATGAAGAGTTTCCAGTCTAATATCTGCAAACTCTGGAGAAGATATGTGTTAAACATGGACAGAAAAATAATATGAATGGAGTAGCAGTCAAGTAGCAAGCAAGGAATCATTCCAGACATTAGGAGAAGAAATTGAGAAAAATACCATGCAAACTGTGTTGGTCATAGGAATGGGGCAAATAAGCCTAAGATGACAAAAGAAAAGTTACTTACCTTGTACACTAATTGGAGTTCTTCAAGCTGTGTTGTTCCTAAGTGTATTTCACTTCTGATTATGCACGCACCCAATGTGCCCAATATTGGAAAGCATTCACTAGTAATATCTGCTGACCTGGACGTATTCCAAAGGGGCAGCCGTGTTAGTCTAGTCTTTAAATGCCACAGGACTCCTTGCTGCTTTGGCCTGGACATAAGGCCCTACTCCTTTCCATGCTCCCTATTGAGGATATAATTATAAAGGATGATGTCAGCCAACTGCCACTCCAGTTCCTTCTCTGCCACCAAATCCTTGAAGAAGTCTAAGCAGAGGGGAACGAGGGTGAAAAGTGGAATAGACAAAAGAACCATGCAACTCACAAAACTCAAGTCACTATACAAGGTAAGTTTTCCTTTCGTCTTTGTTGTCTTCAAGTTTTTATCGCTATGTCAATTCTGTCTCTGGTGACTTCTATGCAATAATTGCAACAAGGAAGGGTAGTGGGGTACCCACCACAGCAAATACTTATACTAATGTGTGGTGCTGACTGAAGATATATATGGGGCTCTATGCTGCAGTTTTACAGATATCTTGGATGGAGACATTAATGAGTACTGGAGCACGGCCTTCTTCAGCTATGTATCCTGAAATTCATTTGGGCAGTCTTTGAGCAGAAACCGCTTTACCTTTCACTAAAGGAAATCAACAGTTTGGGGGACTATCTGAATAGTTTAATCTTCACAAAGTTCATCGTACATTTAAAAAGTACAGCTTAAATGCTTGTCTGCTGGTATGTGGTTTTTGGATAAAACACAGAAAGACGAATGGCCTTATTCAAAGAGAACCCAGTGCTAATCTTCAGAATGAATGGAGGGTGAAGCCTCAAAGGATATCTTAGGATGAAAGATAGTTTATGGTGGATTTACCAGGAGAGCTCCCAACACTCCCTGGCCAGACTTACAACCACCAAGAACATGACTTTCATTGACAGGTGGGATAAGGAACAAGAGCACAGAGGCTGAAATGGTGAATTTACTAAATGTTGATAACAAAGTTGAGCTACCATGATGATGTTAAATGAGACGCTAGTGGAAAACACTCAGATAAGACCCTATAGAAATTGGATCAATACCAGGTATGCTAATACGATAGTGGTGTGTGCTGGAGGATGGAAAGCTCTGATGGACACAAGATAAATCTTGATGGAACTGGAGCTATGTCCACACACAAAGTTTTATTTCAAAATTGGACACACAACCCTATAGCCAATGATATAGATATACCCTGACGATTTGTGGGACAAGGGCCCATGTTTGGATGACAAGGGAGGATTTAACCTAACCTATTTGTAGAAAGGTGTAAAATTGCAGACCCTGTTAGTAGGGGGGAAAAGGGGATTTATGACCTTAGAATTTAGAGAGCAGGGAGGAAGCTTCTAGTTTTCAGTTTCCAGCTCAACTCTTCTTAAGAAGAACAGAACAGACCTGAATTGCTTATCTCTAGTTACTTAGTCTTTGTTGGTTTTTTTTTTTTTCTAATAGTTCAAATAGGTTACTAATGTTAGGGTTTCTAGACTCTTCACTCCTTGGGTCAAATGAGACATCATCAGGTGTCCTTCTGGGCACCAGGCTTCAGTATGTAAGTATAGCAACAATAATAGGAATTATTAGAAACTGTTTACGTTTTCATAAATGCAATTTGTATGTATAAAGCTAATCAGTTATATGGTATGGTCATAAACTAACTTTAATTAATTTCTCAATTAATTGTTTAATGCTCTTGGCAATAATAAAACTTTATAAATACCTTAAAGAATTTGTGCGACTGTTCCCTGGGGGTCCATGTAAACTTGTGGTCAGATTCAGGCAAGAATCCAGAATTCCGTGAACAAACTTAAGACCTAAATGATTAACTCCAAAATCGGGCTACACATGTACGATTGGCCTTTGAGTCAGTCATTGAGGTAAGCAAGACTGCAATGGCCTGAGGACCTCGATGAGCTACCACAACCACTAAGTAGGCTGACTGGAAGTACAAGGAGTTGTGTGGCACTTTAAGACTAACAGATTTATTTTTTGCATGGGCTTTCGTGGGAGAAGATCCCACTTCCTCAGATGCTTCGAAGCATCTGAGGAAGTGGGATC
>ML681966.1:11632239-11660540 GCA_007922195.1 Podocnemis expansa
CTTCCTCAGATGCTTCGAAGCATCTGAGGAAGTGGGATCTTCTCCCACGAAAGCCCATGCAAAAAATAAATCTGTTAGTCTTAAAGTGCCACACAACTCCTTGTTGTTTTTTCACTGGACTAGACCAACACAGCTATCCCTTTTAAAATTGACTGGAAGTACCCTGAATGGAAGTATTGATAATGGTTTATTCCTGTGATGAATCTCAGGAACCTCCTAATTTTTGAGTGAACACCCCTGTGAATATAGTGTCTTTGAGATCAAGAGCTGTAAACCAATTACCTTGACCAAGGAATGGGATCATTGCAGAGTATGTGACCATCCTGAACATCAGATTTTGAATGTAAGAGTTTAGTAGCCTGTGGTCCATGTTAAGCCTCAGTCTGCTTTTTGTCCTTGGGGTAATGAATTGCCTTAAGGAGAAGCCTCTTTGTGTGTGCTGAGTGAGGACTGAGTCTATAGCACCTGCGTGTTGAAGTGATTCAACATCCTACTATCCTTGCCTAGGACATGTAGATCTCCCAACTTTTGGAGTAGGATGTAGATAGTCCTTTTCTCTTTAAGATGACAACTGGGAGGGAGATCAATACTCCATGTGGTGTGGGGGACAGTAGGGAAATGTCTAGATCCTGTCTCCTGACTCTTCTAGCTTCTTACCAAAATTGAAGTGCTTCCTTGTGCAGGTACCGAAGCCAAGTTCAAGACGGGTCCTGGATTCCTAAAGTCAATGTATACCTCGGATCTGATTCAGACTTCATTCCCATGGTTCTGCACACGAGAACCATTTTCAGACAGTCCTCCCTAGCCTGGCTGGTCTAACAGGAAAAGGAACAGCAGATGCTGTACTTGGAGATGAGTTATGTCTCTCTCCAAAGCAGTATAAACAAACAAGTGGTTGTCATTGAGACACAATGGCCTTAGGCAGAACACACAGGTTTTGAAGAGGGAAGTCTTGGTTGTAATGGACAGACTCCTGGTGGCAGGAAACAGGAGGGAGATGGTGATATAACCCCCCAGACCTGAGACCCTTCTACCAAACTAAACTATTTCTAATTAAGTATGAAAAGGTTAACATTATATTAAATGACAGTAAATAACAATGAATATGTACAAGAAGAAAAATGCTATCCAAGACTACAGTTAGGTTTGGACATGAGCACTCTGTCTCAGGCCAAAGGAAAAGAAGAAGGACTGGCGTGGCAGTTGGCTGGTCAACAGAGATTGCTACCACAAGACTTTCAATCTCAGGTTTGTGAAGCACAGATGTTACCAGAAGTGGAATACCTGGAAACAAGCACTCAAATATGATTTTTCAAATGGCAGCTTATCATGGAGCAATACTTAATTTTTTAAACTACTGAATCTAAAATACTTATTCTAAACAGTGGCTCCCATCCACTTCAGATTGTTTCTTCTTTTTGTTTTAGTATTATTATATGGCTATTGCTTAGCAAGTCAATGTTCATTACTGTCCTTTCCCTAGACTACAAGATGCTCAGAAACCAGAGTTCATAAAAGAATGAAAGCATTTTGTACTCCTTCAATCCACAATGATAAGCAGCAGAATTTGTTAGGACTTTTAGTGTTCCCAAAGTTCTCCTACAAGGCCACATATAATTGTCCAAACTGGATACAAATCAGAATGCAAATACTAAAGGCGTGAAGTTACACAATAAAACAATGAACACCATCTCAGATGGGAGTGGGAAACCTTAATGACAGATCAGCATCAAAGTACAAGCTTGAGCCAGCATGGCAGACAACATCTTGTTATTGAACTAAGGGTGACTCACATTACCAAGATCTAATCTGTCAGTCAATCCCCTCTAATGTAATTTTGATAATTTAGATGTTGCCAAAGAAGCTGAAGAGAACTGGAAACCTATTTATGTACATGAGGCAGTCAGACAGGCAGAAACTATCATTAGAAACCAACTATGATGCAACATAATTTTACCTGAATCTACCATCAAGCAAAAATCTTACCTAGTGCTTTGAAGTAAATTTCCCACTCTTTATATGAATAAAAAAAGAAAACCTGAAAAAATACCTAGACTAGAGGCTGGTGTGAGTCAAAACAAAATAGATTTTAATTCTTCCTGTGAGAAGTGTGACTGTGATCGAGAAATAGGAAACATAGGTGAACACAAAGTAGTGACAGCAAGTCCAACTATCAGTGCTATATGCACTATAAAAATCCCATTGTACGCTACTGAAATGTTTGAGACCCAGGCATACCAAAAAAGAAGAGCAATTAAACTCCTAGCTAAACAAATACTCATTTAGCACATGAACAAGTGCAATACTGTGAACATGTCAAGACCAGATAAAAAGATTTTAACTAGACTTACACTTCCCTGCATTTATTTTCCTTCCATTATGTAAGTTCCTCATCATCAAGCATCTGACAAAGTGGGATTTTTCTCCCATGAAAGCTTATGTGATAAATACATTTGTTATTTTTAAAAAGTGCCACCAGACTTGTTAGTGATAAAGCAGCAATGAGCCCACCTTGAACATACTGTATATAGAGATGTTACCAAAGTAACCATTCAGAGTACTGAACATAGTCATTGCACACTGAAAAGTTTCAGCAAATGAGATCATGAAACACCAACTTCAGTACACACTAACAGTAAAGAACAACATTTTTATTAGAAGCAATTTTTCAAGTTTAGCTTCTGAAATACTATAGCTCACATAATTTGTGAACAAGTGCCAGATGGCCTTTTCAACTAAAAATATTAAACTAGGTGGTTTGCTACAATTTTGACAAAAGTAATGGCCTGATTTTTAAAAGATCTGGCACCCAAATACATACATGCTTAATTTGCAAGTGCAATTAGAATTCCTGTGCACACAAATTTGCAATTTGTATGCACAAGTGAGTAAGTGGCTCTTCTCCTAGCTGTGGATGTGCAGCAGCATTACTATGTTCTTGTACCAGAATGTAACTTTTGGTTAGCAGACTGTAAATGTGTTTTTGTTTCAGACAAAATCTTTTGTTCATTTGCTATAATTATAGACTTGCAGCAAGTATTTGAAGTAGCATAAGGCTGCAGCCCCATCCAGTCTTATCAGTTGTGGTATTGTATAGCCTGGAGTTTCTATAACTGGCTGTATTTACAGCAACTGTTAACTCGGGGATGCAAAAAATGTGGAGGTTTGAGGGAGGTTGTTTTTCTTTGGGGGGGGGTTAAGATAAATGGTACACATTACATAAAAGTTGATGTTTTCTTCCTGCTATGTGACGATGTGTATGGAATACAGTTGGCTTCAGTACATTTTGATTAGTATTATTTGATTGTAAACTAGATAACAGGTTTTTTTTTAATTTTATTTTTCATTCTGAGCTTATTACCTCATTGTTAAGAATGAAATGTGCACTGTGCAGCCCGGGCAGCCTAGACAGAGCCACATCAGTAAGCCACGGCTGATTTTATATTCTACATGGTTTCTCACTATCAAGCATAATTCAAGCTGTTTTAGCAACTCCAATCCTAAATAAAAAGATCACATAGCCATTTAGGTAAAGTGTTTCTAGTCTATACTAATTTCAAAAAACAGTCTAATTGAAAATGTTGAAACACACATGTAGACAGAAACAGGTGACGGCAGTCAAGCACAAAAAGAAGCAAAAAAAAATCCCACCTTTCTGTAAATCTTATTTAAGGGAAAATATGTTTTGATTTACTTTGTCTCATATCAGAAATCTACAGGTGACAGAGAACAATAGCCAAAATTTTCTACCTGGGGAATTCTACTGCAGCTGTCATCACACTGTAGATGCCTTGAATTGTGTATAAACATCTCTTAATGACTAACTGTGTCTAGGAGGTATCTGTGATCTACACCAAGTTATGCTTGGTGGGCTACTGTGGTCTGTGACAAGTTATGCTCATACATTCACACTGAAAAAGCTGATATCAATTCCCTTATATCTGTGTGGCAGAGCAGTACAAAAGCTTGCAGAATCCCCACTAGGATTATGTCACTTTGAATGGCCCTCTATATATAGTTTTAATTTTGGGAACTTTTGACCCACCAAGTGATCTTTGTCATTTTCCTAGACTGTATCTCAATGACAGATACAAGTGCTCCTGAATGCCATGTTTTTCTTTCCTTGTCTTCATCTGAATTTGTTATGTTTTGTTTCCAGCAACATGAACAGATATGATTAAGTGCATTGAAGCGTCTGATTCCTGTGCTGGGACATTCTTTGTAAAGCCTATATAAAATGACTTCCCTTACAGAAATATTCAGCTAGTTCGTATAAGACCAGTTTTCACACCTGTGCTGAAAGCTAAGGATCTAAATAATTTGTATGGCCATTGTGCTTTCCAAACAGACTGGCAGGTCTAACTAGTGAGGAATTGTTATGGACATACTGTGGTATTTGAAGGAAGGAGAAGTCATTACCAGCTGGAAAAGTTTGGAATCTGCCAATGAATGCTAATTCTTAAGGGTACATGTTTTCACTGAAGGAGGTGTGATTTGTAGTAGTTAGATACTTTCCTTGGCCTTATTGAATCAATTGAAAAACTTTATTAGTATATGTATAGTGATTTAATTTCAAAAATATTTCCCCATCCAAAAGTGGGAATCGGAATACAAATTGCAACTATAGGAAGGTTACCAATTTGATCATGGTATGATTCATAATGTCAGTAATTGCTTGTAACAATTATAAGCTTTATTTTATTCAGTGCCTGAAACTATATGAAGTGAATTTAAATTTAACTTCAGGATATATTAGATAACTGCAACAGTTTGCATTATATGAAAAGTTTTGCATCATAAAATAACACTTTGCTGCTTGCATAAGCATTTGTTTGGCACACTACTATAGATTTTTCTGTAAGTCTGGTAATTGCACTATTGCCTTGTTTCAGCATACACTATTGCATTGTTCTCTTCTTTCAGCAAAGTACTCCCTCTCAAAGGCATAGCTGATTTGTTCATATTTTTATTTTGGGTAAAAGTTCGGTGTCTGTTCTTGTTGAACACTGACCTTTCGTTTCAATTTCAGTAAAATCTCTATTCCAGTCACCACATATGGAGCAGCAGCTATAGCCATGGTGCAAAGACTTGATAACATTCTCAATGTGTGTGAAACCATGCACGTAGACAGATTTTAAACAACATAGGCTCAAATTCCACTCTTTTCTCTTTTCTTCCCCTTGCCTCTTTGAGTTAGATGAAGTGCTAGCTGGATTGAATTTTATACAAATCCAGTCACTTTTCCAAATTTCCATTTTTATTCTCCTAGCTATATGGGAATGAACTAATCTGTTTCTATTCATTACCTGCTGCCTTTGCCATCATTCATCACTTATCTTCTCCTACACTTCCACTCTGCTCTAAGCTTCTACATCTCAGAGCTTCCCTTGTTCTACTCATCAGTTTCTGACTACACCATCAGCATGCCACCGATCTTTAGAGCCCTGCTTGGATACAAATACATGGATCTGTATCCAATCTGCATCCACAAGAAATGGTCCACGGATACCCGTGTTGTATCCACGGATGCAGATATAACGTGGATATCCGCATATTTGCAGAGCTCTAGTTCTGTGAAGATAAAAATATGTGGATCCGTATCTGATCTGCATCTGCAAGAAATGGTCCACGGATATCTGTGTTGTATCTGTGGGTGCGGATATAATGCAGATATCCGCATATTTGCAGGGCTGTATCGCTCTCTATCTCCTTTCACGGTTGGTTCTCCTGCCCTCTCCCCCTTTAAGGATGAAATTGACCTCTATACAGAGGGCTGGCAGAAGGCCTCTGTTGCTACTTAAATCCTATTTTTAACAGCTTGTGCTGGACTTCTCCAATGGTTGTCTTTCATCCTAGATTAATTTACCTTGCCCCATGATCTCACCCATTTCTACAATGTCAATGATTCCCAAATTTCTATCCATAGCCCTGACCTCGCCCCCTCATCCAAGGTTTACAATTTTAAAAGCTTCTCTTCATAGACATCTGGCCACTGCCTCAGATTTAATCTAATAATTATAATATAATATTAGCCTATAGAGTAAAACAATCCAGTAACCTAATATTTTAGACTGTGTATATGGAAACAACCTCTAAACTTACGGCCTCATAACCTTGTACAATGTATGTACAAAGCCTATCTGCCCAAATGCATACTGTTTGGATGCACAAATGAGTTTCTGATTGTGTGAACTTTGCAATCAAAAACTTCCTGCACAAAAAATGGCTTATGTAAAATAGCTCTGGAAATATTAGAGGCCAATGTCAGAGCTCTCTGAAGATCTGGAGCTCAAACCTCTGTGCTCCCAATCCAGCCTGGCACTTAAATAGTACTGATGACTCCAATCATTCAAATCAGTTCCTTAAATTCAAACATTTTTGTTGCAGCAAATTGCCTATGTTCTTGAAAAACAAAAATATAAGTCTTCAGTAATTTATGTCACATGCTTTTTTTATCCTTAGAAAATCTGTCTGTTTAATGGGACTTACTAGCAAAGACACTCCAAATTGCTTTGCCCCTTGAAAATTCATTCTCCTACAAATTTTCCCAGTGTTTAACCTTCTTAGGCTACCATGCTGAACTCCAGAGTGCAATTTAGCTAACTCCACAAAGAGGCAGATTTTTTAATTTTTTTTTTTCTGCAGTAGAATCAAGCTAATTACTTTTAATAGGGTAAGATTTGGTACCCACAACTCCACTGCTGCCTCCTGTAGTATGATTAGGTTAGGAGATTAACAGATGAATATGAATATTTAGTGGAGTTTAGGTACCTAGCAGACTAAGTTTAAGAAAGAAGAAGTCATCATGGAGCATAGCTTATATTAGAGCAAATAACTAAAAGTTCTCAAATGAGAGCATATTTTATATCAGCAAAATAAGTTGTATAGGGTAATGTCACTGCAAGTTATATATGCATAACTTTATTGCATTGCTATAGTACTTCCCTGTATTAATTCATTTTCATCAGCCTAGATACAGCACTCTGACAAAAATACCAACATTAAATGTTAATAGAAATATATTATATATCCTTATCCTGAGATACAAATAAAATCCGCAAACACTTGGATGAGATAGTAAGATACCTGGAGGTCCCTGAAAATGCAGGTTTGAAAACCTATTCATTCTCCAACTACTGTAGAATAGTACTTTTAATTAGAGGCATGTATAATTTTTCTCTGTCTGTGTGGATGGTTTTTTTTTTCTTTGTTTTTTTTTAAACGGCCCTAGCTAAATAATAATACAAATACACCTCGTTTTGTGTAACTGATTAGGAGAATTCCGATGCTCAAAGGTTATAGCTATCCTCATTCCCTGATTGCTAATAAAAGCTCATGATGATTTGTCTTTCTAGTTTTATTTTTAATACCAATAATCCATAAATGACACACAGCATTAGTGAAAAGATGCTCACCATTTTTCACACACTTAGCTGTCTGTATGGTGTTCATTTGGTGGTCCTCCCTAGCAGGAGATGATCCATCTTTTTATATACTTCTGTTGTGTGCGGTTTATTGTTACTTACATTCTGTCCCTTGAAAGAATGTGGAGAGATTTTTTTATTCATTTCAAAGCTAAACAAAAAGAATATGAAAAACTAAGTCACATGATCAGATGAAAACAAACATGTTTATTATAAGTAAATACATTCTGATCGCTTATTTACTAAGCATTCTATTGTACTAAAGGTAAAAGGGCTAGAGTGGCATAAAGGTGCCCTACAAATCTTGTTTGTGGCTGAGGGAGGATTTCCCTAGTGGATGAACTGAGGAAGACAGGTGTAAGGCTTGAAGTGCCACACAACTCCTAGGTGTAAGGCTGCCTTTCAAGAGCTTGTTAGTCCTCCCCTATAAGGCATATTCTGGGGGCTGCACTGAATCCTGTAGCAATCTAAGGCTTTCAGACAGTACTATGTTCTACAGAAGCTGCTGTAACTTAGACAGCCGAAATTATGCCAGGAACCACTCCGGCATGCTGGAGCAGGCCAGGGTTCAGAGATCAGACCAACCTCTTAAAACCAGTTTATTCCCCCGCCCCCCCACTCTGGAGCTGCACGTTCCATCTCTCACCCATGAGTCACAATGAAATTATTTCTCCAGCCTTAAGCAATTCAACACCATTAAAAATCTTTTGCAGAAGACAGCCTGATGTAAGAGTATCCTTTAATCCTTCTGAAGTGTGGAGGCTATTACTGAAGTTTCATTGTTTTATGATGTTGTCATTTCATGTGAAGAAATGGTGCCATTGGCAGTTTTGAGCAGCTAGCAGAGCTCCAGTCAAGTAAACAAGAAAGATTTATGCATATTCATTAGTAACACAATCTGCAGGAGAAGGAGTGGTGGAGAAAGAAAGGCTCCAGCACAGCAGAGACAAAATAGAAAAGCTAGTAGCCATGCAAAGAGTAACAAGGACATAAAGCTACAACAATGGCTTTTGGAAACCAAAAATGACATCAAAACACTTCAGCTGAAGACTGTAAAAATAAAACAAAGCAGTGTTCTTGATATAAATCAGTCTAGTCAATTTCAAGGACTTAAAAGTATTTTAGAAATATGAAGCCAGATGGAAGCAGAGGCTGGCAACGTGCAAAAGTGTGTACTGAAAAAGATGCTAAGCGCTGATGTACACGCACAGTGTTGGCCCCAAAACAGAGTAAAGCATATCCTCCATAGAAGATTCTCTGCTGGCAAGTGCCACCCAAAACCTAATCCTGGATCCAACATTTGCCTTACTTTTGCATGCCTGACTTTTTTTTAAAGCCACATTAAATAAGCATCATATACATGCACATAGACACCATTTCCTAATAACTTATCTTGTGAACATGCCACAATTTTCCCAAGCAGGGATAAGCACATGAAGAAGTGACTGTGAGGGAGAGAATTATTGTTTGATATGTACGCAGCCAGCCAACCCCCCAACCCCTGAAGTCAATGGAGTTCTATGTGCATAATCCAGTAGGCTGTGGCCAAAATAATTTTGGTACTAGACAAAATCATATTAAACCAAAGGTATTAAATGGAGCCATGCATGTAGTTCTCATTTTTCCTCTGCATGAAAACTTCCTCTAGCTTTTGCTCTGCCCTCATTTTCTTAAGCTTATTTAAGTGACAAATAACTTAGGATAGCATATATAAATCAACCAAGCACCTTATTTCTAACTCACTGGAAAACATTTCTACTTTTATTAGAGTATCTGTAGTCATGTTGCACCTGTATTCTCTTATCATAGTGTGAATGTAATTTAACCACCATTTACAAATGATATAATGGCATAACAACCACAGTTGTATGTTGTGATATTGACTGGCAGAAATCACCAAAACTTCTATTATGTAGGGTGTTCCAGCATGCTTCATTAATCACAAGGGGTAAAGAGCAATATATTATCTCCATGAGATGGTTCACATATCGTATTAGATTTGCAAGCCCTTAATTCTAAACAACAGCTGATGGAAAAAATGCCATTTCTCCAAAAGAGCAGGCCTGAGAGACACTAGTCTTCTCTTTCTTCTTTGAATTTAAGTCTTGCTACTATTATTTTACAAAAATGAAATGTATAGTTCTCTATTGAAATTCTGGGTAGGTTTTCAGGAGGATGAACAACAGGCGGTCCAGTTGATGGAGTTCAAAGCATACATAGTGAGAAAGGACTAAAGAGAAAGCGAGATGGATGGAGTTTGCAATAGCTTGCAAAAACAAGCAGACTGGTCTTAAATTTTTCCTGACTAAGAACCTATGGAGCACTGACATAAACACAATGGAAAATTTTAAACATTTAGGCATGGTGCACAATTAAATTGCCACAGTTAAGTACTAACTAACCTTAAAACACTTTACTGTAAATGGGAATAATTTAAAATGGTCTGGCTTTCGTTTATGTTTCCCCTCATATTGTCTTTTGTATTTGCCACATCTGGAGCAGTGGTTTAATTTCATTGAATGATATCTGGCAGCAGAGATTTAAATGGCAGCACTAATACAGGCTGTTAAACTACAGACCAGAGAAATGATGAAAATATGGGCAGAATGAAGACCCCAGCTTTCCCAAAATCATGGTGAAGAATTCTGTTATAATTGCACCCTTAGCTGAATGGTCGTGCAGTTGATAGAACTCATGTACCGCAAGCCACTGACCTAAATACTCTAAAATTTAGCTGGCCACCACACTTGCTTTTCTGGGAGTGCACCACTAATACTGACCCCGCTGACCTCTAGCACATGCCATCATTTACACAACTGTGCAAACATTAAAATAATAGAAGTAAGACTATTTCAGGGTAAGACGTTCACTTGCCTATTAAGCAACTAATGTTACTTAAAAAATAGTTCCAAAAGGATAGCCATGTTAGTCTTGTTCATTAAAACAAGCATGGCCTCCTGTGGCACTTCAAGACTAACAAATTTATTTATCACAAGAGCTTCCGTGGGAGAAAAATCCCATGTCATCAGAGTCTTTGAAGATGTTTTCAAAGCCTCTGTCGAAGTGGGATTTTTTTCTCCCATGAAAGCCCCTGTGATAAATAATTTGTTTGTCTTTAAACGTCACAGGACTCCTTTAAAAAAATAATAAAACAAGATGAGCATGGCCTGATCCCTTGGTAACCTACCACAAGTTCTTTGCAGTAAGCTAATAGAGCACTAGGTCAATAGCCAGCCCTTACCAGTCACAGAACAAACACCCTATCCTTCCTTGACATGAGAGACTGCAACGGGCACACAACAGAATTCAAAAGGCCTTCATGGTTTAAGCTAGTTTAGAGAAAAAAATCCAGCCATTTTCCTCGTATTTCACTGAAACTAGGAAGTACACAGCTAGATGTAAATAAAAAAACGTCCTGCATGTAAAAACTATTTATCTATCTATATTAATAACATTTCAGATTACTAAATTGGAATTCAAAATTCTTAACAGTGTAATTTTTGCTGGTTGTTATATAGTCCTCATCCAATGCCTATTAAAGTTAAGGGACCTTTTTACCTTTTAGAATACGATGATGTGATGATTATGTTAGCAGATGCCATCACTTCATAGGCTATGTCTACACATAGCCCGTTATTTCAAAATAACTTATTTCAAAATAAGTTATTTTGAAACAAAAAATGTTATTTCAAAATAACCAGAATGGAAATAACAAAAAATCCAGTCGAAATAAGGGAAAAGCTGGAATCGAAATAGCACGTCCAAACCCAGGACTTGCTATTTCGCTTTAGGCGAAGGGCACCATGGGGAGTGTGGCAACATGGCCCCCTCCCTGGGTCATGTCGCCAGCCATGTTGCCAGCCAATCCTATAAAAGCTGGCCCCGGCCTCACTTCCCCATCCATTCTGGCTAGCAGGACTCTGCAAGCAACAGAGATGGATGCTGCCTGGCTGCCTAACCTTTGCCATATGGCCACTAGACCCGCTGCGCACCTGCAAAGTGTTCTCTTGTTTGGGGACAGGCTGCTCACAGACCCCAGTGCTGCTCAGGCTGTGCCCCATGCTGCCAGCACCCTGGGACTCAGATCTGCCCTAGTTCCCCTGCCCCTTTCTGTGCCCCACCAGGTCTGGGCCAGGAGACGAGCACAGACTGGTGGGAGCGAGTAGTGCTCCAAACCTGGGAGGATGACCGGTGGTGGAGGAATTTCAGGATGACCAGGGCCGGCTTCGACCACCTGGTAGCAGAACTCACTCCACTGCTACACCGAAGGGACACCGCCATGCGTCCAGCCAGCCCTGTCAACAAAAGAGTGGCCATAGCCATGTGGAAGTTGGCCACCCCAGAGTCCTACAGGTCCATGGCGCACATCTTCAGGGTTGGCAGTCCACCATTGGCATCATCCTGATCCAGGTCACCAGGGCCATTAACAGGATCCTGCTGCGGTGCTTCGTCACGCAAGGGGAGCTGCAGGACACCGTGGACAGCATGGCTACCCTGGGATTGCTGAATTGCATGGGGATCCTGGATGGCATGCACATCCCTGTGAGGGCCCTGGAGCACCGAGCGGCAGAGTACTCAAATCGCAAGAAGTACCACTCGGTCATCATGCAGGCCCTTGTGGACCACTGGGGAGTCTTCCAGAACAGTTATGTGGTTCGGCCAGGGAGGGCGCATGGTGCCCGCTTTCTCCGGAACTTTGCCCTGTACCTGGGCATGGAGGTGGGCAGCTTCTCCCCGCCCCCCCCCATAATATCAATGTCGGGGGGGTAGAGGTGCCCGTCCTCAGTGTGGCAGACACGGCCTATCCCCTCTGCCTGTGGCTCATGCACCCCTACGCAGGGCCCCTTGATCCTCGCCACCAGCTTTTTAATTGGTGTCTGAACCACTGCTGCCAGGTGGTTGAGTGGGCCTTTAAGGAACTGAAGGCCTGCTGGATGTGCCTCCTTACCCACCTCCACTTTTGGTAGGAGACTACATCGGAGGTGCATGCGTGGCCCTGCATAATTTCTGTGAACTGTGGGGCAAGCCCATTGCTGCTGCCTGGGAGGCTGATTCCCAGCTCGTTGGGGCCATTACAAGCAGCCCACACCTGTGGCCCCACGGGAGCAGGCATCAAGAAGGGCTGTCACTGTATGTGACGTGCTCACAAACAGTTTCGCCACCAACGAGGGCCTCTGAAAGCCAGGCCTGCCCCACCACACACCACTCTCTCCTCCCTTCTAGCACAGCCAGCCCCCATCCATCCACCCGCACTGTGAAGCACACCCATTAAAGCAAGACACACACACCACTATCATTTGTAAATGTTTATTTTAACAAAACAGGGGGGTTGGGGCAAGAAAGGGTTAGGGGATGGGGAGATGTGCGGGGGTCACTGGGGGTCGGGTCTTCAACTGGGAGATGGGGCTTACTGGGAGGAAGGTCTGGCACGGGCCTGCCCAGGACTACCCTGGTTCCAGGGTTGCCATGGAGGAGCGCGCTGAGGTGGTGCTCTGCCAGCTGCTGGTGGGCCAGTGTTGTCTGCAATGTAACACAGACTGGCGGCTGCATCCGCCATGGCTGTGCCAAGCCAATCCATGGCCACGGCCTGGCGCTTGAATACAGCCAGCAGGCAGTCGTCCATGGTGGCCCCCTGGTGCAGCAGCTGGAGGGCGGCATCCTGCCGGGCAGCCTGCTGTTGCCGCCAGGCCTGGGTGGATGCCTCGGCCTGCTCCCCCAAGTCCTCGAGGCTGGCTAGGACTTCACCCCGCATCCAGGGGCCCCTTGTCCTCCTCCTTCTCGGTCTGGGGCTGCTGGGTGGGTTCCACGCCCGATGGCTACTGGTGGCATGAACTGCTGGAGGGAAGCATAAAACAGAGTTGGAGCCTGCTGCCTGCTGGCCTTGCCTGTGTGCAGCTTGTCTGCAGCACACAGCTCTGCCCTCACTGGCAGAAGGAATCTGGACTTGGGTCCTGTGGGACGTTGCCCTAGAGGGACACAGGGCCTAGTGGTGCCCACAATGTGAGCTGGACTCACGCAGAAGAGTTGCTCTGGGGAGTCTCCCAAGACCACTTGCCAGTGGTCTGGTCTGCATGCTGTGCACCCTTCCCAAGATGCAGCTGCCTCTGTCACACCCATCCAGGGTTACCCCAACCCAGGCATGTAGGGGCCTGTCACCCTGATGCCACATGTCTCCCAGGTACCCGTGCCCATGGGAGGGCCTCTGCCCCCCCGCCCCCGGCCCTGTGCCCTGCCTGTCCCTGTGTCGGACCCCGTCGCTGCCCATAACCTGGGCAGACCTAGCCCTGCCTGCTTGTATGGGACATGGAGACTCACCAACAGGGGCAGCGGATGTCCGCCGGGACATCCCGTCATCGGTCTCTGAGTCCCCTGGGGTTGTTGTTGCAGCAGGCTGCTGCTCCTCCTCCTCACTGGCACTGCCCTGTGGGGGCGGGGGATCAGCTCTGGGGTCCTTGCTGCAACCTCTGGTGGCGGTGGCTGGTCCAGAGGCTCCCCAACATCCATGGACGCCTTGGGACTGCTGTCAGTTCCCTCTGGGGCCGAGGAGGTGCTGGGGCAGTACCTGGTGTTAACAGCCCGGGCAGGCAGGCAACTGGGCTAAGCCCCCAGGAAGGTGTGCAGCTCCTCGTAGAAGGGGCAGGTAGCAGTGCTACCTGCCCCCTGGAGCTCACGTACCTCCCTGTTGCATGCGTGGTCTTGTCTCAGGGCCTTGATTTTGGAGCGCACCTGCTTGGTATTGTGCTCCTTGCCCTGAGAGGACAACTCCGCCGCAATGTCGGCGTATACAGCCCAGTTCCGGTGGCTATCCCGGAACTGGGCAGGGATGTCCTGCCTGCTCCAAATGCTGAGGAGCAGATGGACCTCCTCATTGGTCCAGATGGGGCCACGCTGTCTGCTGTCAGCTGCCCTACAGCCAAGTGCTGACATGGCTCTAGAAGCCTCTCAGCACGCTGACTGGGCAGAGCACTGCCGTCTGCCTGTGGGTGCTGTGCACCCTGGGAAGACGGTCAAAACATGTTATTTCAAAATAACGGTTATTTCAAACTAACATGTCCAAATGGTGTTATTTCGAAACAACCATTTCAAAATAACCGCCATTTCAAAACAATCGCCGTTTAACCTGTTTCAAAACAACGGTTCTTATTTCAAAAGGACGGGATCTGTCCTTTCAAAATAAGAAAACCTCATGTAGACCAAATTTCTTTTATTTTGAAAAAGCAGTGTTATTTCAAAATATTAGTGCTGTGTAGACATAGCCATACTGCTCAGCCATTCCACAGCTGTGGCAAATCCAGTTCTTTTACCTCACAATAGTAGTCCCAGTGTAAATATTCATTGTGGTTTACCAGCATAGTAAGACATGTTCCTTGGCCCATTCACTTATGGAAGCGTCATGACTCCCAGCACACATGCTGAGACTGGCATGCAAGCCCATTTGGGGGTGGCACAGGTACCATCTGTGGCACCACTGAAGCTGCTGCTTCTGGTGCTGAACGCCACCCTGGGCAACATCTTTCAGCAGTGGCTGGGGCAGGCGTGCTCAGGAACTCTGCAGAAAGAAGCCACCCGGAGCAGTTCCTTTTGGTGGTATGCCTGGGGACCCCAGCCCAAACTGCTTCCCAAAAGACCCACTCCCAGTACCTTCTTTCTGTGGCATCCCTGGGGATTCATCCCCAGATATACCATGAAAAAGGAGCCTCGCTGGGCAGTTTCTTTCTATACAATAGCATGCATGGGCACTCCTACCCCAGCCACTGCCAAAAGAAACTGCCTAGAACTGCTTTCAGTAGTGTGCCTGTGCTCTCCACCACCAAATGAAGCTGCCTGAAGCAGCTTTTGGCAGTGGAGGGCACTCCAGCCATGCCTGCCACCAAATTTTCAGGTGGCCACCACCTTTTTTTTTTTCCAAGGGAGAGGGATGCCAGCACAGGCTGAGGATCAGGGAGAAGGGGCTGGCACAGGGGTCAGCAAAGTTTAACTAGTTTCATGAAATATTTGTGAGTTGCACAGAGTGTTACATGGAAATGTACAGCTTTTTGTATGTTTGTTATAGTTTCATTAACATGTAGGATAAATTCAGTTAGTTAGAACTCAATTACATTCACCAAGCAGGAGTTCTGTTAGGTTCATGTGATAGCTGCTTTGTTCTTTTGATGTACTCTGATTTATCTTTATAGCTGTTGACACAGATAATCATTGTTGCATATTATATATCTACTTGAGACAAATGCATTTCCCGGCAGAAAGGCATTACCTTGATTTTTATTTCATGCATAACAATTGAAATGACTTGGGAATGCATAACATTTTGAGCGGAACAATCTTATTACTTAAACTGAAATGGAGTGAATGTCCTGAAGACAGGGGCTAGTAGTATAAATTCACCTCTATGTCCTCAACAACTCCAACTTTTCCTCAAATTGCCCAGGAACTTTGGTTCTAAATGACAAAGTGTTTTTAAATACCCATGGAAAATCTGTCTTGCATTACCTTCAGGAGTGTCACTGACTCTGCAGTAGTTACTCCAGGCAGAAACCCGATAGATTTTTCTATTTAATGCTATAATGGTCAAGCTCCCTGGTGAATGTTACCAAAGTCCATCTTCAGGGGTAAAAATTCTTAAATACAAGTATCTCGTTTTACATTTTTTAATGTTGTGACATTAATGTAAAAAGCCACTGTTATCAAATTCTAAGTTTGTACTCTTCAACCCCAGTAAAGTTACTAGGAATGTAGCCCAGTGGCCCTGATTCTCCCTTCACACTTGTGTAAATCAGGAGTAACTCCACTGAAGTCAATGCAATGGCACTTGCATAAACTAGTGTGAGAGGAGAATCTGGCTCAGCTTTAATGTTATAATTACTATCTATTCATCCATGTACTTGCACCCTCACAAATCACTGTAGTATCTCAGCTTGTAATCACTTTTACAAGAAACAAGCAAATTCTCACTTTCTCTTTCTCCACTCTTCTGTAGAAAACAAAAACATTTGTGGGCCATATGAGGGAGAGATATTGCTTTGAAAAAATCTTTTGAGCCCAGAATCACTGTTGTTTCTGATCTACAGTTACAGATAATGGTTATTCTCTGAGTTTTAAATAAACCACTTTGTGGATAAAGGGAATCTATTTAGCTAATGTGAGGACAATATAAAATTGTCAGTGTTTACACCCATCAGTCTTACACTATCAAAAACACATGCCAACCTTCCAATTCAATGCTACGCAAGAGTCAGGGTTTTAGTTGTACACAGGAACCCAAAACTGCCTTCAGTTTGACCTTCAAATTGGGAATCTTAATGTTTAGTTTCTCTTCTAGTTCATGGACCTCCTATGCCACATGGCTGTCTGTCCCACATTCTTGCCCTCATCACACCCCATCGTGCTCACAATTCTTCGGTTATTACTATCAGAGGGTGATTTAGTAGCGTCCTAAACAACAATGCATAATTTAAAAAAAAAAAAAAAAAAGGGAAGAAGAAGAAAGGCTTGCAAGCTTAGTTGGAGCCAAATCCTCATTCCAGTGAAATTACTAGGAATTTTACAACTGACTTCAATGGCAGCGGGATCTGACGTCTCATGGGTGTTCTCTCCCCAAGCTCCATCTGCTCTCTGCCTGAAATGCTGGCTTTACTGTAATCATTAAATATTTTTCAATGCAAAGTGCCATGCAAGATACCAGCCAGAAAACAAAGCTTAACTTCTTCAGAGACATAGGTCTGGAGTACTTTCTGTCTACTGTGGATGGCATCTTGTAGCAAAATGATTAAATTAGAAACAAAATATTCCTGTTCTAATTCCAGTTCAAGCTGTAGAAAAGTGAGCAGAAAAAGATTACAAAACACCAAGAAGATGAAGTGGCCACATATTTGTAAGTCCCAATCTTTGCATGTAGAAGATTGATGGAAATTTGGTGGCTCAAAATGATCAGTCACCTATTTAAGGAACTTTTAGAAGTCCGAAATTCTGACTGAGTGAGGCCCTGGTATTAGTTTGCATAATGCAGGTCACATAAACTTCAAGGTTAAGGGCCTGAGGGAGTTAGCAAACTATTTACAATCAAAAAACCAGTCACACAATGTAAGTTTCTAACTTCAACCTGTCAATATCAGCTTCTTCAGCGACAGCAGTAAATACCTTTTTATTACATGATATTAAAAGTTAAGAATAAGAGATGTCCTTTCTTTTTTACCAGAAGCATTTATTAAGAAAAGTTGAATATTTTGCTTTAAAAATATTTATATACCAAAAGTTAAGATGTGAGATAATTTCCTTAACCAAATGCAGACGGTCACCAGATGGATAATCATTCCATACCACGTAGATTTTAGCAGCTCTTTTTTTTTTTTTTTCCAAAGTGTCAATTTTATAACACTTCAGAAGTCCTGAGAGGGCTCTCCAAAGTTTATTTCTTTTGCTATGTCAAAGGCAAAAAGAAAAACACACACACACACACACACACACACACACACACACACGCTTTGGCTGCACTTACAAGGATAATTTGGTGCCAACAGGTAAGAAGAGCTGTGGGAAAATATTCTCCTCAGCAGAACATCTGTCAAACAAAAATAATAAAATAAAACACACTTATTCAGGCTCACATTACAAAAGCCACCAGACTTTTTCCAGCATTGTTTAATGTATTTTAAAGCAAAAGATAGTTTATGCAGAAACAGAGGTGTAATTTTCACACCAAAAATACCCTCTACACAAAACAGCCTGGCTGTTTATTTTAAATTGTGTAAGGATGCATAGTCTCATGACAAAAACAATGAGAGTCCTGTGGACCCTTAGGCTATGTCTACACTAGCAAATTAGTCCAGATTAAGGAGGTTTATATATAAAAACACACACATGCAAGCCTGAGAAATGTTACAATAGGGAGGGCAAGTGCTAACAAAGACAATTCAGTTAATGTAGATGAGACCTATTGACAAGAGCTGATTAGAAGATGAGACTGTGTGAACAGGGACAATTACCTGTAGGTGTTTGTCTAGGTTTGAGGGAGTGTAGTTTAGGGCTTGGCTGTAGACTATGGATCACATAACCTGTTCAGGGTGGACAATGGAGGCATGAAGGTATGTATTGTGGTCAGTTGATTTTTGGTATAGGGTAGTGTTAATGTGAAATCCTTTATTTGTATTGTAGTCTCTAGGATGTGAATTTCTTGTATGGACTGGTCCAGATTGAGGTTGATGGTGAGGTGGAAATTGGTGAGATCCGAGTGAAATTCTTCAAGGGACTCTTTCCTGTAGGTTCAAATGAAAATGTCATCAGTGTCGTATAGGCATAAGAGAGGTACTCAGGGATGAGATTTGAGGAAGCAATGTTCAAGGTCATCCATGAAAATGTTGGCAAACTCTAGTGCCATGTGAGTACCCACAGCAGTACCACTAACTTGAAGGTATAGATAATCTCCAAATCTGAAGCTGTTGTGTGTCAGGACAAAGTTTGGCTGCCAGGTGTGCCATGTCATCGTCAGGGAGACTATTCCTGAGGACTTGTAGTCCATCTTTGTGTGGAATTTTGGTGTTGAGAATTTTTACATCCATAGTGGCTAGGATGGTGTTTTCTGGGAGATCAACAGACTGCGGTTTTCTCTGGAATTCAGTGGTATCATGAAGATAGCTAGGAGTGCCAGTGGTGTAGGAGCTGAGGAGAAAGTCCACATAGCCTGGCAATCCTGTTGTCAGAGAGTGCCAGTGTCTGAGATGATAAAGTTCATACTCTTCAACCCCAGTGAAGTTAAGAGGAATGTAGCCCAGTGGCCCTGATTCTCCTTTCATGCTTGTGTAAATCAGGATGCTGATAAGATGGTTCCATGTTTGGGGGGGGTGTCTTTTGGAGAGTGCATGACACAATCTCTCACCATAGTCCATCATAATGGAAAGTCTCATGACAGCATATCAAGGATATATTGGATTGGTAACAAAATATGGCTTTATTGAAGTCCAAATACATAATATAACATTTATAAAATGAGCATTAATAGCACATACTATACTTTAATTAGCGTAATTTGAGGTCTGGGTGTTACTTCCCTCTCACAGGTTAGTGTCCAGCATTTGTCAACTTGCATATGGTTGCCTGTTTCCTTCATCTTTGCTAGTTGAAGCATTCCTAAATGGCTTCCCAAAGGAAGTCTTGGGATAGGTCCACACTGGGAAGGGTAGTAGCTAAAATATTGCAATATGCCTATTTCCCAGGACAAGACAAAAAGACACCTATTCTTCCTCAGTGAATGGAGACAATCTCCTTATGTTTCCTATCATCTGGTCAACATCACATTTGCACCCTACATAGTAGTAACTGTTGCAAACAATACGGTAGATACCCTTAAAAAATCAAGTCTTGTCAAATGAAACCACACTGTCGCCCACTCTATCAGGCATGAGGAAAATCTGCAGTATCTCAGATACCACCATGTGGTAACTGTTTGGCAAATGACTACTTTAATGGTGAACACTGTATCCACCACATATGCTATGATATGAAACAAATTATCTTGCTCTCCATGTTATAGCCCTCATTGATCAAATCTATTGTCAAATTAACCAAGCAAGAAAGTCAAAGAATAAGGGCAATTTACAGAGTTGTCATGTAGGCAGAATCTCAAGGAAGCAGCTTCCTGTTAATGACCAGCCACAGTAGTTTACAAACAAGTGGACTTCCAAATGCTGCTGTTCTCAAAAAGCTCATCAGTTAGAATCCAGCAAAAGGCATCCCAGATACAAAAGTCCAAAAAAGAAAGACTCTGTTACTCAATTACATGCATCTATATCCAAGCTTTCTAGTACACTGTTTCTCAGCCTTTTTGATTTCTAGGCCTGGCTTCCAATACTATGTCATCAAGATCTCAGAAACCAGTCGCTGAGAAATGCTAGTCATTATTATGGTTTCTAAAATGCAAAGATTAAATGGTACACAGATTATTTCAAAAATAGATGTATGTTCTCAAAATTAATTAAACACACAATTTTCCAGCTTTTTTTCCAAGCATTTTACTGCATTGTTTGGCATGAGTTAAAAGCCTTTCTCTGCCATATAAACTATCAAATTTCATAGCTTCCAAGCATAAATGATCACCTGAGTCTATTGTAAGGCTATGGTAAAACTTTTTCTAGGTATATCAAATGCTTACTATATAGAATATTTCTTCTTTTTAAACAAAAGAATGAGGCATCAGCATCCTTCCCAACATCCTGAGATCCTCACCTCCATACTCATCTTCAGTGCACTTTGAACACTAAAGGAAATCCAGAATCTGTACAAATATTCAGGCTTAGAGTTGTGGCAGCTGCCAATTCTGTCATTGCACTTCACAAATACTTGGCCAATGGGTAGCTCTCTTAGGGTATGTCTATACTGATGGCAACAAAATCACCACCAGCAGTGATTCAGTGGCGAGTATGAACCCTCTGAATTGCTCCAGAGGGCACCATAGCAACTCCAGTCCTGGAACTGGAGTTGCTGTAAGCTGACCACAAGGCATTTGTAGGACCTAGTTAGACTAGAGACCTAGTTACATACCTTGCATATCTCTCGTCAGCTGCCACCGAGAAATGTGGCAAACACAGACGAGGGCTTAGACCTGGCCAGCACTCCTGGGAAAATTCAGCGGCAGTCGAGAGGAGTTACGCAAGTTATGCAGAGTACACTTGAGGGAGTGGTTTTCCCAAGTTGATTTCTGATGGATTTAGCTGGTCTTAACTGACCAGTAAATGAATCTGAAAAGATTGATCTGACAGTGGTGACTGTGCTGCCATCAGGCTAGATATGGCCTTAGATCCTATACAAGTGGTGCTTCTCCCCTACTTTGGCTCAAGACAGTTCGTCATCTTCTGGGGTATCCAAACAGATTGTCTCATCTGTCTAAATGGATGCCTTCACAAGCTGAATGGAAAGGCTTCGTCTGAAGCTGCCTTTGGATGTAAAGTCTCAGCAGCAGTCATATAAACAAGTTTAAATTCACATGGGAATTAACGTTGATGGCTCATTTGTTCAAACTGGAGCCTGTCCTGTACTTGCTTATACCTTTAACAGATTTCTACAGAGAACAGATAATCTGAAACACTTCCAGAACTGCTTTCTATTGGGGGTCTTTACATGTTCTATTCCTTGAAAGCCCTAAATTGTCTTTTTCCTATAAGAATGTTACCTTTTTCTTGTTTGATGCCTGTTGATTTATCCAGTTGCACAAAGTTTTGAAGATTTTCTTCTGTGTTGTATGTAGTAGTTAGGGAACTTGGGGAGCCTGCCAAAAAGAGATCCTAAAGGGAGCTGCTCAATGGAGATAAATTCAGTGGTGGTCTTTGTGCCTGCCTATCTGTAGGCAGCGTGAACACCAATCTGTCCAGGTTGTAGTCTCTGCTGAACAGAAAACTATTTGGCTGGGAGGGAAAGACTTTTTTTCTCTGTTGAAGTTTCCCTTCCCCCAAATACCCTGATAAGAAGGGGCAAGCAGCAAATAAATCTATACTTAGCTAAATTTTCCATTAGACAATATTTTTTTTTGTTTGAGTGATTTCTTTATTCTAATCACTTAAAACTTACCTTCAGACTCTGCCAAATATTGCGTAATTACATTAAAGATCTAATCTTCCTCCCATGTCAATGTAAATTACAGAAAACAATGTTAAGTTTATACCCTAGAGAGTCTTAACCACAAATTATGCAAAGAACATTTCAAGGTTTTCATATCATTTAATATGATTAATTATAGGTCTAATACTATTCATAAATTTTTGACAAAGAAAAATAAATATAGGTTTTTTAATGACAGACACATTGAAAAGCAAAGCAATAGCAAGAAGTGGCTTCTTGCTCTTGCTTAAACATTTTCAAGTGAACAATGGTGGTTGTGGAGAGTGCTCAAGGCAGGTCCTTTAAGGGTTTGATCCTGTGAAATGTAAGCACCTCCTTAAATATGTGGAGTTCCCTTACCTGCCAAAGACTTAAGTAGACTTCAGGGGAGGTTGAGAACACTCAGAACCTGCAAGATCATCCCCTGAGCCCCAATACCCAATTCTAGTAATTCTCTCGTTAGATCGCCAATATAAAGGCTGATCAGATAGTGATAGAATCTCAGTGCAATCTTTCTTGAGCCAGTTTTCTCCCTTTCCCAAAATCTACTTTTTCTAGGCGGGACAGCAGCAATGTATTCACAAGAGGAAATGTGTAACAGATTACTGTCTACAGGCAGCACTCTGGAACCCCTCCATATAGAATCTGAAAACACACACACAAGTCCTGGAAAAGTTCAGTGTTTTGGAAAAGAACTTAGACATGATATATTTCTAATTTTGAGTGTTCTTCATGATAGATTTAGTAAGAATTCTCATTACTTTGAACACAAAATAAGAAAATATAAGAATTCCGGGCATGCCAAACCAAAATGACTCTTTAAAAATAGGCTAAAAATCATGTTCTTACTAACAAAAAAAGTTACATATTTTGTAGCATGCAGTACATCATATTTTCTCCAAAATGTTTTGAGGGAACATCCGTATAAATAGGGGTTTGGATAATCAAAAAAACATGGTAAGTGACACAGGATGCAGACCATAATTGAGATCCAGATCAAAAGGAAACTTCAAAGATTTGGGTTTCAAACTGGAGGAGGGAAGGGGAATGCTCTTACATTTTGGCCTAATAAAATAGACTGCTGCATATTTATTTTTGTATTATTTTTATTTATAAAATGCTTCTCTACAGTAGAAAAAAATCTTAAACACATGTACAAAGAAGAAAGAACTTGGGATGATTACAGAGGCTTTCTCTCCCAAAACTCTATAGCTATGTACACACGCAGGCAGTTAAATCAATTTAGCTTAAATCAATTTAATGAAATTGCTATAAAAATCATTAAATTGATTTAAGCTAAATCAATTTAACAGGTCCACATCAGAAAGTCAAAAGGAACTAGCATGCCCATGGACAGGACTTGCTAGTTCGATTGGGGGGGGGCACCATGGGACGTGGAGCAAGATAGCTCCCTAGGAGGATCATGCCCCACCCAATATATGAACAGAGAAAGGCAGCCTTGGAAGGAGAAGGGAAAAAGTGTTAAATTGAAACAATTGTTAAATCAAAATAACATGTCCACACTGTGTTATTTTGATATAACAGTTGTGAGCTAAGCATCATTTCAATTTTAAACAATGTTTTATTGAATTGATCTAACTTTCCTTGTTTTGAAATGATGGAGCTCAACATTTTGAAACAAGAAAACATTGTGTGGACCAAAGCTTTTTTTTAAATTGAAATAACCTGTGTTATTTCAATTTGAAACATGTGTGTGGACATACCCTACATCTTCTACGACCCCAGACCTAACCTGCTTAGAGAAAGGTCTGTGTGTATAAGAATTATAGAAGATTAAGGCTGGAAAGGGCCTCAGGTGGTAATCTAGTTTTTCTCTCCTGCTCAAAGCAGGACCACCCCCAACTAAATCAGCCCAGCCAGGTTTGCCAAGCCAGGCCTTAAAAACCTCTAAGGATAGAAATTCTACCACCTCACTAGGTAACCCACTCCAATGCTTCAACATACACCTAGTGAAAATTTTTCCTAATATCCAACCTATACCTGCCCCACTGCAACTTGAGCCCATTGCTCCTGGTTCTGTCATTTATACTACTGAAAACAGCCCACCTCCATCTTCTCTGGAACTCCCCTTTCAGGTAATTAAAGGCTGCTATCAAATCCATCACTCCTTCTTCTCTTCTGAAGACTAACCAAATGCAGTTTCCTCAGCCTCGCCTCATAAGTCATGTGTTACAGCCTCCTAATTAGTTTGTTGTGATCTACTGAACCCTTTCCAATTTGGGCACATGCTTCCTGTAGTGGGAGGGCCAAAGTGGACAGAGTATGCCAAATAAGGCCTCATTAGTGCCAAATAAAGGGGAATATATACTTCCCTTGATCTGCTGGCAGTGTTCCTGCTAATGCAGACCAATATACTATTAGCCTTCTTGGAAGTAAGGAAACTCTCATATCCAACTTTTCGTCCATTATAACCCCCACCTCCTTTTCTGCAGAACTGCTATCTAGCCAGCTGGTTCCCAGTCCATAGCAGCGCATGGGATTCTTCCATCCTAAGTGCAGAATTCTGCACTTGTCCTTGTTGAACCTTATCCTATTTCTTTTGGCCCAATCCTCTAATTTGTCTAGGTCATTATGCATTCTAGGCCAGCCCCAGTGTATTTACCATTACCCACAGTTTAGTGTCATCAGTAAACTTGCTGAGAGTGCAATACACCCCATTTTCAAGGTCATTAATGAAGATATAGAACAAAAGCTGGCCCCAGCACTGACCCCTCGGTCACTCCACTTGTTAGCAACTGCCAACAAGATATTGATCTGCTGATCACTACCCATTGATCCTAATGATCTAGCGAGTTTTCTATCCATCATATTGTCCATTCATCAAACCCACACTTCTTTAAATTATTGGCAAGAATACCTTGGGAGACCACATGAAAAGCTTTAATAAAGTCAAGATATATTACATACACTGTATACTCCACATTTACAGGGCAAATCATTTCATCATAGAAGGCAATCAAGTCTGTCAGGAATGACTTTCCCTTGGTGAATCCATGTTGACCCTGATCACTTTTGTCTCTTCCATGCCACAAAATGGATTGCTTGAGGACCTGTTCCATGATTTTTCCATGTACTGAGGTGAGGCTGACTGGTCTGTAGTTCCCCACATCCTCCTCCTTCTCTTTTTTCAAGATAGGCACTATATTTGCCTTTTTCCAATCATCTGAGACATCCCACAATCACAATGGCTATGTCTACACTACAGGACTCAGTTAAGCCAGCTTAATAAAGTCTGCTTAAAGTCTGCCCCTTTCTTCTGGCCACTCCTTTACCGCAGGAAGTGAGTGACCACACCACCTTCCATACTGTGTGTGGCAACAGAGAGCCCATGGAGGCCAGAGAGCCTGATGTAGCCCAGCGATGTGCCAGCGCAGCACTCCACACCCTCCCTGTGTTGCCCTGACACCTCTGGCTCTGGAACAGGTGCTGCAGGGCAACTGCCAGTGCACGGGTAGGGCACAACAGTAGTTAAGACTTAAACACCAGGAAACAGCACATAGAGGAAGGTAAAGTCAAATCACCTGTTAGAACTGGGAAAAAAATCCATAGTCAGGATTGAATCCTGCTTTCACACAATCTAATCTAAAAGAAATAGCAACTTTCTCTCTCTCTTTCTTTCCATGTGCTATTTCCCAGTGTTGGAATCTTAACAACTTCTTTCATATGCTACTAGACTGTGACCTGATCCTATGTCTTACACTCCCCTGCATTTATTTCCTACCATTCCCCCATCTTCAAACTGTCTGTTGAAGTGGATGAGCTTTCATAGGAGAAAAATACCAATAAATAAATTTGTTAGTCTTAAGCAGTGCCTTTGGACTCCTTGTTTGTTTTACAGTAATATCAGGGTCAGTTTTTGGAGAAGTGGAGACACACAGGGTTGGTCGGAGAGGGGGAGACACAGGCAGGGTCAGGCTGAAAAAGGCAAGGGGGAGACACCAAGGATTGGGCTGAGAAGAGCAAGGGGAAAACACACAGGTCTGGGTAGAGAAGGGGGAGACACCCAGGGTCAGGCAGAGAAGGGCGGGGGGGAGACACACAGGTTTGGGCAGAGAAGGGGGAGACACCGAGGCTTGGGCTGACAAGGGTAAAGGGGGGGGACACACAGGTTTGGGCAGAGAAGGGGGAGATGCATGGGTTTGGGTGGAGAAGGAGCAAGACAGGCAGGGTTGAGCTGAGAATGGGGGAGACATGCAGGGCAGGCAAAGAATGGGGGAGATATGTGGGGGTCGGGGAAAGAACAGGAGAGATATGCAGGGTTGGGCTAAGAATGGGGGAGACATGCAGAGCTGGCAAAGAACAGGGGAGACATGCAGAGCGGGCTGAGAATGGGGGAAATGCCGGGTTGGGCTATGATGCCCAGTCCAGCTCAGAACGGGGGAGATCAGTCAGGGAACATGAGGAGTTGGGCTGTGGTCTGCACAGCTGGGAACACTCCCAGCTGTGTTGTGCCTTCTAGCCAGCCTCCATCCCCATATTTTCTGTGGCTGGGAGGCCAATTAAATCAACTTCCCCTCCACATTGCATTAAGTTGACTTAATAAAGTTGACTTAACTATAAAGTCAACTTTATAAGTGTAAGTAATGAAGTCAACTTTACCTGATGCTAAAGTCAACTTTATTGCCCTGCAGTGTAGACAGGGTTTTGTTTAAGTCGACTTAAGGGCCCTTAAGTCGACTTAAACACACAGTGTAGACATAGCCAATACATTTTTAAAAATAATGGCCAATGTCTCTACAATCACCTCAGCATCCTTAGATGTATTGCATCCAGCTGCATGGATTTGTACACGTCCAGCCTTTCTAAATAGTCCTGAACTTGTTCTTTCAGCATTGAGGGCTGCTCGCCTCCTCTCCATTCTGTGCTGCCTAGTGAAGTAGTCTGGGAGCTGACCTGGTCTATGAAGACAGAGGCAAAAAAAACCCATTGAGTACGTCAGCTTTTTCCGTGTCATCTGTTGCTAAGCTGTCTCCTCCATTCTCTAAGGGGCCCACATTATCCCTAACCTTCTTCTTGTTACTAACATACCTGTAGAAACTCCTCATGTCCTTTCTTAGGTGCAACTCCAATTGTGCTTTGGCTTTCTTGATCTCATTCCTGAATGCTCAAGCACTATTTGTATACTCCTCCTTATAATTGATAGCATTGCACTCAGCTCTTAAGATGACTAAACTGCTTCCTTGATTAGGTCATGAGAGCCTAAGTTTTAGAGCCCAGAGCCCTCTGCCAAGAGCACTGCTTCCTCTCCCAGATGTTCATTGGTTCTTACATGGACAGTGCTGGTGCTAAGAAAGGTACTATGTCCAAGCCAGGTAGAACTATATGGATCAAAAGCTATTTGAATGAATTATGCCCAGATACAAATAAGAGCAAATGAAGTTTCTGGGGCGGTCATATATTCTCTGTGACTGACAATGCAAAGTAAGAGGAAACTACATTAGCTGAAATTTCCGAGTGAGAGGCAAATATGACTACATGCTGAGCACATAGTAATAATCTCTCTGAGATGATAAAACTTTGATTACTGTGGGAAGACTTACACTGGAGAGTATGCGTGCAGTTATAGAACTAAATGGCGATCAAAAAATAGCCTTTCTGTCAACAAGTGCTAGCATGAAGTTGAGGCACATTCAAGGATCCTGGCGTCGATTTCGCATTACACTCACGATGGCTGGGTGCGCACTCTCAAAAACAGGAGTGTTGGCAACTCTCATTGATTCTGTTGTGAGTCTTGTAGTATTTGCTGTTTGTCCTCAAAGCTTCTGTTCCAGGTATAGGTCAATTATATAAGAATTTCTGTTTCTAGCCCTCATGGGTGCAGAAAAAAAAATCTTGAAAAGATGGCTCAAGTGTATTTTAAAGGCTTAGGACCCAAAAGGCAAATAAAAAGAATCAAATTATTTCATCACATGATGTTTTGAACATTTGCAATTATCAGCACTATAAAACCTGCCACACTGCCCAAATACTTTCTTCTTTCTGCTGCCATAACTTCTCTCACTGCTCCCCATCCACTAGTGCAGCTCACTCTCTCACTATGTACTGATGTTACTGCCACTTGTCTACACTGCTACCTGAGATTTACTCAGTCTTCCCTCTGCTTCCAGTAGTAGTAAGAGCTTTTAGTGGCTCTCTCTACACTACAGGGCTCTGTTAAGTTGACTTTGTTAAGTCAACGTAAACTGTCCATGTTGAAAATGCCAGGAGACTGCCTACATCCACTGTGGCAGTTGTCAGGGTGGCCTAGGAGTCATGCATTGTAGGTAGCTG
>ML681966.1:11660550-11684512 GCA_007922195.1 Podocnemis expansa
GGCCATGGATCCCAATGTACTCCAGCAATCTGCCATCAGGGTGCTCTACAGTGGCCCAGTTTTGTTTACACATTTGAGGCAGCAGAGCAGGCACCACAAGGCAACTGAGCACAAGAGACAAGCATTGACTGGTGGGAGAGCATCTTCCTCACCAAGCGGGATGATGAACAGTGGATCCAAAACTTCCACATGAGGAAGACTACCTTCCTGAAGCGTGGCAGCAAGCTCACCCCAGTGCTGCAGCATGCTGACGAACACCTCCGACCAGCACTCCCCATGGACAAGCGAGTGACTGTCACCATCTGGAAGCTGGCAATGCAAGACTTGTACCGCTCGGTGGTCTGCCAGTTTGGTGTTGGCACATCCACTGTGGGGACTGTCCTCAGGCAGGCTTGCAGGGCCATCAACAGGGTCCTGCTCAGCTGTGTCATGGGCCAGGCAACCTGCAGGACACCCTTGATGGCTTCACAGCATTCAGGATCCCCAACTGTGTGGGCATGGTTGATAGGCCAAGCATCCCAATCCGAGCCCCAGACCACCAGGCAGCAGCCTTCACCAACCACAAGGGCTACCATTCTGTGGTGCTGCAAGCCCTCAAGGACCACTGGGGGCTGTTTACAAACAAGTTTGTGGGCTGGCCAGGGGAGGTGCATGATGTCTGTGTCCTGAGGCACGCTACGGGTGCATTTAGGCAAGCACCTTGTTCCTGGACAACACCATTGCCCTTGGGGACATGCAGGTGTCCGTCTTCATCCTGGGGGATTCTGCCTACCCCCTGATGCCATGGCTGATGAAGCTCTACAGCAGGAACATGGATGACAGTAGGGAGCTGTTCAATCACTGGCTCCACAGATGCCGGACAACTGTCAAGCGTGCCTTTGGCCAGCTGAAGGCACACTGGAGGGCCATCTTCATCACTTGCGGCTCACTGAGACCACCCTGTCAGAGGCTGTCAGCGCCCGCTGTGTGCCGCACAACCTTTGCGAGCTGCAGGGGGAAAAGGGTCTCCTGCATCTGGGACACAGAGGCTAAACACATTGGCGCTGTGTTCCAGCAGCCTGAGGACCATGCCATGGACACAGTGGGCCCAGAGGCAAGCAGTCCTCAACCATGATGCACTGAAGGACTACTTCCTTTCTGACGGCATCGACAACTGAGCCCCCAGGACAACATCACCACCCACACCCGTCCATGCACAGAACCCCACCCTCCCCATCCCCTCACACGATAGACATATATGCAAGACACAGGAAAATGCTGTAACAGGGGCTTTATTTACAGAGGAGGTGTGCGAGGGAGGTGAGGGGGTGAAGGGGTGGAAGTTGTGGGGTTGGGGGAATGTGACAGACTTTGAAGGGAATCAGGAGGGTTTGGGGAATGAGGGAGGTGGTGGTGGGGGTTGGGTGCCTAGCACTGTGGGGCTTCCAAGTCCCGGGCCAGCACCCCGCCACCCTGAGTGTGGGGCCTGCTGCAGTGGGAGGTGTTGATGTGCGGAGCCTGGGTGCAGGAATCTGTGGCCTGCCAAGCTCCCCCACCCCATGCCAAGTATTCCAGGGCCTGGCTCTGGTGCTCTAGGGCCTGGGTCTGGCGCTCCACAAGGTTGAACAGGCCTTCTCCTCCTTCCTCTCCCACTCCTGCCAGGCTTGGAGGTCCACCTCTTCTTGTTCAAACACCCAGAGGTTGTCTTCCAGGATGTCTTCTCTGGAGCAACAGACCCTCCTTCATGTGGTCGAGGCTGGGAGCCCCCCGGGGGTGACCAGTGTCAGGGTCACAGGACCTGAAAGAAAGGAGAAAGAACAGGGGTTTCCCCTCATTAGGAAGTGTGGGGTGCAATCTGACAGCAGATGCTGTTCTGGGCCCATCCTCCTGTGTCCCAGTCCCTCTGTCCTTTGGGACAGCAATACCTCAGAACACACCACTCTGCTATTATGCGCAGGGGGGGTGCAGTGCCCAAGCTGGTGAGGCCCAGGCAGTCCTGTCCCAGGGGTCTTTCCTGAAGCCACATGTCAACAGTGGCAGGAGCATGATGTCTGGCCATGCATGTCCCACTGACTGTGCACCCCCTATCTTCTGCCAGGCCCCTGCATTGCTTGGTTCTGGGTCCCCCCACCAAACAGCCCCCTGCCCCTCCACCTCAATAGGAGGGCCTCTATGCCCCTTTTGGGACCCTGCTTGTCCCTGGCCCATACCACTCCTCCACAGACCCTCTCCCACCTGCTTGCCCCACCATACCCTCAGGGAGGGAGCACTCACTGGCATGTGCAGCAGGGGTCTGCTCTGCTGTCCCCTCACCTGGGTCCTCTGGGGCAGAAGTAGCCTCCTCCTCAGTTCCTGGGATGAGCTCTGGGCTCCTGCTGTTCAGGGTTGATATGGTGGCAAGTACCTGGCAGTGGGTGTCCTCCTGGCTCAGCACCACATCCTCGCCCACCAAGTCCTCCTCCAGGTCATCGTCAATGGAGCGGGGCTTGGCAGGGTCGAGAGTGTGGGCTTGCTTTGCCTCAGTCTCCTGGCCCAGCAACGTGTCGAGCTTTCTGTAGTAGGGGCAGGTCGTGTTGGCTGCCCCAAGCATTGCCTGGCCTCCCAGGCCCTGTAGTAGATCTGGTGGAGGCCTTTACCTTCACCTTCACCTGCTGTGTGTTGCAGGTGTAGCCCTTATCTGCCAGGACCTGGGACATGGCCTGGTAGATCTCTCTGTTTCTCCGGCTCCTGTGGAGTCAGGTGTGCATGGCTTCATCCCCCAGAGTGCCAGGAGATCTAGAATCTCCTGGTGCATCCAGGAGGGGACCCACTTCCTGGCCTGCTGTGCTCGGGCCTGGGACATAGCTCCACCTCAGCCAGAGTCCTGGCTAGGATTGGCCAGGGCAGGCACTTCTTGGTTGCCAGGCAGATTTTCTGATTCCTGGAGGCCACTTAGGTCAACTTAGACATGCTACATTGGCTTAAGTCAACTTTAAAAGTGAGAGTTATTAAGTCAACTTTAGCAAACGCTTAAGTTAACCTAATAACTTCTAAATGTAGCCTGGACTTAGTTTAAGTCAACGTAAGGGGCTTTAAGTTGACTTAAACCCATAGTGTAGACATACCCATTAAGACCTAAGCAAATCATTTTACTTTTATATAACTTTATCACTGCCACTGATACCCAACCAAAGTAGAGGTCTTTTGTTCCTTAGGACCAGTGGGTCTGGTCTGTTTGTTTAGTGTGTGTGTGTGTGTGTGTGTGTGTGTGTGTGTGTGTGTGTTTGTTTAGTTAGAGAGGGAGAGCGAGAGTGTGTTCGTTCCTTGGCCTTTGGACAGATTTCAGGCCTTAGCTTACTTGTCACTGGAACAAAACTAGATTTTCAATATACCATGCTTCCATGTAGTCTCCAGGTAAATATATTAATATATCTAAATTTCCCTACAATCACTAGGATATTAAGAATGAAAAGCAATCCAGGAGCAACCAGGTTTAAAAAAGAAGAAACACTTCAGTACTGGAAAGAACCAGGTTTAATTAAAGAAGTGGTAAAAATAGGATGTGTAAGAAAAAGAAGAGGCAAAAGAACTAAGAAGAAAAGATGAATAAACAATTAAATCCACAAACAATACAAAGACTTTCTCAAATAAAAATATCTTAACTAAATGTAATCAGAATGCCACAGAGAATAAGTAGGCAAGTTAGTGCAATCAACTTATTTTCAGTTCTTGGTTGGTCAGTGGGCACAATGATGGTATGTAGGAACACAGTTCTTTGCACTGGAGCTCTATACAAACTGAATGCATTTTTTTTCCAGGAAAATGATCAAAAGAACAAGGCGGTCCTAACCATTGCCAGTGTGCAATGTGATGCCACACATGTCCCTTCAGCTCTGGGTGAGCCTTCAGTTGGCTGAGGGCCCTCATGGGTCTGAACTTTCCTCACCCTAGAGCCATTTTCTAACTAAGTGAAGTACATTCAGTACTCACTGTTAAAGCAGGTTTTTCATTTTGTGAAGCAGGCTCTAAGATACTAAAATCCTGCCAGAGCAGCAAAGGTTTAAGAGGTGGGGCTAGCAGACTGGTCAGTCCATCTGGAGATGAATTCTAGAGGCTTCTTTCCCTTTTGAGTACAGCTTGTGATTGGAGATTGCTTAGATGGTGTTGCTGGCTTCTCTCCCAATCCCATCCTTTCAGTAAGCCATCTGTTTGAAGGACAGGAAGCTGAATAGGGACACCCTTTATGAAACTGGGTGCTTCTGGTCAGCTAGACCCCTCCACCTGAGAGGGAAAATGAAATTATCCCCCCATATGCAGCTGAGAACAACTGAGAAGCTGTATCTCTTTATGCTGCTGGAAGCAAACCCTCCAATCCTAAATAAATTACCAAAAAGTAAATAGCAGTTCACTAGTTAAAAACATTTTTTAAGATATCCATTATCTACATTAACAAGAGCACATTGCTTACTACTAATGACTCAAAGAATAAATATGTGCTAAATAAAGAAAAATAATCTATAGCTATAAACTTTTCATTCTGTACCTAAACATGGCAGATACTCTTACGGAGAATCCAAGAAATACAACTTGCCATGCTTACCTCCCCCTCCCCAACAGCAAATGATAAATATTTCTACTTAAGTCTGTAAGTCCTGCTTTGCAGGTGAAATATGACTCAGGTAGATACAGTCTTTTTACATTGATGTTTTGAAAGTGAGGAAAGGCAGTTGAGGATAGGGAAAAGCAATGAAAATATGCACAAACATGAAAAGAAGGTGTGAACCTGCTTGAGCTTACTTCATGCTTTGTTTATTTAATCAGTAAATATGTCAAATCCAGTCACATAGAAAAGAACACTAAATATTTCTTTTATAGCCCCAGGGTTAATCCTGTCTCCCCCCCCCCCAAGCATATACTTTCCTAGGATGTAAGGAAGCCTTTATATTAAACCCTTACAGATTTTTTTTTTTTAAATCTTACTAACTCAGTTCCAAAAATCTTTGGGCTTCATTTTACAGTTATAAGTGAAATAAACCAGCTCTACCTTTCCAGATTTCTGAATTGTTGTGATAGTTGAAATAATGTCAAGTGTTAGCTCTCAGAGTCCTAGGCTATGTCTGCACATAGCCCGTTATTTCAAAATAACTTATTTTGAAATAAGTTATTTTGAAATAAAAACGATATTTCGAAATAACCAGAATTGAAATAATGAAAAATTCTGTCGAAATAAGGGAAAAGCTGGAATCGAAATAGCACGTCCAAACCCAGGACTTGCTATTTTGCTTTAGGCGAAGGGCACCATGGGAGGTGTGGCAACATGCCCCCTCCCTGAGCCATGTTGGCAGCCATGTTGGCAGCCAATCCTATAAAAGCTGGCCCCAGCCTCACTTCCCCGTCCATTCTGGCTAGCAGGACTCTGCAAGCGACAGACATGGATGCTGCCTGGCTGCCTAGCCTTTGCCATGTGGCCACTAGACCGCCTGCGCCCCTGCAGAGTGTGCTCCTGTTGGGGAACATGCTGCTTGCAGACCCCAGTGCTGCCCAGGCTGTGCCCCAGGCTGCCAGGACCCTGGGACTCAGATCTGCCCTAGTTCCCCTGCCCCTTTCTGTGCCTCGCCAGGTCTGGTCCCAGGAGCCCAGCACAGCTGGGTCGGAGCAGGTAGTGCTCCAAACCTGGGAGGACAACCAGTGGTGGAGGAATTTCAGGATGACCAGGGCCAGCTTTGACCAGCTGGTAGCAGAACTCACTCCGCTACTGCACCGAAGGGACGCCGCCATGTGTCCAGCCAGCCCTGTCAACAAAAGAGTGGCCATAGCCATGTGGAAGATGGCCATCCCAGAGTCCTACAGGTCCATGGCACACCTCTTCGGGGTTGGCAGGTCCACCATTGACATCATCCTGATCCAGGTCACCAGGGCCATTAACAGGATCCTGCTGCGGCGCTTCGTCACGGAAGGGGAGCGGCAGGACACCATGGACGGCATGGCCACCCTGGGATTCCCAAATTGTGTGGGGATCCTGGATGGCATGCACATCCCTGTGAGGGCCCCGGACCACCGAGTGGTAGAGTACCGGAATTGCAAGGGGTACCACTCTGTCATGCAGGCCCTTGTGGGCCAACAGGGAGTCTTCCAGAACTGTTACGTGGTTTGGCCAGGGAGGGTGCATGACGCCCGAGTTCTCCGGAACTCTGCCCTGTACCTGGGCATGGAGGCGGACACCTTCTTCCCCCCCCCCCCCCATAACATCAATGTTGGGGGAATAGAGGTGCCTGTCCTCATTGTGGCAGATGCAGCCTAGCTCCTCCGCCCATGGCTCATGCACCCCTACACAGGGCCCCTCGATCCTTGCCGCCAGCTTTTCAATTGGCGTCTGAACTGCTGCCACCAGGTGGTTGAACGAGCCTTTGGATGGCTGAAGGCACGCTGGAGGTGCTTCCTTGCCCTCCTCCACCTTGGGAAGGAGACTACATTGGAGGTCATCAGCGTGTGTGTGGCCCTGAATAATTTCTGCGAACTGCGGGGCGAGCCCATTGCAGCTGCCTGGGAGGCTGAGGCCCAGCTCACTGGGGGCCATTACGAGCAGCCCACACCTGTGCCTCCATGGGAGTGGACATCAAGAAGGGTTGTAACTGTACGTGACACGCTCACTAACACTTTTGCCAACGAGGTGGACCTCTGAAGGCCAGGCCTGTCCCACCACACACCACCCTCTCCCCCCTTCTACCACTGCCAGCCCCCCATCCATCCACCTGCACTGTGAAGCACACCCAATAAAGCAAATTTCCAAAGGGATAGCCGTGTTAGTCTAATCCAGCAAAAAAAACCAAGGAGTTGTGTGGCACTTTAAGACTAACAGATTTATTTTTCGCATGAGCTTTCGTGGGAGAAAATTACTCACCAATATCATTTGTAAACTGTTTATTTTAACAGAACAGGGGGTTGGGGCAAGGAAGGGCTGGAGAGGGTTAGGGAATGGGGAAATGTGTGGGGTCACTGGGGGGGGAGGGTCTTCAACTGGGAGATGGGGTTAGGGTGGGGGTCTCTGGGGGTTGTGTCTTCAACTGGGAGATGGGGTTAGGGTGTGGGTCACTGGGGGTTGGGTCTTCAACTGGGAGATGGGGTTAGTGTGGGGGTCACTGGGAGGAGGGTCTTCAACTGAGAGACGGGGGAGTCTCTGGGAGGAGGGTCTGGCACAGCCCTGCCCAGGATCACCCCAGATCCAGGGTTGCTGTGGAGGGGGCGCGCTGAGGAGGTGCTCCGCCAGCTGCTGGTGGGCCGGTGTTGTCTGCGATGCGGTGCAGATTGGAGGCCACATCTGCCACAGCTGTGCCAAGGTGATCCACGGCCACAGCCTGGCACTCATATGCGGCCACCACGCGGTCATCAGTGGTGGCCCCCTTGCGCAGCAGCTGGAGGGTGGCATCCTGCCAGGCAGCCTGCTGTCACTGCCAGGCCTGGGCGGATGCCTCGGCCCGCTCCCCCAAGTCCTCGAGGCTGGCCAGGACTTCATCCTGTGTCCGGGGGCCCGTCCTTCTCCTCCTTCTGGGTCTGGAGGTGCTGGATGGGCTCTGTGCCCGATGGCTACCAGTGGCACGAACTGCTGGAGGGAAGCATAAAACAGAGTTGGAGCCTGCTGCCTGCTGGCCTTGCCTGTGTGCAGCTTGTCTGCAGCACACAGCTCTGCCCTCACTGGCAGAAGGAATCTAGACTTGGGTCCTGTGGGACATTGCCCCCAGAGGGACGCAGGGCCTAGTGGTGCCCACAATGTGAGCTGGACTCACCCAGAAGAGTTGCTCTGGGGAGTCTCCCAAGGCCACTTGCCAGTGGTCTGGTCTGCATGCTGTGCACCCTTCCCAAGATGCAGCTGCCTCTGTCACACCCATCCAGGGTTACCCCAACCCAGGCATGCAGGGGCCTGTCACCCTGATGCCACATGTCTCCTGGGAACCCGTGCCCGTGGGAGGGCCTCTGCCCCCCGCCCCGACCCTGTGCCCTGCCTGTCTCTGTGCCAGACCCCGTTGCTGCCTGTGACCTGGGCAGACCTAGCCCTGCCTGCTCGTATGGGACATGGAGACTCACCAACAGGGGCTCCGGATGTCTGCCAGGATGTCCCATCGTCAGTCTCTGAGTCTCCCAGGGTTGTTGTTGCAGCAGGCAGCTGCTCCTCCTCCTTGCTGGCACTGCCCTTGGCAAGGGGGAACAGCTCTGGTGTCCCTGTCGCAGCCTCTGGTGGTGGTGGCTGGTCCGGAGGCTCCTCAACATCCAGGGATGCCTCAGGACTCGTGTCAGGTCCCTCCGGGGCTGAGGAGGTGCTAGGGCAGTGCCCGGTGTCAATGGCCTGGGCAGGCAGGCCACTGGGCTCAGACCCCAGGAAGGTGTGCAGCTCCTTGTAGAAGGGGCAGGTTGCAGTGCTACCTGCCCCCTGAAGCTTGCATGCCTCCCTGTTGCGTGCGTGGTCCTGTTTCAGGGCCTTGATTTTGGAGCACACCTGCTCGGTGGTGCGCTCCTGGCCCTGGGAGGACAACTCCACTGCAATGTCGGCGTATACAGCCCAGTTCCAGTGGCTATCCCGGAACTGGGCAAGGAAGTCCTGCCTGGTCCTAATGCTGAGGAGCAGCTGGACCTCCTCATTGGTCCAGACGGGGCCATGCCATCTGCTGTCACCTGCTCCAGAGCCATGTGCTGACAAGACTCTAGAAGCCTCTCAGCACGCTGACTAGGCAGAGCACTTCCTTCTTTCTGTGGGTGCTCTGCACCTATGGGAAGAAGGTCAAAATGCATTATTTTGAAATAACGGTTATTTCTAAATAACACGTCCAATTGATGTTATTTCGAAACAACCGTTTCAAAATAGCCACTGTTTCGAAACAATCGGGGTTTAACCTGTTTCAAAACAGCTGTTCTGATTTCGAAAGGATGGGGTCCATCCTTTTGAAATAAGAAAACATCATGTAGACCAAATTTCTTTTATTTCAAAATAACCAGTGTTATTTTGAAATAAAAGTGCTGTATAGACATAGCGCTAGTGATTAGGAAGCTGGGTAACTTTAATGACATTCCACCCTTTTGGGAGGAATACATCAGGAATGACATTTTAGGTTTAAAGGCTTTAAAGACTTATCACATGGTTAACTTTAAGCATGTGAGTAGCCCATTGAGTTTCATGGTGCCACTTACATGCTTAAAGTTAAGCACATACATAAGTCTTTAAAAGATAATCAACTTCATTATCATCTATCACAGTACAAGGGAAATATTTTAGTGGAACAGGAATTGGTAAGGCAGGTCAATTTTTGAAGTAAAGTATCTTCAGTGGCAAGAATAACAACATCTGGTTTCCCTCAAATCTCTGTCTGTAACTGCCTTTCCCCCCCTCACTTCAAGAACTGTCTGTGAAGTTTGTGAATTAGTTTGGACACTCTGTAGTGGAACAGCAAAGATGAATAAATTAGGAAATATCATCTAGTGGATGTCTGAGTTAGACTTCTTACTCATTTTGACCTCCTGTAACAAATCAAAAGTTCTTGTCTCTAGTCACTTGGCATATAGCTGGCTTAGTCTGAATCACCCAGTCGGGTTTTCTTTGTGGATTTATAATTGTAAGAAGTCAGCATTTGCCAATAATTACCACAATGTGGTATCTGAGATTCCACAATTATTTCCTATTTCAAATATGGGGCAAAATTGTGGTATATTATTTATGACAGTGTGGTAACTGTTGGCTAACACAGTACATGTAATAGCAACCAATGAATGTTTTGAGTAGAGACAGAAGTGTACACATTCATGAATAACACATGGTCAGCATTCAGGAAATTGTCTTTGAGAAACACTTTTGGGTACAGCTCTAAATTAAATATGCAAAATCTGCATCTAATGTCAACTTAAGAAAATCATTGTATGTTAAACAGATAAAATAATTATTAGCACATAACTTTTGACTCCCAGTCCCTAAAGCTATGTATGCATTACATATATTCTATTTCATATTAAATATGTTATATGGTCAGTCACTTGGTATTTATTATATAACACAGAATAGCTTTTCCATGCAGGATAAGATGACTCCTGTTAATGGGAATACCAAAAATAGGTCTTCAAACACTAAGCTATCATCTTATTCCTGTTTTGCTTTATATCAGAATTAAGTGATGGTTTGAAGATATTAATGATTTTTTCACAAGTGTTCAATAGGAATTCAATAATTTGGCATTGTCCTTTGTACTAATATAGTTGTGAGTTGACTACTGTGCAAATGTTAGACTAAGGAACTGAATCTAACATCATGCAATTTTCCTGCATTCCAATTCTAGAAACAAAATCAGGGCTTTGATTCAAAATAATCATGTTTTCTGTTTTGGAGACGTAGCTTTGCAGTTTTTCTGTGCTACATGGCAAGGCGCAACTGGGGTTCCAGAGTTACATATACTGTATAATCAAATACTCTACAAGCCTGTACTTGAGGAAGTGAATGAGCAGAGAAACACTTAATCAATTCATATTTTCTGAAAAGAACTGAAACTACTTATCAAGAAAGGCAAGGTAATATCTTTTATTGGACCCAATTTAGTGCTTTTGTATCCTTGGACCGATTCTGCTACAACACTGCAAACTAATTATCATTGATATATCTGTGGTCTTTGTAATTAAGATTGTGTTTTAATTAAAAATTGTGTTGATTGAATTCTTACCTGGGGTTAAATTTAGATGCTTTTATTAATTTTTTTTTACTTTGGTTACAATGAAAACATTATTGGTATTCTACTCCTAAAGTGAAATGAAAGAAACTGCATGTTCAACAGAAGTTGTATTCCTACCCATGCTATGTCAATCGAGCAAACAACAATAACGACAACAACAAAAAACAACAACCCCACAACTTTTTAAAGGCTTACCTGCTCAGTATGCTAGTTAGCTTTTGGCACTTTTAAAGACTAACACATTTTTTTTTTATTGCACATGATCTTCTGGGAGAAAATCACAGTTTGTCAGATGCTTTGAAGACCTTAAATAAATTTGTTAGTTTTTAAGGGTATGTCTACACTGGGGGGGCATGGTCAACTTTCTTAAATTGACTTCAGGGTATGTCTATGTGGACAGGGAGCAGATATACCCAGGGCTCCCCTCCTCCTACCCCACCCTCAGTCCAGATTAGGTACCCTGAGCCCAATCGGCTCCAGGGGCCAATCCAGACCGGGGGGCCCGATCCAGCTTCTGCCCTCTAGGGAGGAGCTGGGACCTGGGTCCTCCTCCCAGCCCCTCTCTGCAGCTGGCAGGGCCAGCAAAGAGGGGCTAGGAAGCTGAACTGACTCCCACCCCCTCTTTAGTGGAGGTGGGGGCTTGGAACCAACTGCTCCCAGCCATGACAAGTGATCCAGGGCCAGATTTGGTCCCCGGTCACTTATCACAGCAGGAGGCTCCACAGCCGGGGTAGGAGGAGCCGGCATCTCCACTAGGGGCAGGGGAACGAGCATCTTCCCTGGCCAGTTGCAAGCCAGGGGAAATGCTGGTTTCTCACTGCCAGGGGAGATGCTGGCTCTCCTGCCCCTGACTGGTTGCAAGAGGTCAGGAGAGATGCTGGCTCCCCCGCCCCTGACTGACAAGCGGCCAGGGAAGATGTTGGCTCCCCTCCCCCTGGGGGAAATGCCAGCTCCCCCTACCCCTGGCTGCTTGGAAGCCAGCCCTGGTCAACTGCAGATAGGGGCTAGGAGCCAGATGGGGCTCTCTGCTCCTCTCTGTAAGCTGTTGGGGGCTGGGAGCCCTCTGGGAGCCCATTTGACTCCCAGAGGCTTGCTGCACAGGCCCAAGCAGCTCCAAGCCTGGTCAATGTCACAGGCTCCTAGCCTGTGAAAAGGACTAGGAACTGGTCAATTTCACAGGCTAGGAGTCTCTGACATTGACCAGAGACAGAGCAGCTGGCTTGGCAGTGCAAGCCTCTGGGAGCTAGATAGGCTTCCAGAGGGCTCCCAGCCCCCGGCAGCCTACAGAGAGGGGCTGAGAGCCCCATCTGGCTCCTACCCCCTCTCTGCAGGCTGCACAAACTGGCTGCCAGCCCCTGCCCCCTGAGGTGAGGGGCTGGGAGCCAATCCAGCCCCAGCTCCTCACCACAGAGCCAGAGCCAGATTGGGCCCCCTGGCTGGATCAGGCCTGAGCCCAATCATGCCCGGGGCAGGGAATGGGGCAGAGCCTCTCCTGTAAAGTCAGCTCGAAAGTTTAAACCAATTTACAGGGCAGGAGTTATTAAGTCAACTTAAGCACTTGTTTAAGTCGATTTAATGATTTCTAAATATAGACTGGGCTTTATTTAAGTCAACTTAAGGGCCCTTAAGTCTACTTAAAGCCACAGTGTAGACATAGCCAATTTTAGTATAAAATGGACCTGATTTTTCAGATATATTTGACTTAAGTGTCAGATTTTTAAGTCCAGTCCACCCATCCTGACCCAAGACCCAACATGTTAGGGACTGCATTGGTTTTTCACTACCTTTGTAATCCCTTGATCCCAGGTAGAAACTGAGCTACTCCAGCATATGCTAGCAGCATGAAATTCTCCAGGGGCCACTTGCCAAAGCAAAGGACACACCACTCATGCTTCCTCTGATTGGAAACTTCTCCCTATGCCTGGGACAAGCTCAGAAGGAATGTCGTAGATTTGATCCCATTCCAGGTGCCCCCCCCCCCAGCTGCTGAATTAGGGATCAGATTGGGAGCAAAGAATCAAGCCCTCTGTATCTATGGAAGAAGAATTTCAGATGTTAAAAAATAATGCATTTCAGAAGTAGCTGTAGATTTTAGGCAGTTGCCTGAGACATAAAAAGTCAGATCATGGTCCACTGAAGTCAGTAGCAGACTTCCCATTGACTGACATGGTATCAAGATTTTGCCTGAAAGATCTTAATGAGCATCATATTCACTCTTTAATGTATAATTATGATACAGTTCAAACTCTTATAAAGGTCTTGGGTTTTTTTAATTGAATGTTTTATCCAGAACTTAATTCAGAGACCTATCTAGATGGTTCCCAATAATGTCTTCTCTCCTTTTCAAGCCAAACTAACTCCACAAGACAGCTAACACTTTGAAAGCCAGCTATCTAAAGTTAGGCACATAAATCCATGTTTACCATTAAGTACTTACTTATGGCTTCAGATACCTAATTTTGACACGTTTTTGCAAATGTCTTTGCATCCTATGAAGAATTTGGTAAGATGACACCTTAGGTACATTTTGATTTTATAGGTCTTCCTTAGTTAATAAGATGCTACAAAAAGAAATGGACGTGCAGCAAACTCACTAGAAATGTAAAAGAATAATAACTTTTTAGAAGAACATTCTTTGTCTTCCTATCAAAGACTAGCATGGTCAATAGTTTAATAGCATATGCATTTTATGTGATGTTTTCAGCACTTCATAGGGTTGTAAAATCCATTACACTAAGCAGCCAGCAGGCTATTTCCCCCACGGTTCTTCATCTTAACTAAGACAATTTTCTGGCAGGTCTTATAATTGTGTTGGCCTTGGGTAGTTATAAATATCATTCTGGGATTTTAGTGATTTATTTTACAAGACATTATGTACCCAAAGCTAAACACTGTCACGGCATTACTATAGCACAGTTTCTGTTTAGGAACAATGATAATGAGGGGTTTTTAAATGCTAGGATATGTATATGTGATAGGACTGACAGAAAGTGCTGTCTATACCAGTAAATTCAGCAGCCTTGTAAGAGTGACCATACAGGAACCCACTCAAAACAAAGGTTCAGATTCAGTGGCTGCAGACCATGCAGAGGCTCTGTGAAATCTGTTGGGCTCAGAAGCCACATAGGTTACTGCATTCTGGTTTGATGCCCATCACCATGGTGTCTGAGAACATTTTACTAGTGCATTAAATAAGAGATTAGCATCTTTTACATTTAATTCTTCCTTCCTCCCTCACCCCAGGTGGGTAGAACTGTTTGGGAATTTATTTATGTATCTATCTTTTTTAAGTTATATGGAAACACAGCCTTTTAGAAACAAAGTTACTTCCCCTACCCTCAGCATGTCTTGAATACTGCACTTCAGGTGTATCTGGGTCTCAGTGGATCAAGCCCTCTCCACCCACAGAGCCGGTAAGTCTGTAAGTCTGTGGTGCCCAGGTCCAAGGCAGTACCTGTGCCTGGCTTTTTCAGCCAGTTTGTAGCTGTGGTGGTCTTATCGCTGGGGCTGGGCAAGCTCAGACTTTCCTCACAGGCTAGTGCCTGAGTTTCTCCTTCTCCTGGGAACAAGCACTACCCTCTTGTTTTGGGGGACTCACTCCTCCCGTCCCAGTAAGCTTTGAGCCCCTTGTCTCTGTCTCAGTCTCTGTCTCGTCCCCCCATACCCCAGCTTCTAGCACAGGAAGGGTTTTTAATAGGCCTGGAGTAGCCATTGCCTAGCCTCAGGTGTGTCTGCTAAAACTCCAGTCACCTCCCCCCTCCACACCTTGCCTTCAGGTAAAAAGCATTTTTACCATTCTCAGGCTCACATATCTTCCCTCAGACACCCTTTTATAGCCCTCCAGTCTGACTTTGTCACACCACTTATATCAGCTCTGAATTTGACTCCAAATTTAACTCATCCTTAGTTACCATATAGTAGCTACTAAACAAAATTTGCTTGGAAAAGTTCATGGACATTTAAAAGATCAGCAATAATTTTAACCTAATTTGAAGAACTCCATATGTGAAGGGAGAAAAGACTCTTGGCATATTAGCAGTCATTAAATACACACAGCAATGTTTTACAGCGATTTCAGTTTGAGAGTTGAGCTTGGTCTCTTGTTCATAAGCTAGCAGGGGCTCAAGGCTGGGAAAGTTAATGTTCATTTTAAGGGATTCATCCTTGGTTATATAATATTTTGCTTCCTTTATTTTGGCTGTTTGTTCATATTCAGTGGTATGAATTACTGGGTAACTATATATAAAGTTATATTGTGATTAGAATAGAGACCACTCTAGCTAAGATTACAAGTCAGTTTCCATTATCTCATTGTCATTTCCTTCTAACTTAAAAAATTATTCTAAATTTTTCCATATTTGATCCAGCTTTTAGTTGTTGGTTGAATGTTTCAGATCAGTTTCATTACACGATACTCTGGAAAAGTGATTTTCCCCTTAACTGAAAAAAAAATCTAACTGCATTATTATGAGCTAGGCTAATCCAAGAAGAGCTGGAATCAGACTATGAAACTGGCACAGACCTCATTGAGGATGTCTACTTGGTTTGAAAAGACAATGGATTGGATTTGACAAAGGCAAACACAATCATTAGCCTTCATACTGACCATGGGCATTAGAGACGTTCTTCAGATCCACTCTTGTGGACATGAATATGGATGTTCAACTATCAAAATGTGCATGTGTGTGTTCAAGAGGCTTACAAAGTTTGACAATGAAAAAAAATAAGGCTTTGATCCTGCAACTGAACCTGAAAGGTCCTGTGCCCTCATGGAACCAAATAAACACCAAATTCTGACTTGGAAGAAGCAGTATCCTATCTTTTGGTGTGTTGGGGTAGAGAAAAATGGCTAGGGCAAGGAACAGGACCTGAAGAAGCAGGTTACTAAAAGTATGTCTACATGGCAAAGGGAGCTGTGATTGCAGCCCACTTAGGCACATCTGAGGTAGCTTTAATCCAACTGGAGCGTGTACCCTGAGAACTGAAGTCATGGCAGCCTGGATGGAAGTGTGGACTAGCTGACCAAGTGCCCAGTGTTCTAGGTGGATGTGTAGCACTCATGTTAAAGGCCCAGCTTTTGTGGCTTCACTGCTGTTGGAACTAGGCTAGCTCAGATCTGCCTGTATATTCTGCAATATACAGAACTGTAGTGTTCCTGTGAGGGAGGGCTGGGCTGGAAGAAGAGATCTCAAAGGTAAGCAGTGTGAACTCCACTATATTGTCTGTAGGTGCCATTTTATTTTACTTCATTTTTTTTGTTTGTTTAATGATTAAAATTTAGCTACTTTAAGTATACAGTGTAAGACATAAGATGTACAATGTGGCCAAATAAACTTTTGCATTTCTTTGTGCTTTAACTGTGCATCCTTAACATTGTTTTTGTCTTCATTCAAATATTCACTTACATCTTTTGCTAATTTATATTATGAATAAAACATAGTAATATTCCTGACACAGGTCAAGATCGATATATAGTAGCATAGTCTCTGCTTAGTGAAGCCTTTATAGTGTGTGCTATAGTTTTAAATTTCCAATGATATGAGGGTCTTCCTTGTATGATGACATTTTAAAAAAATCACAGAATTAAAATATATGGAAAGTTCTTATTTTATTCATATTTGACATGGGTGGCTCTTTCTGCAACTGACTTTAAGATCCCATACCCAAAAACATTTAAAATACTTTCCAGCATTATCTGTATTGCCTGTTTTACCTGAGAATGCATTTGATCTCAGACAATATGCAGCAGTTACTATTGTTCTATAAATTGCCTCTATCGGATTTTCTATGTGAACATATTCTGAAAAGTATGCTGGTTGAATCAGTGGTCAATTCAGTCATTTTGAGAAAGCTCATAAAATCCCGAGAGAGTTGCAAAGAACAATCAGCCCCTGCATCAGGAAATAAAGAGGAAGTGCCAACCCAGTGGAAATTTATTTATTACATGTTTGAAGGCCACTGAAATAACAAAACGTCTGACTTTACAGGCAAACAGGGTACTCATAAATGCAATGGGATTAATCTTACTTTAGGCCAGTGAATGATATTCAGTAAGTATTAAAAGTATTTTTAAGTCACTCCCATAAAGTAAAAGGAAAAAAGCAATGTAATAATATAAATTAAATTAGGCATCAATGAGAAACTTTCCTTGACCTAGCTCCTTGCAGGAAATTGGCTAAATGTAGCCCCTTGGCGCCAAGGAGGTCAGCAGCTCTGCGTCAGTGCTAATTCATTTTTCGTGACCACATTGTGTTGGGAAATCCCGATTACCAATGTTGAAGTGTTAAAACAAGTCTTTGAACTGTATGGGATGTGCATATGCTACTCCAGACATGAATGAAATTTCATTTCCTCAGCCTTGACTGCTATATACATTTTTTTTTTTACAAAATGTTCTACAAAACAATCATTATGATCACTTTATTTTATAGGACTATAGATAACTTTTCCTTTGTGGTGGAATAAAGATTAGAATAAGAATACTTAATGCAATTCAAACATGCACTATTCTGGGATGGTCATTTAAAGCTTCTTAAACAAAACTATAAAAAAAAGGTTAAACAAACAGACAAAACCCAAAACTATTTTAAGAAATTGTCAATTTCAAACAATCAATGTAACAAAAGAATATAATGCACAGACTTCTAAATACAGAAGGAACCATTCTGACCATCCCAGTCTGACCTCTTGCATAGCACAGGTCAAAAATACCTTACCCAATAATTTCTTTATCAATTCCATAATTTCTATTTAGGCTATAAGCAATGCTCCTAAAAGATATTGAGGCCTGATCCAAAGAATTCTACTTATGGAGAACCTACCACATTCCTCAGTAAGGTGATTAACTATCCTATTAAAAACTCTGCTTCATATACAATTTACATAAATGAACAGCAACTGACATTGGCAAAATGGGTAAGGTGGAAAGGCGCCATACTATCGACTGTTTTCTTTATTGCTACTTGACTGACAATATATATCCTGATAATTCTTCCAACTGTATCTGCCATTCCAAATCTGTTTGGTCTGAATGAAGCTGTGGCCTGCTAGCTCTCATCCAAACCCCTATTCTTTTGAAAAATGGACAACAGGCGGTGTGTTATGGAAAGAAAGAGAATGAGTCATGAGAACTGATATTTGGCTTTCTGGGCATTCAGCCCACAGACAGGCAGCCAGTTCTCTTGGAGGTTCAAAGCTGGGTCTTGGTGGTTAAGCAAATCCAAGTTGGCATGAAAAAAGGATCATTTTCTAGGACAAGCTGATACTTCGCTCACAATATTTGGCAGCCACGAGGCAGACACCTGAAATGATCACTGCATTCCTAGCTGAGATTCTGTTAGGGCACTGTCGATCATCAGAGCACAGATATTTAGGGCAGATCCAGGGCCTTTTCCAGAATATATATCAAATTTTGTAGCCACGGGTATGGTGGGGAGCTACCATACCTCATGGATGGACAAGGCCAGAAGATAGGTGAAACATCAAGAACAGAGGGAATTGATAGTTAACCACCAAAAATATTTTACTGAGTAGCTGAATACTTCAGGGATGGTGGGGTATACCCCTCCACCTGTGGAACACATACAGCTTTGGCCAGTGATAGGGAAAGAATATGTAATTATCTAGGAAGCAATCTGGAAATGATGGGATGCAGCCAAGTTACTTGCTGGTGGCCAGTGGCCAGATATTCATGTCATAAGAGGTCAATTCCCTGATAAACTGAAGTTAGAAGAGGATTTAGGAGACAGCTTCCATCCTCTAAACAACTGTGGAATGATGTTTCTAATATCTGACACAGTGAGGAATCGACAACCTTTCCTCAATCCCTTAATCCTGATGTGATGGGAAGGTGGCAGAGTCAGCAACAGTTGTGGAGAGGTGGTGGTCTGATGGCTGCCCTTCACCACACAGAAATGATGAAAGAAGGAATCATGACCTCCACTAAATAAGTTATTCCTGGCCCATTCCCAGATAAATTATATTAAGAAAATTATTAAGTATTGTTTGGATAAATGGACAGTAAGGTGGATAAAAAGCTGGCTAGATCATTGGGCTCAGTGGGTAGGGCTCAATGTCTAATTTGCAATCAGTAACTGGTGGGGTGTCCCGGGGTCAGCCCTGGGGCAGGTTCTGTTCAACATCTTCATCGATGATCTGGATGATGGGACAGATAGCACACTTAGTAAATTCAGAGATGACACCAAGCTGTAGGGATGGTAAACACTTTGGAGAGCAGGGACAGGATTCAGGGAGACCTAGACAAATTGTAGCACTGAGCCAAATGAAGTCTCATGAAGTTCAGCAAGGACAAGTGCAAAGTACTGCACTTTAGGACAGAAATATCCCATTTACTGTGACAGGCTGGGGACTGATCAGCTATGTAGCAGCACTGTAGAAAAGGACCTGGGGGTTATGGTGGGTTGGAAGCCGGATATGAGTCAACAATGCTCTTGTTGCCAAAAAGGCCAATGGCATATTGGGCTACATCAGTAGGAGTGTTACCAGCAGATCAAGGGATGTGATTATTCCCCTCTATTCAGCACTGCTGAGGCCACATCTGGAATACTGTGTCCAGTTTTGGGCTCCACACTATAGATAGGATGTGGACAAATTAGAGGGAGTCCAGCGGAGGGCAACAAAAATGATTAGGGGGTTGGGGCACATAACTTATGTGGAGAAACTGAAGGAACTGGGCTTATTTCATCTGCTGAAGAGAAGAGTGAGGGGGGATTTGATAGCAACCTTCAAATACTTGAAGGGGTACTCCAAAGAGGAGGGAGCTAGGCTGTTCTCAGTAGTAACAGAGGACAGAACAAGGAGCAATGGTTTCAAGCTGCAGCTGGGGTGGTCAAGCTTGGATATTAGGAAAAACTTTCTCACTAAGAGGGTGGTGAAGCATTGGAAGGGGTTACCTAGGGAGGTGATGGAATCTCCACTTTTGGAAACATTTAAAGCCTGGTTAGACAAAATCCTATCTAAGATAATATAGTGGGAGTAGTCCTGCTTTTAGCAAGGAGTTGGACTAGATGACCTCATGAGGTCCTTTCCAACCCTATGATTCTATGGTCTAATTAAAACAAATCCCTTGCAACTTGCTTTTCTTCCCACATGTCCAGGACAATGGACAATTATGCTCCAGCCAGGTCAGACATAATAGATAGAGCACTAGGTGGTAGTGATACACTGTGAAATCATTATAGCTTATATCTCCTCACTAACCTCTCAGCAGTGTTAGGTTGAACAAAAAAGGAAAAAAACATAGACCCTGTGCTATCTTTCAGGACGGAACCTTTGAGACACAAAAACAAGGGTTTATACCTACCCTTTGGCTTTTATCAAGTAAATGAGAACAAGATTACTAGATTATGCCTACCTGTTATTGTTATAAGCACTTACGGGAAGAAAATGGATGGCTTTGTTCAGTGGCGTTACTAGTGTTGGGCACGCCGGGGCACACGCCCCTGGTCCCAACGCTGGTGCCCCGGATCTCCGGCCCAATCTCCCACGGCGGCAGCCCCATCCCCAGCCGGAGATCAGGAGCCTGGCCGCCCGCTGCCTCTTCTGGCAGCGCCACGGCGCGGCCTAGCTGCTCGTGGCCGCGTGGCCTCCCCCGGCCCTATCCCTGGCCAGGGGGCGGGGCCTCTCCCCAGGGGGTGGGGCCTGCCCCCTGGGGGCAGAGGCTGGGCCCATGCCCCAGGTCAATTGCTCCCCCAGCGACGCCTCTGGCTTTGCTACGAATTGCATAACTGCATCTACCTGCATTTCCTGAGAGCTCCTCTCAGTGAACGAAGGGATGAGGGTGTTTGTGTGCATTGTTTTCAAAATATTGACATTGCCAATTGCCTCAAACAAACTGAAAAAAACAGAAAGAAATGAGAAACTAGTGAAAATACTAATTTGGCTGAACACAGATTGGTTGTTTTGTTTGTTTGTTTGTTTGTTTGTTTGTTTGTTTGTTTGTTTTTAAAGGACAGCTGTATAAAGGAAGAGTACTTAGTGAAAATTACGGCTCAAATATTTCAATTTAGTGATAGAATTTTTTGAGCAAGATTCTAATTAAATTGGACAACTATGAGTAACAAGAATATAGAAAAGGGCTATAGTTGATGCTAAAAGAATTTATTAAAGAGGGGATATTCAACCTCCGTGCTTCAAGGATCAATCCAATTTGTACCTATTGGAGGTCGTTTGAGGAGATTACCCCACATTTGTGTCCTGATGTGTTGCTGACATCTTTCTGTTGTACATCTGCTTCTGGGCTATGGCAGAGACAGGACACTGGAGATATTGCCAAATCCTTTGTTCAGTTCTCTGTGTACCCAAAGCCCTCTTTATATCTACTAAGTAATATATTTTTAATTATTTTTTGTTTGAGAGGGCCCTCAAGTTTCTTTGAAAATAGTGTATATAAAAATAAATATTAAAGTAAGATTTACGTTGACAAAGATAAAATGAAGTGACTACTTGTGTGTAGGACCATGACATTTTGTATTTTTCCAGTACTGAAGGCAGTTGTTCTTCTCGTCTCCCCTGTTCCCTACCAAAAATTAGAGCTCACCCTTATTGCTAAATGTTAACTAAAAGTAACTTCAAACTGATGATTTACTTCAACAAAGCCTTCACTCTGCAATGTGTCATTAGTGAATTACTTTTCAGTGAAGATCTAAAAGCTGTATGTTTTAAAAGGTGAACTGTCATTAAAACACATCATATATTGTTAACAATGTATATGGCTGTGTCTGCTCTTAGAGAGGTAATTCGAGTCCACTGAATTCAAACTAATCAGTTCGTACTAATAATTGTTAGTTTGAATTCAGTCAGCTCTGACATGGCCACACTAGAAACTCCAATTTGAACTAGCATGTCCATGGACCAAACTTGCTAATTCAAATTGGAGGAGGGCACCATGGGAGGTGTGGCAACATGGCCTGCTAGAAGGGCCTGCCACCACCCAATGCCTTGCTGGGCTGCAGCCCTCTGAGCCCTGCTTAGGGAAAAGAATCCCCTGCCCAGCTCTAGCCACGGTGCGGATAGAGCTGGGCAGGGGATGCTTTTCCCCATGCCAGGCTCAGAAAGCTAGAGAGTGGCAGGGGATGTTTTGCCCTGGCCAGGGGGTGGAGGAAAGAGAAGTGGTTCCTCCAGCCCGACTCCAGGAGCACCGCCCCACATAGGGAAGGGATCTCTGCACCAGCTGAAGCCTGGCTACCCAGCCTGGGGACAGGGATCCCGCGCTCAGCTGCAGGGACCCCTGCATGCACTGCAGCCATGCTAGCTGCGCACGGGGACAGGGAACCCTGCGTGTGGCTGCAGGGACACCCATACGCGCTGCAGCCACGCTAGCTATGTGCGGAACAGGGACACCCACATGTGGCTGCAGCCCTGCTTTCCAGGTGCAGGGGTCCCTATCCCCGTGCATGGCTAGCGTGGCTGCAGCCGCATCTGGGAGTCCCTGTCCCCATGCACTGCTAGCGTGGCTGCAGCTGCACCCAGGGGTCTCTGTCGCTGCGCACGGCTACAGCGGCTGCAGCCATGCGTGGGGGTCTGTGTCCTTGCACATGGCCAGTGGGGCTGCAGCCATGCACGGGTGTCCCTGTCCCCACACACGGCTAGCACGGCTGCGGTGCATGCAGGAGTCCCTGCAGCTGTGCGCCGGGGTCTCTGCAGCTGCGTGCAGCTAGCACAGCTGCAGCAGTGGCAGGGGTCCCTGCAGACACATGCAGGTGTTCATGCAGCCATGCACCAGGGTCCCCTGTCCCTTCTCCCTGCACCTGGGCAACCTGTCCCCATGCCTGAGGATCCTGTCCCCAAGAGCAGGGAGCACGGTGCCAGCCCTGAACTGGATCCCTGTCCCCAGCCAGGGGGTGGTGGAGGCACCTTTGCAGCTGCTGCCCCAGGTGCTGGAGAGCTAGTCTTCATTCCAGGGTGCCATGCACCCTGGGAGGAAAGTCAACCCATGTCAATTCAAACTCACAGTGAGTTCAAATTGACATGGCCACACTGGGTCAATTCGAACTAATAGGTTCGAATTGACCACGACTTTGAAGTCAAATGAGGTTTGACCTCTTTGAAGTCAGCTTTCATCAATTCATACTGAGGAGTTCCTCAGTTTGAACTGATTGTCACCAATTCAAATTCAATTCTAAGTGTAGACATACCCTATGTAAATTGTTTGCATCAGCAAACATCATTTTCTGGTTTTAAAGATCAATATGCCTCTCTGTTCTGTTCTTCAGTTTCTTAACCAGTAGGCAAAACTCCTTGTGGCTCTCAAACCACTTGGTTATTGAAGGAATTTTAAAAAATGGCTCTTCTTATCGTTTGGGTTGCCGACTCCTGGTCTAGCAGACGGGTTACAAGTGTAAAAGAAGAGTAAACTGAGGAAAGTGAATGGCAGTGTCTTAGTGTCAACTAAGAATAAATGAGAAAAGAATATTTTATTACTTTTTTCCTTACTCAATTTACTTTGGCCAAAAGTAATGATTTAATTCCATTATTTTATGTTAAATGTTTTATTTTCTAGTACTTTTTTATGGTTTGAGAGATTCTTGAAGAACAATTTCTTCATGTATTGTAACATAAATTCTAGAATAGAATCATAGGGTTGGAAGGGACCTCATGAGATCATTGAGTCCAACCCCCCAGGGTTTGGGCCCAGTACCTTTTGCATATTAAGCAGAGGAGTTAGCTACTACACTATTCTATTGGTTATTGCAGGGATGGCCAAACTTATGTAAGTCAAGAGCCACACAAGTTGATTATTAAACCTTCAAGAGCCACACTGAGCATATAGCCATATACTTTTACCTACTAAATTGATTTGCTGGCGCTCTTCCGTGAGCCACACTTTTTCATTCAAGAGCCACATTAGGCTCCTGAGCCACAGTTTGGCCATGCCCGGGTTATTGCATAGGTATATTTGATATTGTTTTATTTATTCTATGTATGTTAATTATAGAATCAGTAAATACTTTTAAAAATGAGAAACATGGTGAGTGAGGTAATAGCTTTAATTGGACTCACTTCTGTTGGTGAGAGAGACAAGCTTGTGGGCTTATGTCGAGCTCTTCCGAATCTTGAAAGCTCATCTCTTTCACCAGCTGAAGTAGGGGGAAAAAGATCACCTCATTCACCTTGTTTCTCTAAGGCTGTGTTCACACAGACATGGTTATTTCGAAACAACTTGTTTCGAAATAACACCTTATTTCGAAATGACTTACTTCGAATTAGCAAAAAAAGTCATTTCGAAATAAGAAAAAACCGGGAAACGAAATAGCAGGTTCACACTGTGAACCTGCTATTTC
>ML681966.1:11684912-11825181 GCA_007922195.1 Podocnemis expansa
GGAATATTGGAGATGCAGAGTTTCAAGTAAGGGGAAACACACCCAAATGCAGTTCTGGGGCCCACAGATTTGAGGGACCAGCATTCCAGAGTCCCTAAAAATAGAAATATCCAGTGGAACATGTGTTCTGCCCTGTCCTGGATGTTGGCAGGTCCTATGCCCCACCATTGTTAATCTCAATACTTATTGTGTTATGCAGTGTTTGTTAGTTTGTGACAATAACTGATATAGACATAAACCCCGTACAATATTATAAATATTTTTAAGGAGCGATAATGGATGCATGTGGTACTGAGAAGTGGTTGCAAATGCCTACCCGGGCTGGGGTCCAAGCATGCATGAAGGGGCCCCGGACAATATGGGAAGTGGGCCTGCCGATTAGGAGGGTTCTGGGCCTGCCAAATTATACTTTAACCACTGGACTAGGGCAATCTATAATCTCTTAGTGTTCACCTTTTATTAGCAGGAACTATTCCTTTTGCTTCTGATTCTCCAGAGAACACGTTATTCCTAGATGATCACCATATCTCTTTTAATCTGGAGCTTCTCGGCTGCCTTGTGGATACTGAAAATTTGAAAGTCCAGAGGTGAAGTTCAAAAGCACAGCAGCTGTGTGTGTAATGTAAAAAAACACTGCAAGTGAGAAAGGCAGAGAGTTTGCCTTTCTGTGAAAGGACTGCAGCTCAGCCTCCATAATAGTGCTGGCACTAGTGTAGAAGAACATTCCCCGAGATAACTCCTGCACGTCTCTCATGGAGGAAGGACAGACCAAACTCACTGCAAGACTGAGCCTGCCTCTTGACAGAAAGGCGAACCTCCCTTCAATAAAGGTAAGGAGCAAGGAAGGAGTCATGGAAGGAAGTCCTCTGAAATGTGACTCAATCAGTTAAGCATCCAAAGGATTAACAAACCAAAGTTTAGCTGTCAAATGTTTGAGGTACTTACCAAAGGTAAATGAAAGTCTGTCTGAACAAACATTCAGCAGGAAGCCCAGCAAGCTGCAAGTTAGAAAGGCTCAGTGAATGTAGCAGTGTTCTTCAAGCTAATATCTTTTCTTTTTTCCCCACTGAGCTATTTACAAGCACCAAAATGTGTGTGTGAACTCAGGTAATAGTCTTGATGGTTGGCCCAAGAAATTCCCCCAAACAGTGAACAATCCCATTTGTAACCAAGTTCTCCATGCACTAAACCACACTGTGGCTATTATAGTCCATGGAGTCAATCTCAAGGCAACAAAACATGCCAGGTTTTTCATCACATGCTGCTAGAGATGGATCCCAGATACCATAACTAGGGATTGAATAAATTAGCCAGATATCATTTTTACCAAATGCCTTCTGGAAGCCCAGTGCACATATCAATTGCTAATTGCTGAGAGAAGACATGCCTTCCAATATTCTCTGTATCTCCCCATCTTCTGTATTGGTCTCCGCTAGTGCCATAGATGTCTGTTACATCTGAAGTTCACCATCACCTTACAGTGAGCCTTTCTGCCACAGCACTGCTCTCTTCTTTCCTTCTCCTTTCATGTCTACTTGCTTCCCTGATCTAGCCTGTTTATGACCATGCTTGTGTTTATGTCTACCCTCCACACTAGTTATCCACCCTTTCATTTTGGCTGCCACCTCATCGCACTGTTGATTTTGCTTGTTGTCTGTCCACACCCATGAGGATTATCTCCCAGCTGCTGACTTTTAGGCACTTTTGCCCAAGTGATATTCAGATTTTATGGGAATTTAGGACTCTGTCCAAAACAAAAACAAAAACAAAACCTTGAGACTTTCTTCAGGCTGTCTGTGCCTCGGGGACCTCAAGCATAAAAAGGACATTGAACAGATGAACAGAGACAGAAGAATCCTGTCCAGACAGGCCACAAAAGAGATTGCTCTTGAATTTCAGTTCACTAAAGATAGGTTAAGCTTTATATTATTTTTCTAACTTAAATACCTTTATTTTTTTTCCCTCGCTCTTTTTTCCTAAGTGGCAAAAAGAATGCCAAGATATGAGAGTCTAACTGTGGGGTGTAAAACAGGAAGAAAATCTCAGGTTTGTTAGTTTCTTACTGTAGCTAGGCATGTTGGTGCCCTACCCAGCCCACTTTTTTTTTTTTTTTGCTAAGGACAGCCAAGTGAAACTGACATGGTTCTTTTAAGTTTCACTGTGCTGTTCTTGCTTTCCTAGAAGGTGAGGAAAACAAGAACCATATCCATCTCACTCTACAGCAACAGAAGTGAAATCTTTACAAATATTCTTAGGGCAGAGCTTTAAGAGGTGGGTGTGGCACTGTGACCACCTCATTACTTCCCGCTGACAGTTCAGGAACTCCTTGTTCTTCAGCCAGATCCTTCTCTTCAGTGCCCTGGGCTATGTCTACCCTGGGAATTTTAATTTGAATTAAGGAGGATTAAGTCAAACTAAATTAATGCATGTTCACACTGGCTTTCATCAGTTCAAACTAAGGAAATCCTTAGTTCAAACTAAGGAAAGCCTACCTCGAAATAGTAAAACCTGCCTTTAATTCAAACTAATGGTTAGTACGAACTAACCCAACGTAGGAGCACTAGTTCAAATTCACCATTAGTTCTACTTAAACACAGTTCAACCTTCTTTGTCCCAGGGTGCATGGCACCAGGAAGGAGATGCCTTCCTCTTTTTATGGGATTGGGTGGGGGGATGGACCTTCTTGGGTGCCATGTTGCCATGCTTCCGATGGTGCCTCCCTCCTAAGCTGAACTAGCAAGTCCTGTGCATGGACCTGCTAGTTTAATTTAGGTGTCTAGTGTGGGCATGCTAGTTCAAACTAAGTTAGTTTGAATTAATCAAGTAGTTTGCACTACTTAATTGAACTAATTTAGTTCAAAATAGCATTCTTAAGTGTAGCCATAGCCCTTTAGATTAGGTGCACTTTAAGGCGGAGTTTAGTTACATTTGATTTCTTAGCATACATAGTTATGTTATTAGACATAGATAAGCTCATCTTTTTCAGTTCCGGAATAGTGGGTGGTTAGATTAAGCGGTCAGGATTTAAGCAATGTGCCTTCCAGTCTTTTTTCTTCCTGGTGTCCAGCATGCATCTAAGATGCTTGAAATGTCTCAGGTAAGGGCACACTCTGTTGTGACGTTCATTATGTTGAACTTTCATTAGGAGTGCAAAGAAAGGCAGAGGTATTATTTCTTCAAAAGGCAGTGGTAGCCTTAACTGAACCTGTTAAAGGAGTCCAAGGAAATTTAGACCCCACTATGCCCTTAATACATCTGGGGACAAGAAGCAGCATAAGGCTCTTCAAACCATCTCTACAACACATCCCAGCTCCAAGAAAAAACTTTGGGTCCAAAGAAGGAACCAAAAATCTGTGGACTGCAAGCTTGAGATCAGATTCCTCAATAGTGTCAGCCTCCATACCCAGAGCCAACCAATTAGGCAGCTGTTCCTCACATCACATCCTCCTGCAAAAGATAAGGAACTGACCTCAATATCCGGAAAGCATTCCTTTGATCAGGGGACAAAAAACCTTCGCTGGCCCCTGTGCCAGCCCTGCCCACCACACCTTCAGTGTGTACTGGGAGTGGGGCCAAAAGGGGGCAGTGCCAGACCTCCAGTTTGGGGCTGGGACCTCCCCTGCCCTCACTGGCAGGTGGCCTCCAGGTCCTGGCTGGAACTGCCTCTCTCCCTGCGGCCTCCAGTTCTAGCTGGAGCCGGATCTTGCTCCCAGTGGTGGACAGCTTCCGGCTCTATAGTTGCAGAAGACCTTCCCCACTGTCTTTCAGCCCTGCCCAGCAGGGCGCAGGGCCAGCAGGGGGCCAGGAGGCACGTGCCACGGCTTCTGCTGGCTGCTCTCCCCAGCAGAGAAGCACGTACAACAGCGGCCTGCAGCTGTGGTATTTGATGCAGCGTTGGGGGAGCGGGGCCAGTAGGGAAGCCTAAGCCGTGCTGCGTGCTGCTCAGACTTGGCCCCTGTGCCATATTTGGCATGGGTGCCGGGGGTTGCCAACTCCTGCCTTAGATATACTGGATTGTGTATATCAACAGATCAGTTATGTTCTCAGTTGCATATTGAAATGTGGGGATCTGGTAGGTGGATAGGAGAGACTAATGGATGCTTAGCAATGCCGCAGCAATATAGAGTGGTAAATCAATAATATGGGGAATTATTTGGAGGCTACATATCATGTTGCCTACAGCCTAACTAGCTTGATAGATGTAGTTGGTTTCTCTTCCTGTGTTACTTTCTCTGGAATCATTTTTCTCCATAGCTGAATATTTGTTTGTCTTTGAAGCACAATGGTCCTTAATGAAAAATCTCCAGGGGACTTCATGATTTTATCTCCACTGTACATTCCCTGCTGCAATATGCTGCTAGCCTCTGGTTTCCCCCTAATCTAAAGATTATAGCCCAGCCTCACTGAACTCTAATGCATAAAACTATATAATAAGCACTCCTGTCTTGACATGCTGTCACTTGTGGCACAACTTAAGTCAGAATCAGAAGTTCTCATTATTTTAAAAAGGCTGGTCCTTAACTGCTCCCTTACAGGCATTTCCTGCTATTGCCTTCTTTTGAAAGCCATGCGCACCAGTCAAAAGTCTCTGAGAGCTAAATGGCTAGAAACATTTTTGAATGTGCCTAAAAGTGACTCAGTGGCCAGGTCCCATTTTTGAAAGGCACAATTAATGGCATCCAGTGAAATTTACGATAACGGCTGAAGTCGCTTATGAAAATGGAATTTAGGATTCTAAATCATTTGGATACTTTTCAAAAGGTTAACCTGAGTTTATATGGAGCAATTGTCAGTTGCATCTCCCCTGGAAGAAATATAATTCAGGAACGGTTCCTTCCTACCCCTCCCTCAGATCTTGCTTGGGGAGATCACTGGACACACAAGTCTTGCTCTGCGCTTACATTCCAGATACAATTCAAGGAGCACTAGTGTACTCACAGATATGCTCTCTCTGTGCATGCGTGTGTGTGTGTGTTGCTGTTGAAGGCTCTACATTTTGGGGCTGATTTCTGGGTACACAATTGCCCACCTAACTTTTCTACATGATTTCTGTAATGCATTTATTAGATATATACACAAACACAAATATCCAGTGAGACAAATAACTGGATATTTGCATATTATCTATAGTACACATGCATAGAGCTGTGCATAACATTGTAATTCATGTATATATTTGAAGTTCACTTGGGTTTAGGATCTTCTAGTAATGCATACACAGCCTTAGTTCCTACAAGCAGTTTTTCACAGGAATGCTGCATTTTCAACCCTTTAAGGAAAGATGAACATTCACAAAAACCAGAATTCCAGGCCAAAATGATTCACATTGGAGTAAATGAAGTGCTATGCAAACTACTTTGACTGACAACTACATGCACTTCCAATAATTTTAGTCTGGGTCATAGTAGAAAAGGATCACCGGTTACTTGCCCTACTTAGAGGAGGCAGTTGCTAGACGAGGACCTAAATGTGTCTGTGATTTGCCTCGTTCAGTTTAATTCTTTATGATTCTTAACTCTGCAGTTCTAAAATCCTGTCATTTCTGAATTTTCACTTCCAAGCCTGTTTCCTGAACCTGCTAGCATTTCCACCAACTCCTTTCATAGCTATTTTGTCTGTGTGATGCATATCTACACAGGGCACTCACAATGCCATTCTAAATGTACTTTATCCTACAATTGAGGTACTTATTCTAAACGATCTAAGTGCATAGATTGATCCCCCATGCCTGGAAGCAAACCCTGTGCTCTTATACTGGTTTCTTTGTATGCCAGAATTTGCCTGAATTTTGCCTTTTTCTGGACTGCACTGCCATGCACGACCATCCATAGTTTATTTTTAAACACATCAGGGTATTGCTATATAATTTCCTCAGTATACAGCTGCTTTGCCTAGCCCTATGCACATGCCATTATCATTTGGCACAATTCAGTTGGTTTCTTGATTGCCACAAACTGAAAGCCATCTTTTTCTTTGCTTATAAGTGCTGCAAGGAACAGAGAGTCTCCACCAGGTCTGCGACCAGAGTGAGGTGAATGGGGCAGCCACCTAAAGTGCAAATCACAGAACAGAAAAACAGGGGCAAAATCTGAGGTAGCATGGGGGAGATGTCACATGATCCACAGATTTCCACCTTTCATTTAGCACAAATGTTTTCAGTCCATGGGGCATAGCTCCCACTTTGCAAACCTCTGTGCTAAAGGAAAAGAAGAAATCTAGTGGGTGGAAGTATGCTTGCTCACCCAGGGCACCAAAATGCCTAATTACAGCTCTGTTCTCCACGTCTATTCTTTTATAAATGATGGCTACTACAGATTTTCACATCTGTGAAGGAAGAAACTGCTTATTATGTAGACTTAAAAGTGGGGAAGCACAGATGGGAAAAGTTAAAGTTTTCATGAATGAAAATAATGCAGTAAGTTAGAAAAGTCAGATGTACAAGCTGGCCAAGTCCTTTGACACAACTGATTCACACACAGATAAAGTGAGTACTCACTGACATCGACAGTTAATGTAAGGAGAATATTTTTAAAGGCTAAAATGTTCTTGAATCATATTTCAGTGGACTATCATGCTTTGCTTCAACATGTCTTTTACTATATCTACATTTTAGCTGGGCACAATTTAAAACATTGATTCTTGTGCAAGTGAACCAAGCTGCAATTTTCTATCTATGTCTGCATTTACAATTGCGTCCTTAGCACATTTGATGCTTTTGAAAGAGCACTGGGCCTCATCTCTGCATGTTTCAGCGAGCACCAGGAAAGAGATTTTTCTGCACTCAAAGCTCTCTCTTCTGAGGATTCAAATTCAATTTTTGTCAGATGGACCCAAAAGAATCCATAATGTGCTTTTTGACATGCAATAGAATGCACCAAAAATGAGTGGTTCTGTACCAGCTGTAGTGGTTGTATGCCCCAAGTCTCATGTCACTATTCTATTTCACTAATAACCGTGGAAGATTTGGTATTTAGCCAGCAACTCTAATCCTGCTGAGCACCTTTCACCCAAGGATCTTAAAGCACCAGATAGAGGAGGAGAAGTGGTATTTATTTTTACAGATGGGGAAACAGATAAATAACTTCCTCAAAATCACACAGAAAGTGACTTGCAGAGTCCATAAAATCCACTGCAAAAAAAATCAGGGGTGGGTTAGTTCTGCTGTGAGCGGCATTCATTCAGCCTTCATGTTACATAATTCTATGGAGCCATATACCTAGATTTACACTTCTGTGATATAATGTGACTAAGATCAAGCTCTCTGCTAGTCTACACTCACCACACTTTTCACCTGCAGACAATGGGAGGTACAGAAGATATGTAAAATACCTTGTGTATCTCCTGTTGCCTTACTAACTCCCACTTAGCTCCCTGTGCACACTGTGCTAAGGTGACCAGAAATGTCCTCTGGTTGACTTAGTGCTACTCCAGTTACAAGGCTGGAGTTACAGCATTGAGCTGGAGATTGATTGAGCATGTCTTGAAAGACCAGATTCAATTGAGCGGAAGATCTCACTGATGGCAATTAATTTACTGCCATCAGTATAGACATGACCTCTGGCTTGCAGAGCATTAGCTAGCAGGCTAGTAGCCAATGTCGGTACATCAGGTAACACAGATCTTATTGCCATTTTATATGGGGTCTGTATAGGTCAAAGGGAAAAGTCTCTTCTTGCCTAATTACTACTCACGCAGTAAATCCTGCCCCAAGCCCTACAAACTAGCAGCAGCTTTTTACTGCTTTCACTTCCATCCACTCCACATTCCTGCAGGACTCCTCAGACAAGGGGGAGGCAATGCATCTTACCGATGACTAGAAGAAAAACTGCTGAGTTTGATTTAATTTGCTTCTCTCTGCATATTTCACGTGGGAGAACTGTGCATATCCCTAAGTAATCACTTGCAGTAAATCCCCAAGCATCAGCACTCTGGTTCTGAAGTTAGAAGCACAGCAATACATATTTGGTATAACACAGTACTACCACTCAGCATGAAGTTATTCCTCCTATATATACTAAGAGACAGATTTCCATTACTAAACATGTAAGAAGGGCCTTTCCATGACATTTGGGCTATTTTTTTTTCTGTACTATGAAATTAAGTGATGTCAAGTTCTTAGTTTTGGGTCCCCAATTAAAGTCATCTTTGTGGTGCTTTGTTTTCGGAGGTTGAGTGTTGAGCACTTTCTGAAATATTGGGCCCACTTAAATGAAAGTGCTGAAAACCATTCTGAATGTCTTGTCCTCTGGTTCTATATAGCACTTTTTCCAGGGACCACATTCACCCCTGGCCTAAATATCTGGATCGCTTCTGAAGTGAACAGAGTTATACCTGTTTATGCTACTTATGGTTTTGGCCTAAGGGAGCCCATGTTGCTCCTTGCAATTAGGTGCCTCTGCAAAAAAGAGTGCCTGAGATCTTTTCAAGGGGAAAGGGCAGCATGCTGCATTAATTACAAGGGAAAACAAAATCAATAGCTAGTTTATACCTATACACATACACACATAGATTCATCCATGTGCCCAAACACACCAAAAGATGTCCTGCAGTTTATGCAATTACCTGTCCTGATTGTGGCTTAAGTTCATTGCTGGAGTTCGTTGCTTGTGGCAGCTACCTGGCCAGGGAAGTCGAACACAAGGAGGAGTGGGGTCTCTGTTGTGCATGCACCAATGCTCCTTTCTCCCAGGTGATGTGCAGAACAGTTCCCAAAAAGCTTTGGAATCTCACTCAGTCTTTTAAAGACTTCCCTGCTTTGTCACATTGCTCCAGGGGTTCTGGGCGACCATCAGTTACCAAGTAGTTGCGTGACTTTCAGCTTGTTTTCTTGGGTGTCTTGATTAATTTCATTCTTCTGCTTCTGGGGTGGATCCTTCATTCTTTTACTTTTAGAGATGTGTTCGCATTCTTCAGTCATTAGGACGGACTTTGCACTTCATCGGGACGAGCTGGCAGCTTGACGCTGGTTCGCATGTACATCCACCTTCCACACCTTGTTGCCTATTCATTCTGCAAGTTTCGAAAGAGTTTTACACAAAATGGGGTACATTGGTCAAAGATGGAGTTTTACATTTTCAATATGGAGTATGGCTGAGAGAGGGTTATTTTACTTCAAATGTTACACTTTCTTCAGATGCTGCGGAGACTGGGTAAAAGGGGTTGGCATACTTATTGCCTAAGGGTAGATAGGAATAAACTTATAAAACAGTGCAAGCTGGGAATGAGTGGCTCAGAGGAAAAGCGTGGTGTCTTCCCCCATCAGGAAAAATCCAAAAGGCAGAAGTTTGAGTGCAGTGCTCCCTAACCAACAAAAATTGAGCGAAGCTACTTAGGATAATTCTCATTACAAATGAAACAATGTTACAAACAGGGATTATCCACTTAAGGCTATATGAGATTGACAGAAATAGTATTATCAATAGGAATTAATCAATTAAGACTATATGAAAATTAACAGAAATGATATTACTAATAGGAATTAATCAATAAGACTATATGAAACTTAGAAATAATGTTACTAATAGGGAATAATCAATTAGTACTATATGAAGATTAACACAAGGCTATAGATGAAGTTATGAATCAATGAAAGCCATACAAAGCTTGATTGGCACTATGAATGAAGCCAATAAAGTTATGAATGGGCCAACAAAATCATGAATAAAATCACCGGCACATCCCCACACTTCCAACTGGTGGTCCAGTAACAGTAAGCAAGTGCAGAAGCTATTATGTGTTCAGCCATAGTCCACATCCAGGAGTTTAAGAAATGATTTGATAATAGTCTGTATGTAGGAAGGTGGGAAGAAGATTTCTGATAGCAGAGAGCTCTTTAATTCCGCAAACAAAGGTATAAAAAGATATAATGGCCAGAAGGTGAAGATAGGTAGATTAGAAATAAGGTACTCCCCACCTTTTTTTTTAAACAATGCTGGTCATTATTGTAACAACTGACCTAGGAGTGTGGTGGATTACACACCACTTGAAGTTCTTAAATCAAAAATAGGTACCTTTTACTCAACCAAAAGTCATGGGCCTGGAGCTAGAATCATTAGTAAAAGATGAATGGCTTGTTTCTCAGTAGGCTAGATGATTGCAATGGTCCTTTCTATGCTTCAAACTCTGTGAATTTATGAACTACCTTCACCACTAGAAACTGTTTTATTGGGAGAGGGACTGTTAGCTAGTGCAGAAATCATACTTTAATCTTGTAAAAAAGTATCAGGGAATCTTTCATTTCTGTCTGGCTAGTGACAGGAAATGAGAGAAAAGGCCTTCAGCTGAACACATTAACAAGCACCTCTGACAGTACAGTATATGAGAATGTTCCTCCTACAATACTCCAGAGTCAACACCAAATACTTACTCAAGGTCTTTTAGCTTACAAACCACAATCATTTTAACTGAGCTACACCTTACCAGACAAGTATAACCTAGGATTCTCTTGATTAACTTGATTGTACCACTAAACTAAAACAAAGGCATCATAATATCTGGTTTCAAATGCAGAGATTAAAAGATACATTATTTTAAAAAAAGCAAAAGAAGATTTGCAGACACCTTTTTATTATTTTATACCAGGCCTAGAGCCAGGAATTAAAATGGTAAAATCCCATCTAAGTTAAACATTAATTTATATTTTATTGCAGGAAAGAAGATTGCTCATGACTTGGATAATAAAATGTCAATCACCAAGGCTCTTCAGCCCTTTGGCTGTCCTTGACAAAATCTTGCAGAACTATGAAAAGTCTCATCATAACACTTCCGCCCTTTATAAAAATATTACAATATTCTGCAATAACAACCATGTCATTATGGTACAAAAATAGAGTTTTAGATAACAACTGCAGGACATTCTATTATTTTTATGTGATCATAAAGCAGTAATCAAGATTTTTATTCTTAACGTGGAGATTAAAATATTTTTTCCAAAATGATTTATCTAATTTACATTTTTGAAAAGTCACAAGTATCCAGATATAGAACTGACTGCCAGATGTATACAACTTTCGTGAGCACCAACAACTGGTACATTCCTGGAGACTTGCCACTTTAGAACAACAGTAAAAATTAGAGGATTGCTTTTCAAAATGAAATATTTTTATAGCAGATCATCATGGCAATGATAATAAATTGAAACACAATATTATGACTTCTGCAGCAGCAAAGGCTATGTCTACATCAGCAATTTTAGTTCAGACTTGTTTGTCCAAACTAAAGAAGTCCAGGGTTAGTCCAAACTAAGCTCAGGCTAGTTTGAACTAATCGTGGACTTTTTAGTTTGAACTAGCCACGCGTACTATGTTGAACTAACACCTAGTTTGAACTAGAATGCATGGTTAGTTTGAACTAATGGCTTATTTCAAACTTTTTAAGTTTGAACTAAGCCTTAGTTCATGTATTGCACACACGTAGTTCAAACTAAAGTTCAGACTAAGCAAGTAAGTCCAGACGAGTGCTGGGTCTTACTAGGTCGGCCTAAGTTTCGCCTAGTTGGAACTAAGAAATTTCTTAGTTCAGACCAGGCAAAACCTAGTATAGCCATGGGCTAAATTAGTCCAGACAAAGCTTCCTTAGTCCAGACTAATTGCCCATGTAGACATAGCCAAAAGGTCTCATAATCATAGAAATGTAGGGCCAAAAGGGACCTCAGGAAGTGATCTAGTCCATCTCCTGCACTGATACAGGACCATGTATTCCCAGGCCATTCCAAGTAGGTGTTCATTTAACCTCCTCCTAAAAACCAACACTAGGTGAGATTACACAACCTCCTTAGGGAAACTGTTGCTTAGCTACCTTTACACTTAGAATTGTTTTTCTAATATCTAACATACCCTTCTTATGCTGCAACTAAGCCAAATACTTTTTTCTATCCTATCCTCAGTGGACATGGAGAGCCATGCACTAACAAAACAAAACACAACTTTATATTGTAATCTTTTACCCAAACGATTCTGTAAACTATATAAAAAACTGTTCATCTCTAGAATATATTTTTTACATTAGAAGAGAGGGTCTGTACTGTAAGCCTAAATGGTACTAATTTAGCTCTGATTTTTGAGTTCAAAGATGTATTCTAAAAGGTTTATATATATTTTTTAAATGGGTCACCCAGTAAGTCTCATTCAAAAGGAGCTGTTAATCCTATCTGTACAAGTGAAAAAAGAAGGCTGTTCTTTCCAGATAAAGCAGTCTGCTTTTTTGGGCAAGAAGTTAAAGAAAGGACCAGAAGAGCCATCAGGTGAAGTAAATATGCTTTATTTTTCCCCTTCACCATCCACTTGGGTAACTTTAAAAATGATTTTCACATTAGTGTAAACCTGAGGAAGGGAATATTCATCCTAAGGGCAATTTACTTAATCAGTGATTTTCTTATTCATAGTTAATCATTCAAAATTTGTTTAGAATAAAAGCTTTCTACTTTGTATAACATGTTTTTCTCTCATTTGAGCCTTCAAAAAAGTTTAATCCTTCTGTTTATGACCCCTGATCTGTTTACATGGAAAGAATTGTACTATCATAAATCTATCATTGATAATCAGGCTTCACTTCAGAAGTGGATGAAAGAAGGTGATAGGGGATATGAGCATAAATGTTTTTGATAATGAGCAACAAGAGATGTAATGTGATAGACTGACTCAGCAGAAACATACAGTGCAGTCAAGTAAGCAATTTTCTTTGAAGAGTAATGTTTATCAGAATCTATGCAAGTTAACATAAATTAACATAAATTCTTCTCTCTCTGAGTACCTGTGCAAGGATTAAAAGAAGGAAATACGTTATTAACTTGTTGCACACCAGCTAACAACTCTCCAGTCGGTTGCAAGAGGGGAAGTAAATGATGAAAAGGGTCTAAAAACTCCATATATTCTTTCACTTTCTTCTGAAGCAGGACATTTCTGAAATCAGTTGGCATCATGTGGAACCAAAGCCTAAATAAGATCAAACTGTTCCCATTTCATGGAAGACCAGAAAATAAATTTGAAGCAGCATCCCCAAGTGTGTTGGAACCAGATCACTGCTGAGTAAACAGTCTACACAGCTTTGTAAACAGACAAAAAATGTCACGTCAGTTTACTGTAAACAGAGTGAAGTCAAGCACAAGACGAAGGCAGCATCTTCACTAGCTGGGGCTTTGTTGACATATAGCAGAGTTACATTTTTAACGAGCAGACAGTTACAATTATCTGTCTATTGCAGCTACATTGCACAAATCTGAAGACTTGTCACAAAAACTGGCTCCCGGCTTTCTTCTAATTTGGTATCATCATTTGTGAGATTAATGGCAAAAAATAAGACAAAATGCAGCTTAGTACATCTGTTAGGAAAATATTACAGGTCAAGTTCTGCCCTTTTGAAGTTCCTTATGTGTAAATGGATTTTTTTTCCATCCTGAAACCAGCTAACAAATGAAATACTGATGTTTGTGCTTCACTCATCTACTTTACCCCCCACACAGTAAATTTTGTTTGGATTAGTCATTAAATTGGTCAGAGGGCATGTACTTGACTTAGGAAGGATGAAAAGGTTTAAGATTAGTGTTTGCTCAAAGGGACTTTTCTCTTTCACCCTTCTCTACTTAGCTTTGATGAGATTTCTCTTCTTTTCCATGGCGGGCAGAGTGTATTGCTATTGTTCCTAAAATCTTAGCTCTCAGTTAAAGCGATTTCTATTTTGATGTTGACTCTCAGAAATGCAATCTGAAAACAAAATGACTGACTGTGTAAAGAATCAAAACTGTGTCATAGAACTGAAGACTTACTAATGAATCAGTGTAATCCAGTCATAATTTATGTTTATAAATCACTTAGTTTGTACAACTTTGGATGATGACTTATAAATCTTTCATTTATAAATAAAAGATTAGATTTATATCAAGAGGTCTCAGCTATGATTTCTGTGGGAATTATGAGTTACATTTTGATCTCAGTTACATTGGTGTGAATTGGAAGTAATTTAGTAGAACATTATTTGCTCTTAACTGTTTACTTTTCAGTGTAACAGATGTAAAATGAATACATAATACATGGTCTGACCAACTTTTAGTATTCTGGTATTATGGTGATCATTTTTGGTAGAGCATAGGTTTTAGGTTCCTTTACCATTTTAAATGGTGGTGCCCAAATATGTCTTACTCTTGACTTCTATTACAATGTCCATTATTTTTGCATCCCACAACAGGGGGAAAAATCAAAGAGAAAACTGTCAACAAAAAATTTTAAACTTTGAGGACAATCCTGCTTGCAAGCCAGTCAATGATTTCAGCAGGTTGAAGTAAATACAAGAACAGAACTGAAGCCTTATTTGCGGTAATTTTATCCTCTGGTTCTCCTAGTACATCTTATCTTTCTTTATCTGTTTTCTAAAAGTTCTCCAGAGTTGGAACAGTCTTAATATCTAGATATTGTACAACAGTATTTCATAACTGACACATGCAAAAGAGTCAGGGAATTCAGTTACGGCCTGGAATCTGAATATAGTTCTGCCAGTTGACTTCAGTGAAGCCACTGAAACTCAAGGTGGCTGATCAATAGAGTTAGTCTAGACTTACTCAGAATTTGACTAATGACTGAATTTCCCGTCTTTTACATTTAAAATCTCCATCATGAAAACTCTTAAGTGTAATCTGCAACCATCTAACAGGACACAGGAGCAATATACAACAGTTTAGGAAAGCTTGTGATTATTTCTATTTCAAATCATATAGAATACAAGTATTCAGAATTTTATTACACAAAATACCAATTGGTCAGAATATCATTTGGCCAGGAGCTTTAACACCTTCCTCTTATTTAAGTGGGAAAAAAAGATGCGAATGAATTATGTATAGCAAATATTGTGAACCTCAGTTTTACATCTGATTTAAAAGTTGGAACCATAAAAGAAATATTTATCTAGATACTAAGAAAAGCTCCAGCTAAATATTTTTCTCTTTTATTATTCTCACCCCGTAGGAGAAACAGCTTGATTAATTTATGGCTTTTTAGTTTACTTGCTTCTTTATGTCTGTATTTCAAAATGTTTAGCTCTGAGAATACAGTTCTCTCTCACTGGAGTAACCTCTATAGTTTTAAGTCCAGGTCCTGTGAAAGTTCTGTTTCTTGCAGCCACAAGTCTCCCCCTATTCTCTGACAAACTTATTGTTCCAGTGGAACATAACTGTTCTGCGAGGTCAGGACTGCAGACAGAGAAGCAATATTTCAAGTAGCTACTCCAAATGAGTATCTTAAAAATCAGGAGAGAAACCTTGAACTGGATCCTTTGACAGTATAATGTGAAGCACAAGGTTGCTGAGATCATAGAAACCTACATTTTTAAGCCAATTTTTTTAATCAGTTAGATCTTACTCCGTCAAGATGACTTCATTACCAGTCATGTGTTGGAATAATCAAAGTTGGGTGTCATAAATGCTTTACCAGGACTTTATCTCATAGAATGATGCACAAACCTTTCACAAGTGGAAGACAGAACAGGCATATTTTGCTGCCACCGCTCTGAGCAGTTCTAACTTGTAGACTAATTTAGATCAGTGGTAGAGTGAGGATCAGAATTCAGAAATTCTTGATGGCCAAAACTATGTTCATTCATCCAATCTACAATGCCTTTCACAAGAGCATCAGGTAGCTATGATAAAGTATGGAGGAGAGGCTTGAGGCATTCTACATCAGAGAACTTTTGAGTTGGAGTAAGAGTTATTCATAACTACTTTCTGGGTTTGATCTGGGAGGAAGACCTTGGCTTAAGCCATCACAGGGTCTTTCTGTTAATTCCTTCAGCTTCTTGGGCTATTGGGTTATCAATGGTATCAAATGCAACAGAAAGGTCCAGCAAGAACATTTTAGTTGTACTTCACTTGTCATGGACTTCAGGAGGTCACCTACCAAAGCAACAAGCTTGACTGAGAATGATCCAAAGTGCCAGCTGCTAACATTTGAGAAGGTTGTTTGCTAGCTTCTCAAAGCCAGGAATCCAAAATCTGCTGCAAGGTTGCATGGGGAAGTCAATGAGTTTTTGTGTGTACTAATATAAAATCTGACATGTCTGGATTATAGAATTATGAAGTGAATAAAATAATAAATCTTACAATACTTTTACCTTGTTTTAAATGGAAAAACCAAATAACATAACTCTATAGCTAATAAAGGCCTTAGCAAACTCTCTTTGCACAGAGTATTTAGGAACACAAAGTATGAATTATGGATTTTTCAAAATAGTTTGAAGAAATTAGACACGTGTTTGATAAATAATTATTCTTCACTGCAATAGCTTACATTGAATCATGGGATCAAACTTATCAGTTTCTAGATCCTTTTCTGTCAGTTTCATTAAATTTACTATGTAGCTATAAAACTGTAAAGGGTAATGTGATCTTTTGTCTGTGTAAACTGATAGCATCTTTCTCATCTGAAAATAGGTGTTCATTGTTTTAATTTCCTGTAGGAAATTAATTACATTTCCTCACTTTGGCAACTATGTTATGTAATGTAATAATCTAGCCCACCCAAATTATTTAAAGTTATTTATTTTTTTCCAATGCATCAAGATGAAATCTGCTTGGAGACATGCATTAACAAATGAAAGCCATACAGTTATTGACTAGTCTACAACTATTTTGCTAATCTTCACTAAGAATCCAAATAGCAAGGAAAAAGGCTCTCTTTTCCTGATACATGGTAGTTTTCTGAATAGTTATTCATATAATAACTTATTTTCTTTTTTTAAAACAAAAACAAATCTAAGCATGGATCTAATCCATGAGTCTCACATTCCACACAGTAGATACTATAAAAAACTAGTCAAAGAATTGCTCTTTATATCAATGTAAGGAATTGAAACTATGGTGTGATTTTCTGACTATTTCCTTTAGTACCACAGGTATACAATTTCACTTTAAAAAACAAAAGAAATGTCCTTCTGCATTTAGACTGTCAATGGCTCTTGGTGGTGTAGGAGGGAATGAATTCCCAGTCTGGACTACATCTCACATGATGCACCACAATCTCCCCAATGGGGAAGCAATGTCCCTACTGCATCATGCTGCAGCCAGAAAGCCCAACCCACATGACAAAAAGGGGGCATGAGGCACCAAAACTGGAACTCATGAGGCATTCAGACATAGAATAATGTTGAATGGACTCAAAACAGAGCATTGGTACAGGAATATTGAAGCAAAATGTTTCACCTGTTCCAAAAATTAGAATTTTTAATCATTTTATTCTGCAAAAAGTTTTGATATCCTGGAGGTTTTTTTGTCTCAAATTCAGGATGAAAACAAAATGTTTGCCTCTTCTTTGGGCTGGAATCTTTTTAAAATCAACTCTACCAAATAGTATCAGCTATTAATATGCTTTCCAGGATCCACCCAATTTGTTTCCGATGTTCTTTATATTAGGAGTTTAAAAGAACAAGTAACTGCTCATACCACAAATTATCAATTTTAAAATGTTTGAGGAAAGCGGTCTGCAAGTTAGGGCTTTTCTATGCACAAATTAGAAGTAAATAACTAAACTCATACTAACTTACACCTTATATGTTTATTTTGATTCAAGTCTGTTTGTGGATATGACTTTTTGGTTCAGCATGTCTTATGGTGATTAAACTTAAACTGATAAAAATTGAATTTGCATTTTTCATTCTTTTAACAGATACCACTTGGAGACTTAGAAAATAAATATGCCTATTGAGAGATAGAGGAGATCAAAATGGAGACTGTGGCAGGTAAAGAACAGACACCATAACACAGAACTGAAAAACACACAAAGGGGAACGAGACAGCTACATTAAAAGGGACAAAGGTTTCAATCCATAAAGACTGGTAAATATATATTGAGACCTGATCTTACTAACTAGAAAATCTTTGGTGTGCATGGCATGATGTTAATGCTTTTCTGATCTGTCCAGTAACAATATGTTAATTCTGGAAATGTTAGTAGTTAGGAAAACACAAACCATAGCAACAAAGATCTTAGGTGGGATGTTTACACTGAATGTGATCTCTCCCTATCAATAGGTGTCAGAGTCTAACTAGGATTTATTACATATCATTCACTTAAGGAAGGTATATATTTAAAGATACAGAAGAACATATGGTTTGCTTAGAATAAATCAAATCATGTAATTCTTTTGCCTTTGTGTTAGGATATGGGTTCAAACTGTTTACAGACCCTGAATCTGAATCTTGAACTGCCTTTCCTTCCCTCCCAACATTTGATATCAGGAGTGGCAAGGGCTTCTAATGGTTACAGATAACTAAATGGGACCACTGTGAATATACACTATTGTTGATAACGTAAATAAATCACACATTGGACTTGTGCAATATTTCAGAGAGATCTTCAGAGAGTCCTTCATTGATTATTTTTTTGTTTGTGGGGCCTTCTATTCACTGCTAGTAAAAACCACAAAGAGAATTTCCTACACATTATTTTAAAATAGGACCTCAATAGATAGTTTAATGAGAGGGTAAGGAGGCTATGAAGAGGAGACTAATAATATATCATCCACAAAGCGAATAAGAGGAGTGCTGGACTTCCCCTCTGCTCATTCTGCCATTTCCACATCCTCCCCTCTACCTTCTTCTCCATGTGGTATCCCTAAGAAGGGATGGGCCATTTGTCCATGTGCTGGACATAGTGTTGTATGGGAGAACCCAGCTGGGCTCTTTTCTACCCTCTCAGAGCCTGTCTGTTCTAAGTTTACACAGTGTGATATACACTGCTGGCCAATCTTATACTACAACATTCATATTCATTCTTGTTTTGGCATTCTGCCAACACTTCATCACAACATCAATGACAGGAGGAAAAATAGTGATTTTAAAAAATGTCAAACCAGAACAGAATTTCATGGAACAAAGATAAAGCACTTTTTTAAGTCCAGGGCAAATAATGGATGCCCCTACAGTGAATAATGGATGCATCAAAGTGTCTTAAAAAAGTCACCAATAAATTTTGTAACCAAAAGTGTTAGGCAACCTATAACAACATTGCCAATAACAAACCTTTCTCTGGTGATGTGAAAGTATACCAAAAATGCCTAGCTTTCTTTCTAAAGTCATCTTCTTAATGACAGCATTTGCCATTCAAAGAATGTTGTCACTATTAAAGCACCACCTACTATGAGTTAATATTGTCTTGTGCTGTATTTAAGAACATCTTATTTCCCAATGCCCCTGTGTTTGGCTTTGGTTTTAAAATGGACATCTGAGGCATCCAGGTCATTGTCTTTAAGCTCTCAGAAATAATTTTAACTTCTACTACAGCAAAGCAGTCTCTACAAAAGAACTCCATGGAATCATAGAAGATCAGGGACCTCAGAATGTCATCTAGTCCAACCTCTTGCTCAAAGCAGGACCAACCTCAACTTGGAAGAATTACACAAAGGAATTTTTTCCCATTCCTGCACAGAGGAATTATTACCTTGTAACTGCTAGACCTATGCTTTGCAGTACCATCATTGGCACATAAATATTTCTACTACTTGAATTCTATAGAAGGCCAAGAATAGATCACAGAACTTGAAAAGCATGGAATGTGACAAGCTCAAAAGATCCCTGCATAGTCCCTGTTCTCAGATTTCCTTTTGTTTCTGTTACTCTCTTCCTCTCTTTTGCTTCCCTATTTCTCTCTTATCTGTGTTCTGGTGCATGAAGGTGAACTCTGATTGCCTAACAACTCTGGGGAATAAAATATAAACCAGGCGATCTTTTCTCTTACAAATATGACTTAATCAGAAGGCTATTAGAAGTCTTTTGTAAATGTACTGTAGTTAATCATCAGGTTGTGCGGGTAAATTGTCATGGGAGAATACCTATCACTTGCTCTAATCATAAACCATACATGGAAGGGGAAAGAAATATTGCCTGCAAAGCCATGCTGCTATTTCATGCTGGATGTAGACTAAGGAGAAAAAATGAGCGTGGAAAGAAAGGGAAGAAGAAAACAATGATTAAAATTAGCTCTTGCATTTTCTCATACTTAACTGTTTAAAGCACAAACATACTTCTCAATTGCCCCAGTATTTGGAAAGGAGTTACTAGTGGTTGATTTGTTTGAAGAATCAAAAGTGTAAGAAGGAACAAGAGATTGGGATCTTGAGGCCATTCCAAGAATCCCACAATATATTTACATATTATACACAAAAATATGTTAAAAAGAATGTTAGGACTATATTAAAGTCAAGCACTCAAGTTAGGAAATGCCAAAATTAATGTTTAGTCATACAATCTTTATTTACCCTCATTGTACATATGCATTTTTCTTCAGGCCCTGCTTTCATCATCACTTATTACTTTTTCCATGACAGACCTGGCCTCATTCACTGCACAGGATGGATGCTGCTCACTGAATAGGTTATTACCCAATATTTCTTTTTACCTTCATTATTTGCATGTAGTCCTTGCTTTATTTACTGCACACTATATGAACCCTGCACAAAATACAGAATTATTAATTTCCTTAGGGGCTTTCCTAAGTCACCATGAGTCTTTGCAAATATAATTGATTTTTGTCAGCTTGACAGTCCAGTAAAATAGAATAGTATTATCATTCCTATTTTACAGATGAGAAACTACAAGTCAGAGAGATTAAAGGCAACATTGTCAGAAGTTTCCATTGATTGCGTGTGCCCACTTTGAGACATGAAGAGTCTAATTTTTTAGAGTACCTCATATTTATAGCATGTGATATTCAGAGCATGACTGCCATTGATTTTTGTTCTAAATGGGCATGCTGAGCACCTCTGCCAGTCAGGCCCTATGTACCTCAAGTCACACACTGAGAAAATAAGGAATCCATAATTAGTGACTACCAGCAAAAATTTGATTTCAGTAACTTGCCCATTATCACATTGGAACCCTGTGGTGCAAGCAGGGATAGAATAAAATTCTCTGAGATGGTATTATCACAGTTTAGGACAACCACACCTCTATTCCTCCTCTGTGATCCAAGCAAAGGCATGCACCTGTCTTAGGTTAAGATGTGTACCTCTCTTCAGTCAAGGCATGTATCTTCCCCCCCGCCCCCTTCACCCTACCAGGTTTTTCCAGACTGGACAAGTCCTATTCCCATGCTATAAATTCCTGAGCAATTCAGACACCCAAAAGACCACAGTTTGCCCTTTACTTTCTCTTCAAAGGGTATGAACAGTTATAATTGCCCATGGTTATATATTAATCAGACAACTCAGTCCAAGCAAGCACATTTATTCTTTAGGTAAAAGCACTGCAGAGAAATGCATTAAAAACAATATAATAATTTACCATCTATGCTAAGAAAACTTACCAGAAATTGTTCCCATCCTCCATCTCTAACAAAGGCTCCTTCCAATCTGTCACTAAGAATTTGGGGCACCCTTGGATAGAACATCCTATCCCTCTGCTGAATCAGAAAGAAGGCTGAGTCAGTTTAGGCTCTGGCTTTATCTGTTGACCTCTTGAGAATCTAATCTGAACTAGCATAAGCAAGCTTCTCCAGGAGAGAGGTTTTATAATCTGAGTAAATTTGCCAAATCAACGCCCACCATTCTCACTTTCTGGAGAGGGTGTTGTTACCCTCCCTAATCCATAATGATATATAAACTTAATAGAGTAAAATTTCCTAAAGATATTACAGGAAATTGCCATGTCTGCATATCAGATATTTCACTGTCTTAATCATGAGACCATCCCTTTTTTCCCTGTAGGTCTCTGCTTCATTCACTACTCATCTTCCAACTTCTGTAACAAATGAGGCACAAGTCCTAAAGACAACAATTAATTAACTACACAACCACGATTCACTCAATGTGCACAGTCCATCCAGTGCATTCAATGACATGCTAGGGGTCCTGTGGAAAAGAGAGTATGTGGACATTTTTGTGAAGATGTTTTAAACATGGTGTGACAAGATCACCCCTGGGCTCATGGCTAACCAGTGCTGGGTCCTTGGTTGGCTTGTGCAAGATGACAGGTCTTTCTTTGGCTGTCACCTTGTTCAAGCAGGGCACCAGTCCTATCCAGAAACAGAAAACACAGTGCTGGTAGAAAATCACCGCAGAAGCCCTTCACCAGACCAACTTTCCCTTAGTAAGTGTGTCATAGGCTACTGACTCTTGATCAAGTCCTTGAGGGTACATCACCTCATAATAGTAACTCTACATCAGGGAGACTCTGCCTGGCAGCAGTTTCTCAAATGGTTCCAGTAAGGCTTTGCTCATGGAGTGAGAGCTGGAATCTGTTCTCCTTCCCAGCCATCCTCTAACTGAGCTGTGTTCTCCCCTTTTAATCCCTCTCTCCAGGACTGATTGCAGGTACAGCATGGCAGGTTGACTGAGCCCACAGCAACATATTAACCCTTTCCTGGCCAGCATGAGGGTCTGCGTGCTCCATCACATACAGGCAAAACAGCAAATATTTATTAGTCTCTCTCTCTCATCCTCTCTCGCTCAAAAACAGCCAAACTTTTCACTAAAATAAAAAAAGAAATCATCCTGAAGCAGTCATGTGGCCTGAGAGGTTTCAGCCCAAATTAGTAAAAGCAAAGTGATAACCAACTGAAGCCAGGCCCTTGTAATGGAAAATTTTAGGTATTATAACTGCAGCATCACTGCTGATCACCACTTTGTGCAACAATAGTACCCATCTAATTTGTTGACCTTTCACTATTATGGCTAAATTTAAAAAATGAATAGTTTAACACAAACTAAAAAAAATACAAAACTTAAAGAATTAATTAGTTTTCAACATTGGTTTGAAAACCAGAATTTGACTTATACAGGACAAAAAAGTGCTATAACCTTCAAAATGTATTTGTATTGCACTCTTAAAACTTTGAAGTTTCTGAACCAAATGTATGTAAGGGGAAATTTTTCTTTAAGACTAAAACAAAGGATGTCAAAACTTCACCCTGAAAATTTGCAAATTTGCAAAGTGTTAAATGAATAAATGTAGAAATTCATAAAAAAGCAATTGCAACTTGTTTAGCAAATTTGTTAATATAGTGCTAAGTGGGTATCCAGAAAAGTAGTTCAGAGAATAAGAAAATAAAATGCAAAATGTTAAAGGCCGGGTTATTCTTTCATCTGCACTGCTATTTATTAGGAATAACCCCATAAATCTACTGAGATAGATTCATGTAAAAATTATTTGAGAAGAATTAGATCCTTAAAGGGTAAATGAAGTGATTTTTTTTCCAGCACAAATTAAGAACAAACAAAACACAATATACTAGATGTGGAAAGCAAAGAAAAATATTTTGGTAGATCTGTTTGAAATGGACCAATACAAAGTGCTAGAAAGGCCATTTACTCAAAGCTGTCAGGCAACTACAACAGAGGTCATGGATATCCTTCCTTGGATGTACAAGGTATTAGCATGAGTTATTTAAAAATGATTTTCTTGCACTGGAATTGTTTACTTAAATGAAGGACCTGTCAACTGAAGCTTTCAAATAGAAATCCCCTTACCCTAATCACATAACAGTTTTTTCAAATATTTCTACACTAATAGCTGACTTGTGGCAAAACACCACATAGAAATGCAGTGAATCACTCAAAGGAAGATGAGGTAAATCTATAATTTGTATAACCAGAAATAAATCTAACAGCATTTTTAAATCATGCATAAATGAGATGCAAGCACACAATAAGCCCTGGAGAATACATTCATCAAAAAGACAGCAGAATTAAACAGAGAACAGACATCGAGTTTAAGATAACATTTAGAGTTATCTGTGACACTGTGATGTTAAAATATTCTCTCAAGTTAAAAGGAATCTATATCCTCCAAGGAAGCTGACCTTCCTATTTATGTGTCATCATGTGGCCTGGCTTCAAAATCTGTCCAAAAAGTCATGACTCCAAAGGTCGCCTGGCAGCTGACAGGCTTGGTAGGTTCCCAGTGTACTGTATCATAGTGGTATCTTTCAGCAAACCAAAAATGTCATTATGGTTAATTTTTTTATTTGCCTTGATTGTGTTTTTATAGATAATTTATCTTTAAACAGCAAGACACTGTGGTCCTGTTTCCACAGAAATACGCTTGTGTCTAGTGACTGTCTTCCAAATGAATTGAACAACCTAAGGACTGTGATACTGTCCTGTATACAGGAGTAAACAGTCAGTGTATGATGAATAAAGACCTGATGGAATCTTATCTTGTTTTTGTTCACTTACACCATGTAGCTTCGTTTTAGCTATTTTACAGCTTGTTTGGCTGCAGATTCAAGCTCCTACAGTAGTGATAGTTTAGTTATAACATGCAGGCTGTTATTCCGGAGCCCATTCAGCTGCAATGGGGCTCTCATGCAGTCCCTGGGCTTTACCAGAATTATCATTTGTCCAGATCTTAGCACTTCTATAGCTGTCAGGTTTCCAAATAGCCAGATAATACCTGCCTAGTATGGATTCAAACCATGAGTTACCTCCACTAATCCCATGAGCCATCAAGCTCCCAGAACTAAGATATTTACTCCATTTTCTTGTGGTTTCTTTTGAAACAGGATACTGTATTCCTTTCTTTTGAATCGCACAAAAACTAGTGTAGTGGCTAGCACCTCTGCTTAACAGGCAGATGGTCCTGGGTTCAATTCCCTGGGGGTTGGACTTGATGATCTCACGAGGTCCCTTCTAGCCCTATGATTTGATAAAGCATTTACTCATGTGATGTCTAGAACTACCGATTTGGGTAAGAGCTGCAGGAATGGGTCTCGTCCTAAACAACTGCAGAAAGCTGAGGGAGGGAATAAAGAGATGCATGGATACTGCCTGAATTCCTTACAGATGTCTCTTGTCCCTACATATGTGCAATATATGCTTTATGATCTTCTCTCTTAGAAGTTAATAAAATCAAGAATAGCTGCCTTAGAGACAGGTTAGCTATGGGATCAACTAAAAACTAAAGAGCAACAGGGAATTTACAGGAAAAATGCACTTAATTAAAGTGTACAGGACTATTCGAGCCAACCACCCACCCAGTATAAGTATATTTTGGCAGTGATGATATTATTGTTTCCCTGCTCTTAGCAGATACTGTTTTTTCCTCTAAGTCAATGCTTTTTTTTTAGTGTGCATTTGAAAAGATGGGTCTGAGGTAGAGAAATTCAAAATATCTATTTAAAACATGTTGTTCTGGGAGCTATCTTTTTCTATAAGCATCTTGTTATCATTACTAGATATAATTTATATCCACCACTACATAGCGTATATTTAAAGGCTACCATGCTCAGCTTAATACAGTCTAACTACTCCTCTATATTATCCAGTACTCCATTGATTACTTGCTATACTGTATCTTAAGATTTTCATTCCAGGGTGTAGTACAGCAGTGGGGAAAAAACATTTTATGTTTAGGGCAAAATTCTAGCCATTATTACATAAGCTGCATAAGATTGGGGCATGAGGAAAGGAGGTGGGGCATCAGAGTGATGACTTTCCAAGTCATTCTACCCACCCAAGGTTGATTTAGAGATGGATCTGGCTCTAGATAGCTGATATGCAAGACTGGCTGCAAACCCAAGTGGACTGAAGAAGAGGCATATTTTATGTACTTCATCACCTTCATGTGTGTGTGATTTCATATTTACCAAAACAAACAAGTTATTCTGTGGCACTTTTAAAAACTAACAAATTTATTCACTGCATGAATTTCTGTGGGCTGAATCCTAGTTCATTGGACTCATGAAATGGAGGATCTTCATGTTCCCTGTTCAGCAAGCTGAATCAGGGTCTTTGGATTTATTTTTCTGAAAATTAAACTGGAACAGCAAGCTTCTGGAGAATGAGTCAGTTAATAATTTTAATTTGTGGGCTGTCCCACTGAAATCAACATGACTACTTGCAAAGTATTGCTCATGGTGAATAAGGATGACAAAAGGACTGTCTCAGCAGGGGGCTCCTTCAAGAATCTGTTCTTTAAGAAACTTCTTCCAAGTTCAAAGGGGGGGGGGGCACAGATCTTTATTCTCTCCCATTTGCTACTTGTAAGTGATTCACTGTCTCATAGCTAACCCTCTGTACTCCAAAGAGACTCCATTCAGCAGTCCAAAGAAAGCAAAAGTAATCAAAAGAAGCTGGCTTTCTCCAGCTATCCTCTCCAGTGAAACAGTCAGCAGTTCACTCTGTCAATGCACAATGCTTTCTGCTCCTGACTCAATCTATTGTAGGTCCTTCAGCATTTTCTTTGGGGATCTAAGGAAGAACTTTCTCCTGACTCTTATAACCTCTATTCTCTGAAAGCCAGCCCCCTCCCAGAGAAGTTACAACTGATGCCATCTGGTCCACTTCTTGCTTCCTTCAAGCTCCACTGCATCCAGGCTGGGTTTATATAATCTTCAGGTCTACAGAATCTGGCCCCTACATATCTCTCGGTGGTAACCAGCAACTTGATTGTCACCCATCAGGTGACTGGTAGCTAATGTTATATGTGGATCACTGGTTTTCACAGCTCCAACGGATCACTTATTCTTGGCCACCTGCCAGAGGTGAGAGCCCACAGTCTCAAGGCCAGTCCATAGGGGTCTTACGAGTTAAGAAGCCCCAACCTGCCACTCGGTGACCTACTAACAGGTGCCAAAATAGCAGCTAAACACTAGCAGAGGACTCCCATCCTGGAATCTGATTGGTGGAACCTGGAATATCCAGACTGATCAATGGACATATTTAACCCAAGAACAGGAAAATGAATCCATGCAACTGGATTCTCTCCACTTCAGACTGCTTCCCCTCTGATCCCGCTACTTCTGCCTGCTGCTGCTCTCCCAGCAACCTGACTTGATCTTGGTTTGCACCCTGGCCTGTCTTACACAAGTGTAGTTAAGTTTTCACTTTCCAAAGGGGTAGCCGAGTTAGTCTAATTCAGCAAAACAAGCAAGGAGTCCTCTGTCACTTAAAGACTAATAAATTTATTTATCACATGAGTTTTCATGGGAGAAAATCTCACTTCATCAGAAATTTTGAAGATCGGGGGAGCTTACAGTAAGTTCCCCCATCTTCCAAGCATCTAACAAAGTGGGATTTTTCCCACAAAATATCATGGGATAAATATGTTTTCACTGGATCACTTTCCATAAGAGGCAGGCAGACACATTTAGCAGTAACTGAAGTTTCCATGTGTGCAACACAATTATTTCTGGTTAGGCTACAAAGAGGTAATTGGGCAAAATAGTATCAAAGAAGTGTGAGTGTGGCAAATGTCTGCAATTTGAAAAGAAATAGCTGGATGAGGAAAGAAAAGTCACTTCTGGCCATCACTGTTACCTGAGATGCTGAAACAGAGATGAATCTAGTATAACCATAAGTTTCAAACAGTTGGTTACTCACCATAACCATCCTTCATCGAGATGGGCTGCTCACATACATTCAGTTACAGGTGTTTACGTGCCGCAGCGCACGGTAGCTCGGAAAGTCTTTAGCGTTAGCCTGTCAGGTCAGGGCAGACGACCAATGCCCCCTCCATGCCGTGGCTGCAGCTATGTAGGTGACCACGACCCTGACCCTCCCAGTCCCATATACCTTCGCCAATTCCATTAGCGGGGACGGTGGGAGGGACCTGAATGTATGTGAGCAGCCCATCTCAAAGAAGGACGGTTACAGTGAGTAACCAACCATTCTCCTTCGAGCGCTGCACACATCATTCAGTTACAGGTGACTGCTAGCCGTGCCCAAGGATGGTGGGAGGAGTTACAGTCTGCCCACACTGAGTACAGCTCTGCCCACAGCAGCATCATTTCTCGCCTGTTGGGCAATGGCATAGTGTGTCGTGAAGGTATGTACTGATGACCACGTAGCGGCCCTGCAGATCTCTTGGATCGCGACCTTAGCGAGGAAGGCCATGGAAGACGCCTGAGCTCTGGTAGAGTGGGCTCTCACAGTCTCTGGGAGAGGCGTGTTTGACCTTCCGTAGCAGTCTTTAATGCAGTTCACAATCCATCTGGAGATGCATTGGGAGGATACCGGAGAACCTCTCATGTGTTCTGCGACCACCATGAACAGCTGGAGGGTCTTGCAGAAGGAACAGGTGCGCTCAGTGTAGGTTAGGAGTGCTCTCCTCACATCCAGGGTGTGCCACTGTCTCTGGTTTTCCGTCACCTGCGGATCTGAATAGAAGACTGGCAGGCAGATTTCTTGATTTATGTGGAAGGGGGTGGCGAGCTTGGGCAGGAACAAGGGGTGGTGATGCAGGACCACCTTGTCAGGAAAGAAAACCGTATATGGGGGTTCAGAAGATAGGGCTCATAGCTCTGAGACCCTTCTGGCCGATGTAACAGCCACCAAGAAAGCCACCTTCCAGGACAGCACGAGCAGGGTGGCTGAGTCTAAGGGCTCATACGGCGGTTCTGTCAGAGCCCGTAGCACCACATTCAGATCCCACTGTGGGGTGGGATTACGGATGTGGGGAAAAAGTTTTTCCACTCCTTTCAGGAATCTATGGCAAATGGGGTGTGAGAAGAGTGGGAACCCATCTGTCGTTTGGTGAAAGGCTGAGACTGCTGCCAAATACACTTTCAATGATGACAGAGATAGGCCTTTCTCCCTTAAGTCAAGAAGGTAATCTAAGGTTGCCTGTACTGGTGCGTAGATATGGTCTATGTTTTTACCATGGCACCAAGTGGAGAAGTGATTCCAGTTTGCGATATAGATGGACCTGGTGGAGGGTTTTCTGCTACCAACCAGGACCTTTTTAACCCTAACCGAGCAGCATCTCTCTGGCTCACTGAGCCAGAGAGCATCCAGGCTGTCAGGTGCAGGAGGCCCAAGTTGGGGTACCGAAGGCATCCCAAGTCCTGTGTCAGAAGGTCCACCCACTGTGGGAGGCGGAGCGGGGTCCTCACTGACATGTCTTGTAGGAAAGGGAACCAGTGTTGCCTGGGCCAGCCTGGTGCTATCAGTATGATGAGTGCCTCATCTGTGAGGACCTTCAGAAATACCCTTGTTGAGACAGTCCCGTTCGGGTTGGAAGCTTGTGGTGAACCAGAGCTGGAATGGTCGCATCCGCAGGTGGGCTGTTCGGATTACCGATGTGGCAGCTGCCATGTGCCCCAGCAGCTGCATGCATCTGCATGCTGTGGTCAGCCCAGGTGCCTGGAGCTCCATGATGATGGTGCAGATGGACCGAAATCTTGACGGGCAAGGATGCGATGCCTTGCCGAGCGTTTAAGCATGCCCCAATGAACTCTGTGTCCTGGGTGGGGCAAAGCTTGGACTTTTCCAAGTTTATGCGAAAGCCCAGGAACTCGCACAGGTTCATTACAACGTCGACATGGTCTTGTGCTTGTTGACCTGACTTGCCCCCTATGAGACAGCCGTCCAGGTAGGGGTAGATTCTTACACCTCTCCTGCGTAGGAACGCTGCAACCGATGCGACACACTTTGTGAACACCCTGGGGGCTAGCAATAACCCAAAGGGGAGGGTGGTAAACTGCTAATGGCGTTGTGCCACTACAAACCTGAGGAACCGCCTGTGGTGAGGCTGGATGGCTATGTGGAAGTAAGCATCCTTTAGCTCAAGGGCTGAGAACCACAGTCCTGGGGACAGGGAGGGAATGATTTGTGGTAGGGAGATCATGCAGAATTTTATTTTCTTTATGTTTTTGTTGAGAGCTCTGAGGTCTAGGATGGGCCATAGGTCCCTAATGGGTTTGGGGACCAGGAAGTAGCGGGAATAGAACCCTTTGCCGCATTCTCTCTTGGGAACCTTTTCTATGGCTCCGAGGGACAGTAACTTTTGGCATTCAGCCTCGAGCTTACCTAGCAGATTGGGGTTCTCTGGGATTATGGGAGACGACGGTTTCCTGTCCTGGGGGGTTGAGAGAAACTGGATGCGGTATCCTCTTGCTACTGTGTCGAGGACCCACTGGTCCATAGTGACCCAGGTCCACCGTGGGGCAAAGTGATGGAGGCAGTGGAAGGGAGAACAGGGGCTGTGGAGCCCTGCCCTTGGAGGGACCATCAAAAATGCTGTTTGCAGCCCAATGAATGGTCCGACCCTTGTCCACGCTGCCCTGACTGGGAGGCACCCAGCTTACCCCCTTTACCTGCCTGGCCTTTATCCTCGTCCAGGTCCCTGAGGTGGCACTAGGGAAACTGGAGAGATCTTGGGAACTGGGTCTGCATCTGCAGCTGTTGTTTCAGTTGCTGTAGCTGCTGTTGTAGCTGGTGCAACTTCGAGAAACGTCTAACAGGTTGCAGGGTGTAGATCCCGAGTGACCTCAAAGTGGCCCTCGAGTCCTTCATACCATGCAGCTTCGCATCTGTGGAAGATGCAAAGAGGTCGGGTCCTTTGAAGGGAAGGTCCTGAATAATTTGTTGCATCTGCGCGGAGAGGCCAGAGCTCTGGAGCCAGGCCAAATTGTGCATCACCACTGCTGATGCCATTGTGCGTGCCGCTGTGTCCACTGCATCCCAGGTTGCCGCAAGCACGTCCCTGGATGCTCTCTCCTCCTTGTCCAGCATCACTTTGACATCTCTCAGGCGATCCTCGGGGATGACCGATCAGAGAGTCCGTAGGACTTCCCACAGGTTGAAGATGTAGCGCATCATCAAAGCAGAATGGTTTGAGATGCGCAGCTGGAGGGCGGCTGAGGAGTAAACTTTCCTGCCGAGTAGGTCGAGCCTCCTTGCCTCCATGTTCTTGGGGGTAGTGCTAGGTTGGCCTTGTCTCTCCCTTTGATTGACTGCGTTGACCACCAAGGACCCCAGGGCTGGGTGGTGAAACAGGAAAGGAAAAACCTTCTGGGGAGACAAAATATTTCTTATCCGCTATTTTGGACACTGGCGGGATCAAGGAAGGCGTTTGCCAGTGTTCCTGGACAATGCTGAACATCCCGGCATGCAAGGGAATTCCAACCTTAGCCGGTGGGGCTCGACGACACACGTCAAAGAGGGAGTCATCCTCCACCTGGATTACCCCTAGCTTGAGCTTCAGGTTTGCTGCCATACGGTGGAGAAGGTCCTATTCGACATGAGGATCCCCTTCGCGGTCAGTGGACATGTTGATTAATCTCTCATAATGCAGTGAAGATGATGGGGCCCTTGATCTGCTTCGTTGTGTAGAATCAGGGTCCAGCTCATCGTCAGAGCAATCCAAGGACTCCGGTGCAGGCGAATGTGCATACCAGGAGGAGGTATCATCTGCCATTGCATTCAGCCAGTCAAGAGTCCATTCATTGTGCAGGGACCTCGATGGCGGCATAGGCATAATGAGGGGGCCAGGTGTTTCCCCCAATGGGTGCCTGTGCCATGTGCTCAGTGACACAGAGCTTTTGCGGGCTCGCTTTCTGGGGCACTCCTCCGGGGGGGGGGAGAAAGGGGTCCCCTGAGGACGACCTGGATGACCACCCCCCGATAGTCGGCAGTCTGGTACCAAGAATTCCTCAGGGAAGCAGTGAGGGGCCGAAGAACTTGGGCCCGGTACCGGGTTTGACGACGCCAGGTTAGAGAGAGGTGAGGAGGCCCAAGATGGTACCGGCATCAGTGTAGGCGTTGGGAGTGCCAAATCCGATGGTACTGGAAGCTGGGTTATTGGCAACGGTGCCAGGTCCAGCAGTACTGGGCTTGGTGGCAGCGCTGGGCTTGCCAGCAGTACCGTGTCCAGTGGCACCGAGGGAGGCGGTGCCGTTGTGGCCGGTTGCCTTGTGTTCTGCACCGAAGCCGGATATGAGCGCCCTTGACGAGCTGGTGCCTGAGCCATGGCCCCACTCGGGGTGGCTGGGAGGCTACCAGGAGACTGGCGAAGTCGGTGCCTGGAAGGTACTGTGGAGGGCCGAGATCTTGGGCCTGGTACCGGGGATCGGCAGGAAGCTTGAGCCCAGGCTGATCAAGGGTTTGGCGGAGTGCTGGTGGCACGGCCGCTTCTGAGTGGAGTGGCTCCGGTCCCCGAAATGAGGCGGAGGCAATGCTCCCTTTCCAGCCAAGTCCGCTTGAAGGATCGGCAGATAGGGCAGTTCACTGTGATGTGGGACTCACCCAAGGCACTTCTCATGTGGATCGTCCATCGGGACAGCCTTGCAGCATCCTAAGCATGGCTTGAATCCTGGCATTTTGAATTTCACACGAAAGAACAGGCCCTTTCGTTTTGCAAGATAACGCTGAGCCGAACTGACACTGATGGCGGAAAAAGGAACTGGGAGGGTCAGGGTCACGGTCACCTATGTAACCGAGGCCGCGGCATGGAGGGGGTTTTGGCCGTGTGCCTTGACCTGACAGACTAACGCTAAAGACTTTCTGAGCTACCGTGCACTGCGGCACGTAGACACCTGTAACTGAATGATGTGAGCAGCACTCGAAGGAGAATCACTGTGACAACATGCAGGCTGATATGTCAACTGAGGAGCAATCAGATTTCAGCAACTGTTTAAAATATACTCCCCTTTCCAGTTTCAGCTGGACCAAAACTAAGCCAGCTGGCATTTATCCATGACCTTTTGTCTACCACATAATCGGACAGAAAGGAAACAGATCAATCTGAATCAAATGAAAAGAAGTCTTGGAATAGACAGATGACACTAACCTATGCTAGTTCATTGATCTTCTGCAGGCTGAATAAGAGAGGTAACGACTGGGCTCTGTAACACTCTGCAGCTGTAGGCTGGATAGGTGAAGAGTCACTGCCCACAGTTACCTTCTGAGACCTCTCTGACAAGAATGAAGGGAAGCACTTTACAGTAATGCAGTCCACCCCATCTGGTCTTAGAGTCATGTCAGCAGCACTTCTTGGATGATAGTTCTGAATACTGCTAAAACACCTAAGAGTGATATTCTAGCTCAATGTTCTCAACCTTTTTGAGCAAGACCCCCACCAGTTAACACTAAGTAAAACATATACCCCTCCCCATCCCACCACTGCCCTGCCCCATCTCCTTATTGGCCATAAACATATATAACCCCTATAAATACTTATAATGATCATTATAATACTAAATTACATAATCATAAATTACATTTACTGAGTAAAAACCTAAGTTTTCCCTGGTGCAGCCACCACGGCATGCCCCTTGAGGCCTCCCTCTTCCCATCCCTCATTTCCTGAGGATAATAGAAGCAGGCTTTGGCGGTTTGGCTGGAACTGCTCCAGGCCCCCACAGATGCAGGGCTGCTCTTCTCTATCTGCACAGCTGACAAGTGTGGGAATTGTGGATGGGAACTCCTTCTCTGCTCCTCCACTCTGTCCACCACAGAGTTTGAGATTTCTGCACCCAGCATGGAGATTAGGTAGCTGAATGACTTCAATATTACTGAAGTCTCATAGACATCTTGGAATCTTTGGTCCCCCATGAACCCCTGAAAAGGGGACCCTGCCCACCAGTTGAGAACTGCTGTTCTAGTAGGAAATCTTATTTCTCTGTTCATTGTCAAAAGAAGATGTTAAATTGATCCAGAGATTAATGCAATTTCCATATAGTTTCTAGGTCCGAAGCCTAATTTGTCAGACTCCAAAGAATCAGTTGGATATCTGCTATTGCTGGAATTGACCTGCCACCACCTTTCTCAATGTGATTTATCTTAAAAAAAAAATTAGCAATAGCTCCTAATGACATTTAGTGGCAAGACATGGTTTCTTGACAAACTTCTAAATCACTATTTATTTCAGGGCTGCTGACCCAGGCTGGCTGTGGACCAAAAGCACCCCAAATGAGCAGAGTTCTTTGGCAGACCCTCGTCATTTGTTATACTTTTAAGTAACTTATTTTACTATATTTGTAGCCCATTTCATGACTTTGATGCGCAACTGATGCACGCATGATTTATCCCTGTCATATGAGATCATAAATTTGCATGCTAGGCTCTATAAATCTGAATTTATTCATATCATATATAAGAAATGAAAAAAAATCTGCCAGACAATTACCCATCAGTTACCTCACATTTCATTACTTATATTCAAGTAAATCTACTCATTCCTTAGTAATAAGACTTTCTTCATTTACTTTTCCCTTCTCAATTTCTTCTACACTAAGATGATTGCTGCTGCCAAAAGCCAGATCTATGTTGTTCTGTTTCAGATATTTTTCACATTAAATTATCCCTTCCTGCAAACTGTATTGCAGCTGAACTTTTTGCTTCCTCTACTGAGCTTCTGAATGCTTCAGGTGGCAGGGAGACATCTTTTATTTTCTGTGGGGAAAAACAGACAGTATTAGGGAGAGCAAAAGGCTATGTTCCTCAGTCTTACAAAGTCATCAGACATTGTGTGTTAGTGTGGTAAAAGTTTAACAGTATTTCTTTTATATTGTTCCTTTAATAGATATTTGATAGATATCTCTGGCATCTCATTAAATGTTTCCTTTATTAGTCAACACTCACACTCTAGAAGTTTGTTTTCACATTTACACAATAAAACACAGTTGACAATATCACAACTGGGCTCTCACTACATTTAAAGTCACTCTGGCATCTCTTTGACTGGTGATATCCTGTCCTTATGTAAGGTAGGCTTAGAAGCTGAGCCTAACAGCTTCTGAACTGACAGGGGGGGAGCAACTAATCTGCATGGGTACAAAGAGCACAATTAGCTGATTAGCATACTGGATGCACTGGGGCAAAGTATACTGGGTAATAGCACTTGGGGTTTCTTTTCTCACAAATCCATCAATATCTATAATTTTACTAAAGGGAAATATGAAATACTGTCTTTGGGTAAACTGCTACTCTCTGTTTGTTTGAAATCTGTCTGGGTTAGTAAAAGGGTAAAAGCCACCCTTACTTAGAAAAAGATTTGTAGGAAAGGCCCCTGCATATTTTTAGCCTGAAGAGTTTAAAAACAGGAGTGAGAAATAAGGGGTTGTTTCAATGTTTGAGGTAGTATTTTTTTTCCATGTGGTTTCTTTTGTTCTTTCTTATAGAAGTAACTATTATTGGCTGTTAAAATCTAAGAGAATTGATAATTGTTGAGCTAGGAAGAACTCTTTTTTCCTGAGCTGGGAAATGCTGTGAGGTGATGCTGATGAATGATGAAAGCAGCAAGCTGTGTGATATGAGAAACTAGAGAGTGGTGCTGGCAGACAGCAGGTGGAACCAGCAGACAGTGACAGTAGTGAGCTGGGTGACTGGAGGTCAGCACCGGTGGACAGCGGGTAGAGCTGAGGAACACGGTCTAGAGGATAGAGTGAGTGACCGGTAGATGGCGTCATGGACAGCTTGCGTAAAAGACACTCCCTACGTACCTTAGGGTGGGTTGGGAGTCTAGTTAGCACTGATTCTCCAGATCAGGGTCAGTTATGCCATTAAGTTTGTATGTTCTGTTATGCGGTGTGGGTTATTGGGGACTTTGCTCTATACTAAGTTTCCTAGATAAGTGCTGATCTCTGTTATTTGGCCTTTTGCATTTTTGTTTTACTGCTATTAAAAGCTCCATTTACTATACCCAGACTCGTGCTTGCGAGTGGGGAAGCCTTACCCTTTGGGGTGCCCAGGGAACAGTGCAGGATTCCCAGAGATCTGGATGGGGGCTTGAGCCAGTTGGTGGTGCTGCATCATTGGGAAACCCCTAAATATAGAACCCGGCCCTTTTTCTGCCAGCCTGCCCTGGCAGAAGGGTTACACTTATATACCTGTGAGGCCATGATTGACAATATTCTGGGAAGTTCAAGGAAAATGCAGTTCTCAGAAAGTCTGGAAAGTTCCATGAAACTCTATAAAGATCCAGAACATCTAGGAGATTAGTGTAAAATGTGTCCATACAAAGAATACCCAAATATTGTACTTCACGTATTTTCCCTTTTTTCGCTATCAAAAACAACACCCTGAGCCCAGTACCCTCTCATGCTCAGCACCCCAGGCAGTCAGATGGATCATCTGCCCCTAAATCTAGCCCTGCTTCTAACAAGTTGACTTTCCTCAAGTCAGCTTTTATGAGCCTCATTAACAACAACCCCAGACAATCTCCACTGACATCACTTTCAACCTAATCTTCCATGATTCACTGCATGATCTTTCGTGGGAGAAAATCCCACTTCATCAGACACAGAAGATAAGGGAACTTACAGAATGGGAGGAAAGTTCTGTAAATTCCCCCATCTTCTAAGCATCTGATGAAGTGGGATTTTCTCCCATGAAAGCTCATGCAATAAATTAATTTGTCAGTCTTTAAGTGCCATAGGACTCCTTATTTGTTTTGTAGAACTAGACCAACATGGCTGCCCCTTGCAAGTCACTCATACATACAACCAGCACTCATAGGCTTAGTCAATAATCAGTCATAAAAATAAAGATTTTCATAAGGTTTAGTTCATTGCTAAATGCTGGTGTTTTGCAAGCTCAGACATGCACTCATACACCTTTGACATTTCATGTACCATTACAAAATTTGCACAGCACAACAGGTTTCTAATCTCAGACAAATTTTCATGGGTCAATAGACATCTTTCAAATACTTGTTGAGACTCAGATTAAAAGCAAATAAAATGGTTGGACAAATTTCATTGTGTAGGTAGAGGTTTTCATTACAGCATGACAATGAAAGACCCAATGGGCCACTGATCAACAGAGACTGAATTTTTAAATATGCTGGTTCTATGAGAGGTCCCTTATCAGTTTAATTACTAAATCAGCTAAATCCATGCACATATTTTAATGGTTCATAAGCACTAAGGCCTAATCCTGTCGCTGTATTTAATTGAAAGACTCCATGTAAAATGTGGTTTGCAGAAGTAAGGAATGCAGCTCTCTTTCTTTTTTCCTCAGAAAAAGATAACATGTTCCTGCTCTACAAAATAAAACAATTATCTTACATTTTTTCAAAGTCCACAGATTTAATATCTCACATAGCCAGTGTTACAAGCCCAGATTAGCCCTGTCTGGTCACCACTCCTCAGGTTATTGTATTTGGCTCTACCTGTCAGGTGGACCACATGTGCTCTTAGGGTAGCTTAGTCAGAGCAGACTCTAGGCCAGGTCCCTGGCTCTGGGCCTCTAGGCACACTCTTGGGGCACAGATCTTTCTTCTACGTGCCTCCACCACCACAGCCATCATCAAAGTCTCCTTTTGAGAGAGAAGACAGTTCTGAATTGCGCTCCAAGATGTGGGTAAAAAGACAACAGTGAAGGCGCATTAGTTTTCATTTAAGATGGCACTGACAAAACAAAATGGAGTTTATAATTCGATATAAATAGGTACAGACATACATTAGTCTGTCAGCATTATGTTGAATTGTGTTTTGCCTGTTATGAGAAAAAAGTGTAATTAAAATAGCTTGGTGACTCACAGCAATAGTACCACTACAGAAGTTCAGGATAATACAAAGTCTATTTTTTAGAGTAGACAGAAACCAGAACACTTGGGGGAAGAAGGATGTGAGGTTTTTGTTGTTCTTGAGGTTGTAGCAGAAAATTTCATCAAAAAACTGAAAAAAAAAATTCCCCCATATTTTAGTAATTAAACATTTTGCTCTCTGTTTTTAGGACATAAAATTAAAACTTTTCAGGGAAAAGCATATGCTTTCCACCAAAAATGTTTGTTTTGTAAAAAAAATAATAATAATAATAATCCCACTGGAAAAAAGTTTTGGTAGGAAATTTTCAATAACCTCTAGCTAGGAGGAACCCACCATTCATGTCTCTGCTCACTGTTACTGTAACAATAAGAGGAAAAGAAGTGGTTTTTAAGTAGGCTGTTCCCAAGCCATTTAGGGCTCTATGTAGATTAAAGCCAGCACCTCTGCTTAACATGCAGAAGGTCCTGGGTTCAATTCTCAGGGGGTTGGACTTGATGATCTCATGAGGTCCCTTCCAGCCCTACGATTTGATTTGATTTGACCTTAAAAACCTAACCAGAATCTCAAAGACAACCAGCCAAGATGCTGGAGTACAAGTATGGCATGTTTCCTATAGAATTACACACACAGTACTACTGTATTCAGATAGAGCCCTGCACAGGTTTACATTTTATCCCACTTCACCCCTGCAAAACCTTCAAGCCTGCTAATCCTGCAACAGAAAGAAATTCTCCCATGCGAGGAGGGGGAGTCAAAGAGAGAGAGAGAAAGAGAATTCAGAAACAATGTTAACACCAAAAGAATAAAACCAATCTTGCTTAAACCATGTAAAGAATTATTTTAACACCATCATATTGAATGTATTTTATTCTTCACTTGAATTTAGGTATTAAAAGATTTTTTTTAGAAAGAAAGAAAGAAAGAAAGAAAGAAAGAAAGAAAGAAAGAAAAGGAAAACTTGCTTTATTTTCCTGTAATTCTATATATGACAAATTGTTGCCATGTGTATATCAGCATGGCTCATCAAAACAAATTGCACCACAGTTCTGTCTTAAAAAGGTGCAGATTTTTTCAATGGCTATGAAAAGTAAGTTGTTTTAAAAAACTTGGACTTCTTTAAATCACTTAAGCACTGGTTCTAGAACTTGACACATACCATTCAAGTTATTTATATGTCAGGATTAATATTCCTTTTTTAAAAATGTTTAATGGAAAAACCACTCACAGCATTGACAGCAAACTGATAAAACAGTGAAAGCCTGTGCATATTTGATATCACAGAACTATAAAAGCTGTGTGTGATTCTCTGAGCTGACTTGAGCTGCTGTGCTACATTCGAATCAGAGCAAGGAAAATAAACGCATATAGGAAAGAGAAGTTTGAACAAAATAATTAGCAATTTCCCAAATAGGCTACTCTTGGTAAACTGACAAGAGATTTAGTGTATTCCTGAAAATTTACCATAGTCTGGTATAGGTTTTTCTTCTTTTTTTTTCCCCAAGTCAGTCCCACCCACAACAAAATAACTTTTGCCTAGTCCTGCTGTTATGGCAGTGGGTCCTGAAGGACTGCAGGATCCCAGCTCCATTGCAGGGCTTTACAATTAGGTTGAAGATTAAAGCACTTGTTAGTTAGGACAAGGTAGAATTAAGGTTGCTTGTGCACACTCCCAGCTCCTTACCTCAAGTCTGTCTCTATTAACTCCCAGTCCTTCCCATTCCAGCTTCCTTCTCTCTCAGTCACTCCCTGTGCCTCTTTTGTCCATTTTTGTCTCCTCTTTGCCCCCATCTAACTCCCTGTTCCCCCTGCCACTGTTTTCACCAACTATTGCTCACTCCGAGGCTCACTTCCGCCAAGCTCCTCATCCAAAGCCAATATTTTCACACAGGGATATACAGGAGGAATGGGCATTTATAGGTGGATGGGCAGAATTTCCAGATGGATTCAAAGAACAGTGGAGTTTCATGCGAGCACTAGGGAGAGTGATGACTATGTTTGGGGAAGAGTTTAGTAATTGGAAACTTTATGAGTCAAAATATCATGTGGAAAATTTTCAGATTTTTTAGCTGTGTATTTCAAATGTTTGGATATCACTAGAATATCGTCTGGTGCCAGAGACACCAAATCCATGTTTTGAATGAATAAATAATGCATTAGCTCTGTCTTCAGTAGTTTGCTGTAAGATTGCCAACAGCAAGTTACCCATTTATCCAAATTCTCCATTTATACTATTTTGCAAGCTACATATTTATGTCTCTACATTTCTATTATTTATCTTTATACATAACAAAGGTTTTTGTTTATGTTTTGGATTTCAGCAGTTTTCCCTTTCACAGTCAAAGCACTTGATTATTCCTCTCCATCTATTATTTTTCACAGCACTAACTACTACTCACACCACTTAGTTTTACTGAGGTCTCCTTAGAGCTGCTAAATCCCCTCCTATTAGTTAAGCCCTGCAAGCTGCCTCTTGGATGTGTTGGGTATCCTTGACGCCAGTTGACATCAGTATAAATGGAAGGCACAGTGACATTTGGAAGACTGAGCCCTTTGGGAACAATTCACAGCCAAGCTGCTAAGTGCCTGGCACTTCCTACAACTACATTCAACCAATCAGCTATAATAATCAAGGCTGCTGAGTGTCTAAAATGTTCACCTCACAAACTTCAGCGTGAATTATCAACCAAGGAACCACATGCACCCTTTTCCTTGCTTGTTGGGCCTGGCTTACCCCATCCTGTAATACCAATGAAAGGACATGATAATGGATTTTCAGACCCTAAGCAATATACACAGAAACTTAGAGCTATCAGTGTGCATTTATAATCCAGTGTAGCTTTTAACTTTTTCATGGTTGAAGTTAGCAGAATACCAGAAGTGTATGCATTACAATAACTACAGACAGCTGATAAGTTAGTTACATTTAGGAGAAATTGATAGCCCATGCCAAAATAGTTTTAAATTATCTTTAATTGACTGCAAATGTACCGTAGATTTTTAATTCACCATATGCAGTTTCAGTATTAAATCTGACATAGACTCACAAAAGACTGGGATTGAAAGAGACCTCGGGAAATCATCTTATTCAGCCCACTGCTCAAAGCAGGACCAACCCCAACTAAATCCAGAGCTTTGTCGAGTCAGGCCTTAAAAAACTCTACCACCTCCCTAGGTAACCCATTCTAGTACTTCACAACCACCCTCCTAGTGAATTTTTTTCCCCTAAAATCAAACCTACACCTGACCCATTCAAATTGAGACCATCATTACTTGTTCTCTCATCTGCCCCCACTGAGAATAGACTAGTTCCATTCTCTTTCAAACTCCATTCAGGTAGTTGAAGGCTGCTATCAAATCCCCTCTCATTATTTTCTTAGTGCTATGAAAAAATTTTAGTGAACAGACCTACTGGCTGATCGTGATCAGAGTCAGTAACTATGACCAGAAATCACTGATAATTGTTCCTACAGTTCTTATAGCTTTAAAACTTATCATAATTAATTGCAGTTTTTTCCTATTTAAATATTCATTTGAGTTGCCTCAATTTTCAGATTCAGCACACCAAGTTTTGGCTTTCCATTTTTAATAAGCAAACCAAATTAGAAGTATGCAATGTTTTGTGCTCAGTTTTCTTTCTTGTGGCACAGGCATGGATAAGCATTCTTAAAAGCATAGTCAGAGAGAAATCTTAAGTTCACCAAATATTTTAAGGCTGTTAGTTTTGGGTTTCTTTTAAAGTAAGCATGGCTCAGTTATTTTATTTATCAAAATTAAGCTCTGACCAGACAGCAAATTGCAGCTGGAAATTTTATTGATAAAAAGACCAAAAAAATCAATAGGTGAGGCTTCTTTATTGTTCATGAATTGTATGAAAATATAATGAACATGAAGTAAAATTTATATTTAAACAATCTGGTATTTAAAACAATTTAATTTTCTCTTTAGAGCCCTTTTCTGATTCTGCTACTTTTTTTTTTTTATGGCATGAGAAAAAACTTTAGCTGTGCTCTGAGAACCCCCAAGAGCCTAAGAGACCTGCAAGTAAAGAAATTTTTATCAGTACATCTGGAAGTGAAAAGGAAGTATCAGCCCAGTGGACCACCACCTATTACTTGTTTGATGGCCAGGAGTAAACGGATGAGCAATCAGACAATGGGCAAACATAATGGGGTCATCCTTGCTGTAGACCCGGGAGATCTGATAAAGCACAAGATTTTACAGCCTTGACAGTGAAGGCACTCAGGAAATGAGTGGAAGGAAGAAAGGCGCTGTTGAGAAGTTTTCCCTCCTTCATCTTTTTGCAAAGTAACTTGAAATTTTAGATAAAGCAATCTGCAGACAAACTCCCTACAAACCCTAAGAACAAGAGAGGATTGCATCATATTGTATATATCCTGTTTCAGTGTAGGTTCACAAATGAAACCCAAATTTCAGTCCCTGAAGGTGTCAACTTAGATTAATATAAAGTAAATTAATTCAGACTCTTGTCAGCTTTGTTCTAGTAACTCAATTTTGCTTCCTATTGATTCTCTTCAGTAAGAGAAGTCAAACTACCCACTTCAGTACTAGTGGTGGTTTTCCAAAAGGAAATCTTCCTAACCAGAAAAATAACTTTTTTGACTGTGCAATTATTTAACAAACAAAATCAATAGCAACTATAAATATACAGAGCATTTGGGATACAACCAGAAATGTATTGGGCACATAGGAATTTATTGTGGAACTAAAATGCTGAAGAATAAATTCAATCCCACTATGAACCAACTGTCTTCAGTGGAAGAGTACTAGTTGTAAAGCTGGTTGAAAAACTAAGGTTGCCTCCCCCCAGACCTTTTCCTCAGCCAATGAGCCAGCCTATCTTATTAGCTGGGTGATGTGAGTAAAGGAGCAAGCAATATATTTCTATATGGACCAGCCTACCATTTTCTTCTTCACCAGCACCCAGTTGAGAGGCAGGGAACTATATTTTCTTCTTTATAAAGTGCATATGATAAGGACATAAAAAACTATAGGTGTAAACATTCGTGGAATGCATGACTTACAACAGTGGTTCCCACCCTTTCCCCTGCTGTGGCACACCTTGATACCTTTAATTATTTTGAGGCACACCACCATATAGTCTCCCAAAGACCTCTTTAATATTCATGAGCCAATCCAGAACTCTGAATAGTTTTTCAAAAAATTCCATGGCACACCTGCTCAGGCCTCACCTGTGTGCCAAGCACACTAGTTGGGAAACACTGACTTAAGGGCATCACCAGCCTTGAACGTCCTAATCTCCCTTCCAGCCCTTCCAGCCACTGTAGTTGATGACAATGACATGAAAATGATTACAGTCTCAACTGATGCACTACTTAGATCAATGAACTCTACTGATCTTCAACAGCTGTGCATTAATGAAGTGCAGTGAGAATATGTCATCAAGATGGAGTAATCAGAATCAGTAAGAATGGAAGAACAGCACAGAAGGGAATGGAATGAAGGAGTATCAACATGATCCATTAAGGTATTTCCAGAGAATCCTTTCTTGTAATATACAAGCATGAAGGCCAAAATTTTCAAACTGGGTGACTCAATCCATATTTAGGTTGGTGGTTTGAAATAAATATAGCTACATCAAGTTGCCTAAAATGTGCAGAGATGGCCAATAAAATTCCAGTGGCATTGTCAGTTGCATCTGATGAGGTGGGTTGGAGCCCATGAAAGCTTATGCCTGAAGAAATTTGTTAGTCTTTAAAATGCCAGAGGACTCCTGTTTCTTTTGCTGTATACAGACTAACATTGTTACCCCTCTGGAAATAATCCCAATTTCAGCTTTAGGAAAAAGGAGGGAATTTTTTTTTAAGTTGACAGAAATATCACAGTATGTTAAAGCAACTGCTCAAGAAAGCAACTGCAAACAGTGGCTGGAAAAAAAGTCACTGCAGCTCATAAAAGAGGACAGTATTGTTCTGGCTGTAGCCAGCAGTATATGTGAAAATGTGAGTGTTGAACAACACATTGAGGGATAAATATTTTCCATTGCAGTCAAGGGTGACTGCATATGTGCAGAATTTGGATTTGCGATTTTACATCAGTCAGTGTTAAAGGCATTATGTCCCACCAGAAATACCAGAAAAGAGTCAACTCTTTAAAAAAATGTTATGTCCCTTTGACAATGTCATACAGATGACTCCTACTGTAGTAGTGCTGAGAGGTGAAAAAAACCACACATAGCCTATATGATTTACTAAGTACTTGGCAGGCTGAAAAGTAATGACATAACTAAACGCTGGGTTTGAATTTTAAATCTAGTTACTCAGCTAGGCTGCATGGCAGATGATCTGAAATAAATGGAAAAGACTTTTCTCTCAGTTGGACCCATATAAATCTTGTGCAATACTCCTGAAGTCACTAAATTTGCAAATATAACTGTGTATCTTCAGGGCCAAATAAGGACTTAGGATTTTCTTCTCATTACAACAGGTGATTTGACCTCATCTTCCTCTGTATGCTGTTCCCCAATGTTTGAATCTTAACAATTGCTTTGATTTGCTGTTACAGTGTGATCTGATCCCATGACTTACACTTCCTTGCATTTATTTTCCTTCCATTCTGTAAGTTCCCCCATCTTCAAAGCATCTAACGAAGTGGGATTTTCTCCCATGGAAGCTCATGTAATAAATAATTTTTTTAGTCTTTAAGTGCCACAGGACTCCTTGTTGTTTTTGCTGAACTAGACTAACATGTCTGGCCTTTTGGAACTTGTCTGCACAAGGGATCTTAAAAAGACAACATTGCTAGCAACCATTCAACACCACTGGTATTAACCTCATTGGGTGTCAGTATGGATGGCCTCTGGCAGCCATTTTCAATGCCATGCTCATTAGATTTACGCTAAGCAGGGTAGAACAGAGATTGCTTAAAATGCCAGTAGCAGCTAGCCTACATGAGGACTTCTAGCATTGCTTGTGGTGACAGAACTGAAGCAACATTAGAAACATTAGAGAAAGCTCTAAAGGGGCATACATACCCCACTTCAGCATTGTCCCATTATATTGTGTATTCATCATTATATGCTGTGTTTTAGAGGGGAGGGTCCTTGTGTTCTATACAAGCAATTCCAGCTTCCTAAAGGCACATAGCAACAATAGCACAAGCCTTTGAGAAATCCCTGAAAATGTCTGTCACATTTCTTAAGGTATTTTGTTTGATAGAGAGGAAACTAGAATTAGAAATGAGACATCAGAATGTATAGTATCTATCACTCACAACATGGATATAGACGGGGTTAAAGTACAGGGAAATACCCTGGAACACTGTTCTTGGGCCCTCTATTTTTAGGGAACCAGCGTTCCAGGCCCCCTAAAAATAAGGGAATACCCCAGAATGCTAAATTCTGGGGTCCCCTAAAAGTAGAAGGGTACGCCAGAACCAGCGTTCCAGTGCATCCCCTCTGGGCCCAGCCTGGCCACTTCTCCCTCCCCTCCCTGGATCTTGTGTGGCTCTGCCCCTTCTGGCTGGGGCTTGGCTGTTCATGCGGCTGGGCCCCAGCCTCCAGCCCGAGCTCCTTCTTGCCAGCCAGCTGGCTGGTCAGTGCTGCAGCCTCCTGCACCCCACCCAGCTTTTCAGCCAAGTAAGGGGACTGGGGGGGCTGAGGTGGTTGGGCAGCTGGCAGGGAAAATGTGGGGGCAGGAAGGGTGCATGGGAAGGGGTCAGGATGGTGAGTTGGGGAGTTAGGAGGGCTAGAATGAGGGCAGGGAGCTTAAGGAGCGGGGATTGGGGCTAAAAAGGACATGGAGAAAGGGGTCTGATCACAGTAGCTGGCGTTGGGGGGATAGTAGCTGAGGTTGGATGTCAGGTATTGGGAGCAGTAGCTGGGGGGCAGGCATTTGGGGGGGCAGTAGCTGGGGTGCATGAAGGGGGTCCTGCACCAGCTTGAGGAGCGCCCACCCTCACGTGGGGGGACCCTGCATCAGCATGAGGGGGGCTGGCCAATTTAGGAGGATTGCAGGGCCCCCAAATTGTACTTTAACCCCTGGATATAGATCACAGTGTGTTCAATACTGTAGGGTCCAAGATAGCAGTCCTTCCTCAGCCAAAACTCCCACTGACTTTGGTGAGAGTTTTGCTTAAGTAAACAATACGCATCAAGTGCTCTTGAGGGCCCATAATTATAGGGGAAAGTGTTTGATGGCTAGGATATCCTGCCTCCTCCCTATCACGTAACTCTGGCTACCTAAACAAATACAATGTTGTATGATTTACACTTCTTAAGGTTAATTAGACTCCTTTTCATGTTTCCTTTCAAATCAGATCAAGGGTTGCAAATTGCAAACTTTTTTGAAGGGATATTTAGGGCCAGTTTGTCTTAAAAGCATAAAGCAAACCCAGTTCCCCCAATAAGCTAAAACAGAATATTGGTAAAAATGTTATATCAAGAAAGAGAGACCTGGTGGGTTAATAATACAAAATGGTGTTGTACCCAAAGTATTCTTGGACCCAGTCAAAATAGTGCTTTAAAGCCTCAGCTTTGGACTGATTGTGCTGGTATTCACAGAATTACTTCACATCCAGTATATGCAATGAAGAGTGTGTGCATACATCTATGTGAGTGAGAGACACAGAGAGCTTGTAATATAAACAGACCCGTCTTTAAAAAAGGAGAAATATATTTTACTAGATGTGAAACTGGCAACACTTAACATGCTTATGTCAGTTTTAAAAAATTATTCATTGGCTTGGTTTAAGATCAGAGGTTCCCACATTGGCTATGTTGTGAACAGTCCACTAGAAAAGCAAAACAATGACTTGTCAGATGAAGCTTTAGGGATGGGTGTTGATTAAAAGGTTTCCTTGTATTATTTTCATTGTGTTTCCTGCTTGTCTCATTACTGATTATTGAGTGGAAATCCAAAAAATACATGGTATTCTTTAGAAACATCTTGGAGAATTATTTCCTCTGAAATGTGTACCTCTCAATTGCTCACCTGTTTACATGGCCCCAAGCACTGTAGTATCTGCCTGCTTCACAACCTTAAATGTATTTTTCTTTACAAAATCCACCTAAAGTTTTCTTCACTGCAACTGGTAACAAAATGGGCCTGGGACAGCAGAGAGCATTGAAGACTGGATTATGACCCACTTACTCACGTTGGTGAACACTTACCTCGTGCAGGAGTAGTCAAGTGAGCAACCTCTGCTCAATATGATTTACAAGGAGCACAATCTGGCCCTAAATGGTAGGCATAAAGAAAACTAGTGCAAGTCTGAGACTATTTTTATTTTGCCTGAGATCAGTTTAAAAAGTTCACATCAAAACTGGGTTGAACAGAACTGTTAGATGAAACCCCAGCTAGTTTGGACTAGAGATTTAATACATGTTCCACAAATCTTTGATTACTTCAGGACATGGGAATATCAGTCATCCATGGGCAGTTCAGTTATTTTGATAACTCTAGCTTACAGCTACTAACCATTTCTTAATGTCCTGTGATTATAAAACTAAAAGCGTAGTGATACCCAAGATTGCTTATTTCCTTGTATTCATGCACAAGTGTAATTGGCTCACGATTACTTTGCTTATTTGTCAGCAGCTTCCAATACCAATGCCCATGATATATAATCTAGTGCTCCCTGCTGTTTGCTGGCGTTGACAGAATGGACCTTCAGTGGAATTGCTCTTCCCTCTTCAAAAGATACCATAAGGGCAGTCCTGCTCAACTACTCATCATCCTTGAGGGCTCTTGCATGTAATGTTAGGCATGCTTCCATGTGCATGGGAAGCTACAATGTGGATATCATGAGCTGTTTTGAGTTGCAGCATCAATCTGCTGGCAAGACTCTGCCCACATTCAAATTGAGATAGGCATCCTAATAAAGCACACAGGTTACTTCTTAACCCATTTAAATGTGAAGTAATGCTTGTTGGAAGGTGTTACATTCCTTTAGAATTCAAAGGTGAGAGAGAATTTGCAACCCCTGTCGAGAGTATACTGAATAATCACTTTTTACCAAAATAGTACATAGGTTCCTCTATAACAGGGGTCTCAAACTCAAATCATTATGAGGGCCTCATGAGGACTAGTACAGGGCCACATAAGGACTAGTAAGCTAGCCCAAGGGCTGCACCACTGAAACCTTTTCATACAATGATATTGCAAGTATCAGTAACAATAATGCAGGCCACAGGAAATAGCGTTGGGGCCCATGGGCTGCATGTTTGAGACCCCTGCTCTATAACCTTCCTCATGAGTCCTATGGTGTCAGATAGGGTGGTCCACTGTGTGTTTATGCTGGGCAAGGAACTGTAACTATTCCTCACAGATGCAGCTCTTGCAATAATCTTCCATACTTTTGCTACTTCTAGGAAACAAACTTTCATCTTATATAAGTTTCTTCCTAGTTTAATTATTGTAGAGTTCTGTTTAGGTCCTCCCTTAAAGTCTGCTAAAAAGTACCAATGAGTTCAATGTGCAGCTGCATAATTCCTAAATGAAGCAGACTGCTGTGAATGTGTAACGCTGGCATTTAAGGGTCAGAACTGGCTTCATTTTCTGTCTGGATGCTATTTGCATTGTTAGTGACAATTTAAATAATCCTAAATAATTTGAGAACCAGTGTAGATCTTACTTCTGCTGTTTGGTAGACTTTTACAATTAGAACTCCAGGCCTGACCCTCCTTTCAGTTAACCCACAAATCACTTCACTGAACTTGATGAAATTACGCTACTGTGAAACAGGTTTAAGTGACACTAGATTTAGACAGGGCTCTTTGAGTTGCAAATCCTACTCTCCGTAATACATTTGCAGTCTATTAGAACCTGAAATTAATGACTTTTGTGACACAATGAAAGACCCAATTTATTTAAGCTTGCAATAAAACATACATAATTGCTGTTTTTATTTGTGCAATAGAAATCCATGTCACCATGATGATAGACACTACGGCTATGTCTACACAGTACATTTTATTTCGAAAGAACCCCATTTGAAATAACCCATTTCAAAATAAAATCCTAACATGCACAAGGTCCTGGGTTCAATTCCCAGGGGGTTGGACTTGATGATCTCATGAGGTCCCTTCCAGCCCTATGATTTGATTGATTGATTTCAAAATAAGTTAATTTGAATTAACATTTTGTTAATTTGAATTAAGGGAATCCCTTCAAATTGAAATAGCATGCCCTGTGTGTGGACATGACGTTTCGATTCCAGGTGAGGGGCAGCATGGGAGGTGTGGCAACATGGCCAACTCACCGGGCCATGTTGCCAGCCAGGTAGCCAGCCAATCACGTATGAACAGAACAGACAGCCCCTCCCTATCCGCTGTGACCCCCAAGCGCTTGCAAGAGACATGGCTACGGCTGCCCTCTGGCACCTGTACCATCCTCAAGCACCTGGCAGCCCCGCTGGTAGCCTGAAGGGTGCCACCCTGCTGTGGGATACACTTTCACCGAGCCTGATGAGCCCAGAGCTGAGCCCCGGCCCATTATCTCAGTGGCCCTCACAGCACTGTGGAAGAACCCCGTGGCTGAGGCCTGACAGTGTTGAGACACAGATAGCTCACTATGCTTATGGGGGGGGGGGAAATAAGTGTGCACTTGCCCTGCCCTACCTGAAGGCCTGGAAGAGGGCCAGTAGCAGCCCATAACAGATAGGTATGCCAGAGGACCCTTGCTGTGCTTGCCTCCATGGTGCACAGACAGACCACATATTGGAATTTGGAGGCACAAGGATTGGACTGTACTGGCAAAGTGCTAAGGTCAGTTGACCTGGATAAAGAGCAACCTGTTTGGGCCAGTCCAACTAGGCCAAAGGCCCCTGGCACAGATGACTATGAGCGGGGCAGGTCAAAGGAAGGGGCTGCAGTTGGGGGACTTCTAGTGTAGAGGCCAGGCCCAGAACATAATTCCCTATATAGCAAGAGCTTATGCATTGGGATATGTGTACTCATGTCAGTAGACAAATATCATACACTCCTCTCAGGGCCCTTGGGTACTTGCCTTCGGGCCCGCAGCTGGGTAGAAATAAAGTGCCATGCCGCACTAGGTTGTGCTCCCTGCCTACTGACGATCCCTCCACTGTACCAATAGCTCCTGCCCACCCCCCCCATCTCGGCACCAGACACCAGCACAGACTGGTGGGAACGGATTCTCCAGGGAACCTGGAGCAGCAAGCACTGAAGGAAGAACCCTCCGGATTAACAGGGGGACCATCACCATCGTCACTGAGCCCACCCCAGTCCTACGCCGAAGGCATACGGTGGTAGGGGCAGGCATCCCTGAGGACAAGAGCATGGCCATCACTCCCTGGAAGATGGCCACTCCAGGGTCCCACACATCTGGTGCCCATCACGTCAGCATCAGGAGGTCCACCATCAGGGAACTGCCGCTGCAGCCTGCCTACACCATCAGCCAGTCCTGCGGCCATGCCTCCTCAGCTCAGAGTGCTGCAGGACAGCATTGCTGGCCTCACTGCCCTGGGCTTTCCAATGTGTGTGTGTGGGGGGATCGTTGATGCCACCCACATCATCATGTGAGCCCCACCACACCGCCCGCTCCCCCTTTCTGCCCCAGCCAGCCACCACCCAACCCACCCACACCCTGAAACCAACCCAATAAAACATGCAAAAACTGTGGACATGGGTGAACTGTTTTTATTTACAAGGGGGTATGGGAAGGTGGAACTGGGGGCACAGGGATGTGGGGTGAGGGTTTCAAACAGGGGGCACAGGGATGTGGGGTGAGGGTTTCAAACTGGAGGCACAGGGATGTGTGGTGAGGGTTTCAAACTGGGGGCACAGGGATGTGGGGTGGGGGTTTGGGGACAACTGGGGGAGCATTTTAGGGGGGAGCTGCCCCTGGGGCAGGGCTCACAGTACCCCAGCCTTCACTGAGGCCACCGCAGCTCCGGGGGCGCCGGCGGCAAGGGGCAGCAGGGCCCCGGAGTGCTGCAGCGGGTGGAGTCCCAGGCTGGGGGGCAAGGTTTCCCCCAGGCTGCCGCAGCGTGCCCTGTATGCCCTCCAGGGCCATCGCCTGGCTCTCCTGGGCCACTGCCTGGCACTCCAGAGCAGCCGCCTGGCACTCCATAGTGGCAGCCTGGTGCTCCAGGGCTGCCACAAGGTGGTCTTCAGCCCCAGCGGAGAGCTGAAGGTGCTGGACCAGGGCATCCTGGCACTGGGCCTGCTCAGTGCGCCAGGCCCTGGAGGACTCCTCTGCCTGCTGGCTGAGCTCCAAGAGTGCCGTGAGCACTTTGGTCCTGGTGGTGGGCCGGGCTCTCCTCCTCCGGCGTACGGCCACTGGTGGGGGTGGGCTTCTGGGCGCAGGACGGCCGGTGGACGGATGAGCTGCAGGAGAATAAGAGACAACAGTTAGGTGTCAGCCTACTAGCCCTGGTGCGTGCAGCCTGTGAGCTGCAAACACCACTGCCCTGACAGCTAGCAGGATTTCAAGGCTGGGTGGGCACTGTACACTGCAATCAGGGGGCACGGGGCCTCGAGGCCTATGGTAGGCAGTGAGCTGTTCTTGGGAGAAGTCTCCTGGGCCCATGTGACAGCCATGGTGGCTGCAGGCTCCCTGCTCTGCATGCTGCCAGGTCTGCCTATTGCCACCCTGTGTTGACGGACCCCCCCCCCTCCTGCTTGGGCATGGGACTCTGTCTCCCCATGCCTCCCTGCATCACGCCTGCACAGGAGAGCGAGCGCTCCCTCCCCTGGGCCTGACCCCCACTGTCCCAGGGCCGTGCCCACCCCGGGACTCACGCCCTGCACTCTGGGGCCTCCCTGCCTTGTGGGGGGGACACTTACCAACTGGGGCATGCGATGTCCCATCGGACTCTGCTCCCTCCTGCTCCTCTGCAGGCTCTGCCAGGCTGCTGGGCTGGGGTTCCTCCTCGGAGATCAGCTCCGGGCTGCTGGCTGGTGCCTCGCTGATTGGGCAGCTGCCCTCGCACACATCCAAGGGCTCTTCGCCCTCTTCAGTGGGGGCCCCCTCCACCTCCGTGGCGCTGCTCTGGGCCTCTCCACTGTCCCACAGGTGCCTACGGGGGGGTGGGCCACCAGGCTCAGCCCCTAGGAAGCAGTCCAGCTCACTGAAGTATGGGCAGCTGGTGGCAGCTTCTGCCCCACAGAGCACGTGGGCATCCCGTGCCAGGCAACAGTCTTGCCGGAGGCCCTTTACCTTTGAGCGCACCTGCTCCGTGGTGCATTCAAAGCCTTCCTCCATCAGGGCCCGGGCGATGTCTCTGTAGACATCTACGTTCCGGTGGCTGGCCCTGAACCGGTCCAGGATGTCCTCCTGTGCCCAAATGCAGAGGAGGGCAAGGGTCTCCGGGGGGGGACCACATGGATCCTCTCCACCGTCCCTGTGAAGGGACTGCACGTGCTTCTGCTGCCATGGTCCACCTTCAGAGGCTGGCAGCAGCAGAAGCCACGTGCTGGAGGAGCACTTCCTGGCCCAGGGCAACCCGGGAGGAAGGTCACCCTCCAAACCGCTTTCAAAACAATGGGTTGTATGGACATGTTGTTTCAAAATGGCTGTTTTGATTCGTTGTTTCGAAACGGCCATTTCAAAACAACGGGTCCACACAACCCATTGTTTCGAAACAACACTGTTTCAAAACAACGAATCGAAATGGCCGTTTTGAAAGAACAGCCGTTTCGTGAGGTGGTTGGGTTTTACTTTTTAGAAATAACAATCATTATTTCAAAACGACATGTCCCATCGTTTTGAAATAACAATACATCTTGTAGATCTGATTGTTTTATTTCAAAATAATGACTGTTATTTCGAAATAAAAGTGGCGTGCAGACATAGCCTACTGGGCATTTATTGTCTAATCAAGAAGGGAATCTCAGAGTCGTTGCTGAGCATTGGAAAAGTTTAAAAAGAAGAGATGATGATGACAGCAATGACAATGATTGAAAACATGGCTATATTCTCATACCCTGAGATGTTGACTGATCACAGTAAGTGTCCTGTGCTTGTATTTAGAAACTCCTCAGATCAGTGTCTAGCTGCAATGTATAAAGAGCTGTAGAACACTAGTTTAAGCAGAATTAGATCTTTGGGTTTTATGTTTTGATGTTTATTAGTATCCAGCTAGTCATTTAATTAGTTACTTATGTTGTGAACTTAACCTATTGCTTTCAGGATGCCCATAATCATAGCTCCAATGTGAATAAAACATCAAAATAGATTAAAATCAATTCATCAACTAAATACAATCTTCCATACAGTAGAGGAATGCAATTGTTTAAGAGTCTGGTATTGCGATTAGCCTGATTGTCTTTTTGGCTTCACTTCAATAATTTATTATCTCAGTTTCAGATTAAATAAATCTGATGGGGAATAGGCATCCGCTTCAACTGAGTTTGTTTTGGCATTGCATTCAACAAAAGGTAAGTTCATTTACCTATGCTAGGATTTAAAGTCACTATAGAGGATATGGCATCATTCAGTCATTAAATCTCTGTCCAAAGCAATAATGTTTGCCTTTCAAAAATTTATTACGTTTCGTAATTTTTATGAGTCTACTTTCTAATCCAGCTCTTAAATTTGTTTGTTAATGCTAATGTAAACCAAGATTACTGGAGAAATCACCTGATTTCAGAGAACTCCTAGAGTGCAGCATGTTCAGTTATACCATATTGTGGAAAGGAAAGAGGCTTTCTACTCGAGATTTGGTTTAATAGCAGAATAACTGCAGAGCAATAACTTGAATTTTGGAGGACTCTGTTCTAATTTCCCTACTCCAATACTCTACCAGTCGCAACTGTCTTCCTTCTCCACATGCAACTATACAATGGGAAATAATTGTCTAGGTACTAATGCTGCTGAAAAGGATTTGGAGGTTACAGTGAATCACAAATTGAATACACAGTTGTCAATGTGAGGCAGCTGCAAAGAAGCCTGGTTTGGTTCTGTGGTGTATCAACAAGGATATTGGCTATGCTTACACTAAAGGGCTCAGGTAAATCGACTTAGTAAGGTCGGCTTAAAGTCAACTTTATTAAATCAACTTGAGAGGCCCCATTGGTTTAAGTCAACTTTACGAAGTCAACTTAAGCCAGGAGACCCTTTTAAAGATGATTTAATAAAGTTGACTTTAAATGGCTCCCCTGGCTTAAGTCAACTTTATAAAGTCGACTTAAATGGCTCTCCTGCCTTAAATTGACTTTATTAAGTCAATTTTAATGGCCACATTTTGTTAAGTTGACTTAATAAAGTTGACTTAACCCTTAAAGTCAACTTCAAGGGTGAGAGTTATTAAGTCAGCTTAAGTAAGTGCATATGTAGACATAATGAACTCCAAATGTGTCCCTGGAGTTGCTTAAATTGACTTAAGACTCCAGTGTAGACATACCCATTGTAAATAAGAGACAGGAGGTAGTTGTCCCAATCTATACAGCACTGGTGAGATCCCAGCTGGGTCACTGTGTCCAGTTCTGGTCCCCCAAGTGATTCTGGTCACCCAATTTGAAGAAAGATACAGACAAATTGGAAGAGTTCAGAGGAGAACAAAAGTGATAAAAAAGGTTAATAAAACCTGACCTATAAGGAACGATTGAAAAAACTGGGCTTGTCACAGTTGTTGTGACTACAGCTACTGATGCTAAACTATCATACGGTTACTCATAATCCCTCCCTTTTTCATCCTGCATCCATTAGTACATTTCACCAATATATGTCATGCTGTTTTTCTTAGACTGTAATTTAATAGGACAGTGAAGTGCTTAGCACAACTGGGCTTCAACCTTATCAGCGTGTTTATACATTGTTGCAGTATACACACAGGTAATAAAGACTGAAAGCTTTGGTTTTCTGCTGCCTCTGGACAGAGCTCACAGGTCTTGGAGTGGTTGTGTGACTAGGGGCAAGTCTATACTGATGGCAGCAAAATCGCTGCCATCAGTGCAATCTTCTGGGTGCAATTCAGCAGTGAGTTTAAACCTGCTGAATCACTCTGGAAATCGCCATAGTGACTCCATCCCCAGAACTGAAGTTGCTGTAAGCTGACCACAAGGCCTTTGTGGTCATATTGACCTAATATGTGGGAATTTATTAGAGAGCCATTGCAAATTATTTTATGTACTTTGTGTATCTCCTGTCAACTGCCACTGAAAAACATAGCAACTACAGTCTTGGGCTTGGAAGCTCCCTGATTTCCAGCCTAGGAGGCAGCACCAGTAGAAGAAGAAGCACTATCTCCACAAGTGTCAGCAGAGAATCCCCCCTACTCAGTGGGAATTCTCCAGTATCAATCTCTAGCCACTCTAAGTTCAAGTAATTTTGCTGACAGGAGAGTAACTGCAGTGGTTTCCAACCTTTTCCTTTATGCAGACCACTACCTCATTATCAAAACTTTTCATGGACCACCAGCCTGCACTCCTCGTCCCGAGCCTCTTACCACCCCCACCCCTCTTCCCTGCAGCCCTGCATTCCTCGGCCATGAGCCCCTTACCATTCCCCCAAGCCCTTTAATGTGCCCTTGTCCGCTGCAGACTCCACGGTCTCCAGCACCTTACCGCACCCCTGTCCACCACGGTTGTCCACTCCCCAGCCACAAGGCTCTTAAGCTCCACTCGGCACCCCCTGCACTCCCCAGCCACAAGCCTGTTACCACCCCGCCCCTGTCTTCTGTGGCCCTGCTCACCCCCGCTGCACCTGCACTTTTCCCCTACACTCACTCCCCTCCCCTTAGCTGGGGGTGGAGTGGGCTGGTCTGGGGGCTGGGCTCTGCTCTCTTGCCTTGCCTCTGGTCTGGCCCTCCCCACCCCGAGTGCAGAATAGCCAGCTCAGGAGAGGGGGAGAAGAGCAGAGCCCAGCCTCTGGGATGGCCCACTCTGCCCCTGGGCTGGCTGTTTGCCACCCTAGAGGTGGGGCGAACTGGCCAAGCGAAGATGCCAGTGTCGGTCCCCCTCATTCCCCACCTCATCCAAAGGTAGCAGGGAGAGGGCGAGGAGCAGCATGGCCATGAGGAAGGCAGCAGTTTGGGCCCCACACTGCCCTGTTCACAATAATCGCCCCTCTTGCCCTACCCCCAAGGATAGCCCTGCCCATGGGCCACCTGCAGTGCCCTCGCGGATCACCGGTGGTCTGTGGACCACAGGTTGGGAATTGCTGCATTACTGCAAAGTCTGATACTCTGTCCCCCTCTAGTGGCTGCTAGACCACCTAGGGATTGATGAGCCTGCTATAGCCTTGGTTAAGAGAGATGTGTCTTGTCGCTCATGCAGTGGACGCTCATCTGTGAAGCTCTAGAACTCTTAGGTTTGATCCCTGCTGATGATGTCTGGGGCACATCAGCATTACTGCTTTACTCAATGACACTACAATGCACTCTATTCTGCTCTACTTTTATATATGAGTCTTTATAGAATTTGCAGTGACTGAAATTTTCAGAACGGGGTGATAGAATTGCATTCCTAAATCAACATTTACGTGTTTAAATTGATTTTCAAAATTGCTGAGCATGGATAAATTTCAGTGAAGGTTAATGGGGGCAACAGATTGCCAGCCTCTTTGAAAACAAAGCCAAATTTAGAGGCCTAAACATGGATGAAGGAGTCTAACTTCTAAAATATTCAGATTTTAAAATCTTTGTTTAAACTTGGCAAAATAGGCCCATCATAAATTACAAAGCTTATTTATTTTAAACGCAAGTGTCAAATCACCCTTATCTTAAAAATATATTCCTGCTTAGTTTACTTTCCTTTTATGTCTCCATCTGTCTTCAGTGTGCAAGATGTATTTTCTTTGCACATTCACTGATGGCTTTCCATTTATAACCGACATACAGCATACAACACTATTTTTATCACCTCTAAATTTTACCCAGTCCTCATGGAAGTCTTACACATACTTCAGGATGAAACTAGCAAAACATGTTATTTAGATAAAGACAATTAGTGAATACATGTAAAATATTTGGTTGTACTGGGGGTTTCTTAAGGATGGGGGCACAGCCTATTTGTGTACATCTGCTATTAATGGCCTATATTGACACAGTTAGGGCTGGCCTATGAAGCATTCCAAGTAGCTTCTAATTTAGATATATTTCAGGACTACTAAACTTAAAACATACCTGCCAATTTCCAACAAGTCACTATGAACTCTGTAAATAGACACATATGAGTAGAAACATACGTTATTGTTAAAGTATCCAGACTATCTTCCAAAGAATACAAAGTAGAAATGCCTCACTCCATATTTCAAAACAGCAGAACTCAACATAGTCCATTCAGTTTAGGCAAGATCTTGAAGATCTAGCAAAATAATCCTGTATTTAATGCCAAGGCTCTGATGACAGTTATGGCACTTATGTCTTATGCAGGGCCAAATAAGAAAGAGACTAATGAGTGCTTGGGAGGCTGCATGCCATGAAAAACTCCGTTTTTTTCTAATGAAAAAATACAGATTAAATCTTGACATAGGCTGTCCTTTAAATCCTAAATTGGTTCCTTATTCATGTGCTTTGCAAAACAGAGTAAGACCTCTTAAATCTTATAGCTCAATCTCCATTTTCATACAGATCTGTTCCCTTCATTATAGTCTCCTGTTCTATATTGCCCATTATATAATGATCCAAAACAATGGAGTTTCCAGTCCTTTCCACAAAAGACAGTTCTTAAGGTTTCATCGTTTGCAAAAATTCATGTATACTTAATTTATGTTTTTAAATTTCATACAAGTTACTCCAAGATATACTTCCTCAGACAACAGTAAAAATATTCTTCTTCTTCAGTTGGATTTATGTCTTTCAAATACTTGTAGAAGGTTCTCTCTCCATTCATCGCAGACACCTAAATATATTTAGATGTTTTTTCTTCCCTCAGAGTAATACTTTCTTTCCACATAAGTCAAGAACCTTTCCCGTTTTTATATCTCTGATGAATCTCCTGTTGTTTACATCTTTCCTTTTGGTATTGATGGCTATGTCTATACTAGCGAATTAGTTCAAATTAAGGGGCCTTAATTCAAACTAATTAGCTAGTGTAAACATAGCCATCAATACCAAAAGGAAAGATGTAAACAACAGGAAATTCATCAGAGATATAAAAATGGGAAAGCTTCTTCTTGAGTTATGTGGGAAAAAAAGTATTACTTAGAGGGAAGAAAAAACACCTAAATAGATTTAGGTGTCAAATGATTTTTGTGTCAAAGTAAAGCTTAGTTTGAGCTAGTTAGTTTGAATGGTAAGTTTGAACCAACTGCTTAGTCCAAACTTATTTTGAACTTTAGTTCGAACTAGCACAATGTAGTCATGCTAGTTTGAACTAAATAAGTTTGAACTAGCAGTTACTTCGAACTAGCTATGCTTTTTTAGTTCAAACTAAAAAGTTAGAATGAACCTAAAAAAGTGTGGCTCATTTGAACTAAAAAGTTAGTTCGAACTAAAAACTTTGATCAGTTCAAACTAACTTTGAACTGCTTAGTTCGGACTAAGCAAATCCAAACTAAGCTTTTAGATATAGAAATAGTCAATGTGTCTATAACTGAAGGCAGTATTTAAACTGAAGTTTCAGTCTTACAGAGAGGTGCTGTCACCTCCCTGCTCAATGACATGACGTGGCCCAAAGTGAAAAATAGCATTTGGGATTTTGCCGCAGTATCACACAGCAATCTATTAACTATTTGAGTGACTACAACCATTAGTTTTCTGTCAGAATTACTGTTTCCAGATATTTCCTCCTTATAAATAGCTGAACTTTAAATTATTTTACCACATAGCATCTTACCACACAATTAAAATTAAGAATCATTTCAGCTTCAGCATATACTGTACATATTAAAACAAGGCATACTCAATCCCAAATACCTGTACTTCAATTTGGCTCTTCACACAAGACAAGCAGAAAAATGTGATGACAATGACTTGACAAAATGTGCTTGATCCCCAAGTAAAGTTTAGTTCTGTCCAGTTAGCCATGTCCATTAATGCCATTTCTATCTCCAGTTCTCAGAGTCTTCTTACATGGCCTCATTTTGCTGTATTTTGAGTCCTTTCATCTCTAATCTATAAAAAAACAAAATAACAAAATTCAGTTTCTTTTGAAGGTGTTTTTGCTAGAGTCACAGGGAATATTTAGATTTGTTTCCCTGTAAGTTTCCAGACAGCTATTTTGTGTTTCTTCAGTTATTATTAATCATTAGTATCTTTTCCTTTCTTATGCTAATGCTAATAGATCACCTTCAGCTTTTTCACCCCCATGCCCAGCAAATGATTGTACAACAGTTTCTGAAACTTCTTAGAGACTTCTCTCATTCACTTTCTGTATGTCAGCATTCATTTACTGACATAGCCCATAAGGCTGGTTTACACTAGCCGAGGAGCTGGCAGTCTATATGCTATAATAGATTTCCATTCTGAATAAAAAATTAGAAGTCAATGTAATAATAAGCTTCTTTTCTGCAGATGAAACAGATTCCAAGTTTTCTTTATATACTTCTGAATCTATGACAGCCTTTTAGAGGTTTTCAGGAACTAATGGACAATACCACACATGTGCATATATTATACATATACCATGAACTCTCTTTTTAAAACTGAAACTATCACTCCACATCATTGTTTTACATTCTCAATAAGTAATCTGAAAGATTTCGTTGTTAGTTCCGGTGAATAACTGTTTACCAGAGACACAAATTGAAATACACTATTATTACAAACATAAATAGGAAATTACAGTTTTTTTATTCCAATTTCCCTATCCTCCCTCACATCATGGTATAATAGTGACAGAATCCAGTCCAAATCTTCCATTTTATCCTACTTAATTCAAACCAGAACCAGTATATAGCATCAAACTTCAATAAATGTGTACAAAATACAGGTAGTCCTCACTTAGTGACCGGGTTCCATTCCTGAAACCCGGTTGATAAACGAATTGGTCGCTAAACGAGGAGCAGCCCTTACTGGTATTTCAGGCATAATGTACTTTACTGGTAGTGGGTTTTTCAACTATCTGTAGATAGTTTTAATGTCACCTTTGCATCATTTATAACATTTTTAATATATATTTTAAATGTTTTAAGCTCTAATGTACTGAACTTAGTTTGCATAGTGTACTGTAAATACAGGTAATCGTTTTTAATATTCTGAATAGTACTGTAAAGAAAAGGCCTAAAATAAACTCCATCATGATAACTTTGTTTTATTGGCATAACTCCTTACATACTGTATTACAGAACAGAAAAATGCAATCAGCAAAAATTATGAAAATGATGTACCAAAGAAATATGAAAATAAACATTCAGATTACATTGACATTTTTACTCATCAAATCCTTCAAAGTGTGGTTCAGCAGCAGGGGGGTCACCAATGTCATCGTCGGAGAGATCAGCAGGGTTATCAGGAGCTGTAGAAGGCCCTGGTAAGGGAGATGATGGCAAGGAAATGGAAGGACTTGTAAGGGTAGGGGTAGGGGTCCTGGATGGAACTTTAGAGAAGTATCTCGTTAGTGTGGTCTGCGTTATAATTTTCTTTTTTTCTTCATAAATTTCACGATAGCATTGTAAAATTTCATTCATTTGTCATTCCACTTTCGTGAACCATTCAACATTCGGGTCCATACTCTCTAGTTCTAACATCGCTGCATTCACTTTGGAGAAGACATCAGCTAACTCCTTTACAGTGAACTTCTTTTGTACTTCTTCCACTCTTTCCTCTTCTTCTTCTTCCTCCTCTTTCAAGTGCTGCTGCGCTTCCAGCTCTATTAAATCTTCGTTAGTTAGCTCTCCCTCGACTTATTCCACTAATTCTTCAATATCTTCCACTTCAACATCTAAATTAAGCACATTAGCAAGTTCCACAATTTTTTTATTTATGACATCAATATGTTCGTCTTTCTCAAACCCTTCGAAATTATTTACAAAACGTTTCAGGCATTTTTTCCATATGCCTTGCATGCACTTTTCTGTCACTCCCGCCCAAGCTGATTCAATGTTCTTTATGCAGTGTAAAATATTATATGATTTCCAAAAATCGCGCAGGGTTACTTCACCATTTTCTGTTGCTGTTACCGCTTTGGAAAACGTTGCGCGCAAATATAGCGCTTTAAACATAGAGATAGCCCCCTGGTCCATTGTTTGTAACACAGCAGTTGTGTTTTTAGGCAGATACACGACCTTTACATCAGGGTGTAGATCATCAAGATGCTGGGGGTGGCCTGGGACGTTATCAAGTAGGAGGATAATTTTAAAGGGAACACCGTTTTCCAGACAGTAATGCTTGACCGAGGGTATGAAGCAGTTCATGAACCAGTCCTCAAATAAAGATTGCATCATCCATGCTTTGTTATTTGAACGATAGTAAACGGGCAGCGTGTGCTTACTAACCTGCTTCAGTGCACATGGGTTTGCAGAACGATAGATGAGAAAAGGTTTTAACTGAAATCCAGCGACATTTCCTCCCAACAACAACGTGACCCTGTCCTTAAAAGCCTTGAAACTGGGCATTGCTTTAGCCTCTTTGTGTATGTAGGATCTTTCGGGTATTTTTTCCAAAATAGTCCGGTTTCGTCTGCATTAAAGATCTGTTCCGGACGATACCCGCCTTTCTTGATCATTTCGTCAAATTCATCCACAAATCTTTCTGATGCTTCTATGTCCACGCTTGCTGCCTCACCACTGATACTTCGATTATGAAGGCTGAATCTCCGACGAAAACGTTGAAACCATCCATGACTTGCCATAAATGTTTCCGTTGACTCTTCATTTTCGTGTGCTTTCAACATTTCAAAGATACTGCGTGCCTTTGCTTGAATTATTAAAAGGCTCACTGGCATTCTTTTTTGTATCTGGTCATCAAACCATATCGCCAGTAATTTTTCCATTTCGTGAATGAGGCCTTTCTGCTGCCTAGTTATTATGGCTTTATATCCTTTTGATGATTTCACTGCTTCTTTCACTCGATCTTTATCCTTCAAGATCATTGATACAGTTGAATGCGCCAGCTCCAAGTCACGTGCTATCGCTTTAACTTTCTTACCAGCTTCATATTCATTTATTATCTTCATTTTTGTCTCAAGATTGATAGCCTTCCTTTGTTTCTTGGCGCTTTCTCCAGGTGAAGTCATGCTCTTCCTTTTCGCCGACATCTTGTACTTTGGGGTGCACAATAAAGTAAAAATACATAGACAAAAAACGCTAGTTCTGACTGCGGGAACGAGATGAATCTGAGAGAGTTGATGCGAGTTCTCATACATCGCCATAATACCAACTCGTCAGAGAGCTGGTCATAACTCCGAGGGGTCACTAAACGAGTAAGTCACTAAGTGAGGACTAGCTGTACAAGAAAGCAATTATTTCAGGATATATTCCTAGACAAAAACCAGCTATTTTAGGATGGAGTTAAATGTCTAAATGGAATTAAATTTTAGTGTCTAAATACATGCCAGTAAGATAAAACACATTACAGCTATGTCTATACTGGCAATTTAGGTTGAATTAAGGAGGCTTAATTAGAACTAAATAAGTCCCTATCTACACCAGACTTTCATTAAGTCAAATAAAGAAATTCCTTAATTCAACTTAATGAAATCTTAATTCAAATTAATAAGAATCCCCTGTTAGTTTGTAGCAAGCCTTAATTTGACTCCTAAATTCGAACTAAGGACAGTGTAAACCTAGATTAACCGTTAATTAGACTTTATTAAGGTTGAATTAAGGGCAGTTAGGGTGAATTAACAAAGCAGAGTAGGTCAACTTAACTTTAAGTCCACATCATTAATTGGACTTAATAAGGTTGAGTTTAGTTTGAATAAAAGTCAAATTTAGTAGTTTGAATTAACAAATTCAACCTAACTTTTTCTAGTGTAGACATAGGCTACAGTTGTTGTAGGTATCTCAAAATCATGCATTACATACCCAGGAAGTTCATGTGTGTTAAGAAATGCACAATTAACAAACCCATATAACTGTAGCTCTTCCTTGATGTGATGATATGCAAGAGATATATGATTATGACTCATGTGTTTGTGATCCCAGATTAGGATGAACTGATTTTTAAAAGACTTTTTTCCCTTTCCCTCATAGTGTCCCTACAGGGCAATGTTAATTAATTACTCATTTTGGTACCTTAACAGATCTAGACTTGTTTTGAGTATAACCTTAATTTTAATGGGACACCTTATTTTAGAGTAATTGCAACACATAAAGTATTTTACCCTTAAATTATTGATATGTATTCTGAAACTTAACTCCATCTCTTTATAAATTATATTTATTTGTCTAGGGGGGGATTCACACATACACACACTTTACATGCTATCCTATTTCCAGTTCTTTTTTTCCAGGAAGAATAGATCAAAATTATTTCAGTTTCGCAGCCCTTCTCAATAAACTCTGTTCTTCCCACTGAAAAGCTATCTTTCAAGGAGCCAACAGGATTTTCTTCTCAGTTTCCTTGTCACCACCTCTACTTTGTTTTTCCACATGCTGCATTCCAAAAAAATCCTTGTGGATGTAACCTGATGTTTCTCATCAATAAATTGTATGGCTACAGGTGATATTTTGTCTAGTCTTTGCATGGCACTTTTATGATCTGCAGTCCATATTTTAAGTGTGTGTTTAGTTTCACCCACACGCAACACTCCAGCAGAACATTTAATCCCGTAAATCACATTATCACACATGTAATTCTGTGCTTAATTCTTCACATCTTCCCATTATAATAAGATGCCACAGAGTCACCCCTTTGAGAATTCACTTGAGTTGCCAGGAATAAAATGGCAGTTTAAATAAATTTTCTAATTGTAACGCTGTGGTTTGAGGACAGTGACAGCTGAAATATTGGTATATAAAAAAAATGTTTATATACATTTTTGTACATAAAACAAAACATTTTACAGAAATGTTTGACTAGCAGATTATGATCTTGCTTCTATTTTTGCATCTGTTATGGAATAACACTTTCCTCTTTTTGTTCCATTTTATCAAGAAAGGTCATACTACTTTAGAAAACGCCTTTTGACTACATTGGGCAAAGTACAATTTAGAACAACCTCAACAAATCCAACACTAAAAATAGTATTTTGCATTCTATACCATCATCTAGTCCAGGACCCCAAAGTGCTTTAACAAATATTGTGAGTTTACCCTTATGCATCCCACATTGTAAAGAATAATTATCTCCATTTTACAGAATAGGAAATTGAGGCACACAGAGGAGAAATGACTTTCTCAGGGCACAGGTAGGAAGGAACCCCAGTCTTCTGATTTTTACTCCTGTGCCTTCTAAAAATGACTGCCATTCCTCCATGCAACTTTTTTTAAATTTTAAGTGTCTATTGCTGGACAGAAAATATTGATCAGTTTAGATAGTAATGATAGTACACTTCTATAAAGAATTGCATCAGTTACAAAGTTCCTTTAGTCACATGAATAAGATTAACATAATTGAAAAAGAAAACATACTACAATGCTATATAGGACTATTTCCATCAACTTATAGATGATTACTAAATTTGGATGGTTAAGTATCACCCTATCACCAAACATGGGCCCTTGCAAATATAGGATTCCTTCTTGCAAATGTGGGCCTGGACAATATTAAACTAATTCCAATCTCTTATACAAGTCGATATAATACGTGCAGGGTATTTAGTCATACAAGTAGAAAATATTAGTTTAAATCATCATAATTTAGAAATAGGAAAGCCAAGCATAGATGAGAAACTAATCCCTTGTTTTTTCATTATATTCTACCACAGAAATTCACAAAGGTTATGGACTTGTTACCCAGTCATTCAAGGCTTGAGCATTTGCTCAGTGAAGTGAATGGCAAACGCCATAAATTGAGTTGCACAGGATCAAAGATGCAGATATCATCCACTTGTATTTTAAACTGTGTGATGGACCAAAATTGATGACTTTGGGTGAGAGTGAAGAGGGAAGGTTCAAACCAACTGCAATGTTGTAGACTGGTATTGAAAGAATCAGTTCGTTACAAGATAATGTTTCATTGTGGTATAAAGATGAAAAATGAAAAGCCTCTTGAAAACACTGTGGGACATGAGGCTTAGTTTAATAAAGAAAACTGATTTTTTTTAGCAATATTCTTTTACAAAATATGACAGGCTATGTAAAAGTAATGGAGATGAAGAAAAATGATCTTCAGATTACCAAACTGTACATTTTCCCTCATATTCAGTCACAATTTTCCCATTAAAGCAGTGTTTGGCATTTTGATTTGTCTCTAAGCAGTGCTTGCAAAGATAGTATTAAACATCCAAGTCTAACAAATGAGATTTCCTCTTATTGTGAAGAAGAGAATACTCCCTCTTAGTCACAGTCAGTGGAGAGGGAGGGGAGAATGGCACACAGTTGCAGGACTGTTTCTGTGCTGTAGGTATGACTGCCAATAAGATGGTATTTGAATTCATCAAGTAGTTACAGCAAGTTTCCTTCACTCTTTCAAAACAAATCATATCTACGCATTATGTAAAGCAATTAACAAAGGGAAGCAAATAAATGCTAAAAACATGTTGTACCATTGGGTTTAAAAAACTGTAAGCCTGACAAAGGTAAAACACAAACATTATTCTGGTTTAATGTTACAAAATTAAGATGGGTTCTAAGTTAAAAAAAATCCATTTAAATCCTCAAATTCTTAATCTCCTTGTATGATACCATGCAATATACAATTCACATGCACAATATATAATTCATTTTTTGAAATTGCTTAGACAGATGCTGTTTTCAGATAAGAGAATATACTTGGATTTTATTGTGATTGCTGTTCTCCACACATGTATTGTAGTATAAATGGCACTAGTGAAATGAAATCTTTTAGCTGCATGAATAAAACTTGTTTATTACACACAAGGGTAATTCACTGATTTCAAAAAAAAAGGCACACCACTGCTTTCAATAAGATGCAGCCTACTTAGGTAAATGCCTCTTGATTTTAATGCAGCACATAATTACATCTACATTTTCAAGAGGGAGAACTTAAGAACTTAAAGGGCATCTAATGGGTAAATGTAGTCAGTACTCTAATGCTCACTCAATAGTAGAGCAGGTGAAAAAGGTCTGGCTGTGTGGCCATTTATTTAAATATACAAGTGCATTTGCAGATTAATTAGGACCCTAAACATTTACCAGATATTTGCATAACCTAACTATTAAATGTATATTACATATCCTCTTTTGTGCTTGACCCCAAGACAATGTGACTGCTACAACTCACATTTAGGAAATGTAGTCCTTGAGTCCTAGTTCAAATGATGATGGGTTATGATTTAGCTCTGGAGGCCTTCTGGTTAACTTTCCAGTGACTATCACGATGAGGATCATTACATTTGTTTATACCAGTAAACACAGTTTGTTGATATGCGGCTGTTTCTAATACCTTGAAATAGTGTAATATTTCCCTTATTACACAGTGTATTTAACTTTTGTTTGCATCTTTTAAAAGGAAACATACTTCTTTTTGGCCAACTGATGTTTTACTTCACTTTGGGAGCCAAATTCCTGTAAAAAGCCACCTTTTGTTGTCAAACATACCTCTGTCCAATTAGAGGCCCAGTGGTACTAAATACATATATAACTGGCCTACTTAAAAGCCAAGCTCTGACCTATCTGATGGGTTGCTAGAGGGAGACTCTGCTGCTGCTGGCAGGAGTTAAACATCTGTATAGCTCCTCTAGGCTTGGCTCCTGCAGCCATCCATTTTTAGGTAATGTGCGGCCTAACAAGTCCAAAAGGGCATCAGGCATATGCAGGAACTGCAATACCCCAGTAACACATGAAGATTCATTGTACAAGCAGCAAACTCAAGCCACAACAAGGGGAAAACCAAGAAACCTGCCAATCCCAAGCAGCATTAGGCATGTTGCACTAAAAACAAACAAAAGCCATAGCAGCTTGGAAGCATCTAAGAACCATCCAGGTTGATTCATATTCAGCAGAGGCCAAAGAGTATGGGATCCTAAGCAAGGAGAAGCTAAAACTGGAGGAGAGCCAAAGGGCATTGGCACCTCACTTAGTGCAAGTTAACCAGGAAAACAAATCTTGCCCCAGTGACCCCAGGGAGTGACCAAGCTGCAACTTAGAAAGTATGGCTTTAGGTTGTTGTTGCAAGCCAATTTTATTATTCTACAGTATTCATCCATCCCACCAGATGGATCAACAGCACTAGCCCAAAAGAGTTGAAAGACCAACATAGGGAGTTGGGCAACATCAGTTGATAGCCAAATACAGATATTGTTAAAAATAAACCTGATCTAAAAAACATTTAAAATCATTTAAAAGATTCACAGAGTGCAGCAGGAAGAAAGTACAAATTTGGCTTCAAGCCACTTTTGTGCTCCCCCAAACCCAAGTGAAACAACTGCTAGGCTGCATAAATTAAAGGAGCTACTCTAACTTAACACCAGAAGCCAATAACTAGTATCTGAAAAAGTGTATTAGACACACACCAGCATATCAAGTCTCAGGTGTTGTGCACATAGCTGGTGACAGAGGGTAAGATGAGTATTTAAATATTTTATACAAAGTGGAACATCTTTGACAAGAGAGAACGTAAGAGTGACTCACCCTACAGTACTTCATAGTCCAGTGATTAGGACACTCATTTGAGAGGTGGGTTGTTGCTTTACATCAAACAGAGGAGGGATTTTACCCTGGGTCTCCTACATTCCAGGTGAGTACTCTACCCACTGGTTGGTTTGGTAAGAGGAAGACATCACCATTATCTCCTCCAATTTGCATGGGGCCTGATCCAAATAGATGCCCAAATCTCCTTTGGACTCTGTGTTCTAAAGCAGCCTCCAAGCTCAGATGGATCAGACCCCACAGATAAAACAGAAAGGATAGACCTGTGAATCTTTCTGGGACTTAAACATGAGTTTGGTGGCAAGTGGTATCAGAACCAAGGTGGCTGTATGCATGCTCACCAGCAAACCTTTAGGCAAGCTTAGTCCAAACTAATTTGAACCCTGTCTACACTAGGCTTTACCTAGTCTGAACAAAAAAATTTTTTAGTTTGAACTAAAACTTAGTTTGACCTAGTTAGTTCAGCTGATTAATCCAAACTAATTGCTTAGTTCAAACTAATCTATATTTTTAGTTCAAACTAGCCCAATGGAGACATGCTAGCGGTTGATTCAAACTAAGCGTGGTTTTTTAGTTCAAACTAACTTTTAGTTTGCACTAGCCACGCTTTTTTAGTTTGAACTAAAGAGTTAGTTTGAACTAAAAACCCGCAGTTAGTTCAAACTAACTTCAAACTATTTAGTTCGGACTAAGAAAGTCCAAACTAAGCTTTTAGGTGTAGACATAGCCTTAGGGTACATCCACACACAGGTTTTAAATTTTAAATAATGCTGGTTATTTCAATTTAAAAACAGTTTGGTCCACACAATGTTTTCTTGTTTTGAAATGATAAGCTCTTTCATTTTGAAACAAGGAAAGTTAGATCAATTCAATAAAACCCTGTTTAAAATCAAAACAACGCTTGGATCACAACCACTATATCAAAATAACACAGTGTGGATGTGTTATTTCTATTTAACAGTTGTTTTGATTTAACACTTTTGCCTTTCTCCTTCCTAAGGTGCCTTTCTCTGTTCATATATTAGATGGAAGCATGGCCCTTCTAGCAAGCCATCTTGCTACACCTCCCATGGTGCCCCTCTCCTAAATCGAACTCGCAAGTCCTGTCCCTAGACATGTTAGTTTGATTTGACTTTCTGGTATAGACCTGTTAAATCAATTTAACTTAAATCAATTTAATGATTTTATAGCGATTTTATTAAATCAACTTAAGTTAAATCAATTTAACTGCCTGTGTGTGGACATAGCCTTACAAATTAACAAATGTATTTATCATATGAGCTTTCATGGAAGAAAATCTTACTTTCTCTCATGAAACTCATGCGATAAACTTACTTTTAAACTTACTGGAGCAAAAACTATTCAAAATGGAACATGTAATAGCAGTTCCACATTCCTCTACACTAAACAATGAGAAAAAACACACTAACTACTCGTCTGGGTGTGGGGAGAAGAAGCAGGGTTCTGAAGACTGGCTAGGTAGTAGTGGGTTAAGTGGACAAGAAACTGGATATGAGCCAACAGTGTGTCCTTACTGCCAGAAAGGTTCATAGCATATTGGGCTGCATTAGTAGAAACACTGCCAGCAGATTGGGAGATGTGATTATTCCCCTTTATTTGGTACGGGGGAGGCCACATTTGGAGTACTGCGCAGTGGCATCACTGGTGCTGGGCATGCAGGGCACATGCCCCAAGTCCCAGCACGAGTGCCCTGGGTCTGGCAGGGGCACTGGGCTCAGCCACCACTGGCACCCCAAAGCACCCTCACTGGGGCCATGGATCCAGGGCCAGCCTGGACGCATTTGTCGGGTCCAGCCCCTGCTGACAGGGCCATCCTTGGGGGTGGGGATGAGAGGGACAATCGCTCCTGGCCCATCTCCCCCACCGCCCCCCACAGCCATTCTGTCCCCTGCCCCCTCCTTGGCCTCTGGCTGGGCCAGCCGGCTGCACCCCTAGGGTGGGGAACAGCCAGTCCAGGGGCAGAGCGGGCCAGCCCAGAGGCTAGGCTCCACTCTCCCTTCCCTCCCTAGTGCACGCTTTTCTGCCCTAGGGGTAGGGCAGGAGAGCAGAGCCCAGCCTCCAGACCAAGTGACTGGCTCAGGGGAGGGGTGCAAGTGCGGGACAGTCTCTGGACCAGACCTCACCAGCCCCCCAGCACAGTGGGGGGGGGGAGGCAGGATGGCTTATTTTGGTGGCAGTGACGCCACTGATTCTGTGTACAGTTTTCTGCCCCTCCTCCCCACACTACAGCATGGATGTGGATAAACTGGAGAGAGAGTCCAGCAGAGGGCAACAAAAATTATTAGGGAGCTGGAACATATGACTTATGACAGAGAGGCTGAGGGAACAAGGCTTGTTTAGTCTGCAGAAAAGAAGAATAAGGGGGAATTTGATAGGAATATTCAACTACCTAAAAAGGCTTCTGGAGAGTATGCAGCTAGTAGTAGTGGATAGCAGAACATGGAGCAATAGTCTCAAGTTGCAGTGGGGGAGGTCTACATTACACATTAAGAAAAACTTTTTCATTAGGGGAGTGTTGAAGCACTAGAATTAGTTGCCTAGAGAGGTGGTAGAATCTCCAGTACTGTAGAGGTTTTTAAGTCATGGCTTGCTAAAGCCATGGCTGGGACAGTTTTAGTTGGAGGTTGGTCCTGGTTTGAGCAGGGAAACGAGGTCCTGAGGTCCCTGTCAACTCTAATTTTCTGATTCTATGATTATAAAAATCATACCAAACTAAGGAAAACTGAAGGCAGGAAGCAAGAGTCTTGCTCTCTCTTACTCTCCTACATAAGTGTAGAGACTAAGGCCATAATCTGTCCCTTTGAAACTGATCTCAGATGCAACTTCCAAGACTAATTATAGATACAATATCACTTGCTGTGATAGAAAATATTAAGTAGTTTCATTTTACTCCTTAAAACTGGCAAGTTGCGCATATTTGAGAATGTTGCTTGAGGTCGCTTTCTAACCCAATATGATTCCATGATTTTGAAATTTGTACCATCCTCATGGCTGGTAAAAAAAAAAGCACACAGTCATTTTGGTCCTTGCCCATCTTGAATGATAAGTTTTTCTCACTCTCAGTTATCTTTTCCTCTCATCTCTTTCTCTCATTTTGAGGAGGCTGGGGGTTATGGTCCCCGCAACTTGCGTTCCTGGAGTCATCTTTTTAATCTCTTTTGTACATTGGGTTACACTGCTGTTCACCTTCCTCTCCTCTGCTACATTGTTGATCATGCCAGATCACTACTCTATCCAAACCCTAAGAAAAGGTCTTTTATTTATGTGTAAATACAATTTCATTAAATTCACTCCAAATTTAAATTACATCCAAATGTATTGAGCAAGTATATTCTTACCCTAAGATTTATTTATTTTGAAAACCTGAAAAGAATGCATTTCATAGCAAAAGGAAAGCAAAAATGTTGCTAATCAAAACCCAAATGTTTTGCACATCTCTGTATATTAGAGATGGCATAGATCTCCCTCAGACCCCTTAAAATCATAAACCAGAGCCTCATACCCTACTTTTCTGGTCAAAAGGTCAACAAGAAATTGTAGCTTTCAAAACTAAATATAGGCAGCCATTCAGTTCCCCAGACATGGACTAAATATTACTGATTGACAGCATTCACCATCATGTAATCATTCTGTGGTTTCCAGGGAACCATAGCAAATCTTTGTGGCTGGACCAGATTCATGATACCATGGTCTTCTTTGGCTATTTTGTCCAGGTCTATCGCACAGCCTTATAGAGCTTTGCCGTCAAGATTAATTTCATCTATGACCTCAAGAGATGGAGATCATCACTCTCACATCCCAAGAAATGTGAGCCAGAGGTAATACAAATATTATATATCCATATAAAACAACATATTTGGCAACATTCCCAGCTTAATTTCTCTGCCATGCCCATAGCCAAAACAAAGAATAAGAAGACACACATAGTATTGTGTTGTAAAGGTCTGGGGAATCATAGAATCCTAGGGTTGGAAGGGACCTCATAGGTCATCTAGTCCAACCCCCTGCCAGAGGCAGGACCACTCCCACTAAACCATCCCAGTCATGGTTTTGTCCAGCTGGGCCTTAAACACCTTCAAAGATGGAGATTCCACCACCTCCCTTGGCAGCTCATTCCAAGGCTTCACCACTCTCCTAGTAAAAAAGTTTTTTCTAATATCCAGCCTCTACCTCCCTAACTGCAACTTGAGACCATTGCTCCTTGTTCTGTCCTCTGTTACCACCGAGAACAGTCGAGCTCCATCTTCCTTAGAGCATCCCTTCAAGTAGTTGAAGGTTGCTATCAAATCCCCCCTCAATCTTCTCTTCTGCAGACTAAATAAGCCTAATGCTTTCAGTCTTTCCTCATAGGGCTTGTGCTCCAGCCCTTTAATCATTTTGGTTGCCCTCCTCTGAACTCTCTCTAGCATGTCCCTGTCCTTTTTGTAGTGGGGAGCCCAAAACTGAACACAGTATTCTAGATGTGGCCTCACCAGTGCAGAATAGAGGGGAATGATTACATCCCTTGATCTGCTGGTAATACTTCTTTTGATGCAGCCCAGTATGCCATTGGCCTTTTTGGCAGCAAGAGCACACTGCTGACTCATATCCAGCTTCCCATCCACCATGACCCCCAGGTCCTTTTCTACACTGCTGCTACTTAAGTGAATGTTTCCCAGGCTGTAGCAGTGCATGGGGTTTTTCCATCCCACATGCAGGATTTTACACTCGTCCTTATTGAACTTCAGAAGATTTTTATTGGCCCATTGTTCCAATTTATCTAGGTCTCCCTGAATCCTGTCCTTGCCCTCCAATGTGTCTACTGGTCCCCCCAGCTTGGTGTCATCTGCAAACTTACTGAGGGTGCAGTCTATTCCATCATCCAGATCATTGATGAAAATGTTGAACAGAACTGGCCCCAGGACCAACCCCTGGGGCACACCACTCGTGACTGGCTGCCAGCTAGACATGGAACCATTGATTCCTACATGCTGAAACCGTTGATCTAGCCAGTTTTCTATCCACCTTATAGTCCACCTATCCAACCCATACTTCCTTAATTTGCCAGTGAGAATGCTGTGGGAAACTGTATCAAAAGCCTTGCTAAAATCAAGGTATATCACATCAACGGTTCTTCCTGCATCCAGAAAACCAGTCATCTGCTCATAGAAGGAAATGAGATTGGTCAGACATGATTTACCCTTGGTAAATCCATGCTGACTGTTCCTGATCACTTTATTGTCTTCTAAGTGTTTGAGGATGGATTCTTTAAGAATCTGCTCCATAATTTTGCTAGGGATTGAGGTGAGGCTGACTGGTCTATAATTTCCCAGATCCTTCTTTTTCCCTTTCTTGAAAATAGGCACTACATTTGCTTTTTTCCAATCCTCTGGCACCTCCCCTGTTCTCCACGAGTTTTGAAAAATAACGGCCAGTGGTGCTGCTATCTCATTGGTCAATTCCCTCAGCACCCTTGGATGCAATTCGTCCAGCCCCATGGACTTGTGCACATCCAGCTTCTTTAAGCAGTCCCTAACCTGACCTTCCGTCACCAAGGGCCTCTCTTCTTCTCTCCAATCTGCCATAGCCATGGTAGTGGGCTGGGAGCTGACCCTGCCTGTGAAACCTGAAGCAAAAAAAGCATTGAGCACTTCAGCTTTTTCTTCATCCTCTGTCACAAGGATGCCTGCCCCATTCAGCAAGGGACCTACACCATCCCTGATCCTCTTCTTGTTATTAACATACTTGTAGAACCCCTTCTTGTTATCCTTTACATCCCTCGCTAGCCGCAGCTCCATTTGTCCTTTGGCCTTTCTGATTTTATCCCTGCAGTCCCTAGCAATATCTTGATATGCCTCCTTGGTCATCTGACCAAGCTTCCACTTCCTGTAAGCTTCCTTTTTATGTTTAAGCTCAGAGCAGAGTTCTCTGCTAAGCCATTCTGGCTGCCTCACATGTTTATTCTTTCTCCTAATTGGAATGGCAACTTCCTGTGCCCTTAGCAGGGTTTCTTTAAAATATAACCAGCTTTCTTGGACTCCTTTCCCCTTCAGATTAGCTTCCCAAGGGATCCTGCCCATCAGTTCCCTGAGGGACCCAAAATCTGGACAACATTTCAGTAAGTACACTCTAGAAATTGCAACAACATGGACAAATGACTAACCCCCATGTTTCTTGGCTTTGGTATTATTCTATCGTACCACTGTGAAATTTGATGTACAGTAAAAGTTGGTGACTGAGTTTTTTATAGTACCAGAGTATGAACCATGATGCTGCGCTGCATGTTAGCTTGAATAAAGAGGGTTAAATTTTGCATGACATCATCAGGAAGTATGATGGGGATAAAGAGGAGCCATATGTACCTTGAGCCCCCAAAAGGCTACAGCCAAAATGTCAAAAAAGTGGTGAGATTAGGCATGAGGCATCACAAGCCAGAAAAAGTAAAGGAATTAAGGAAGAGTGGAGGATGGAGAATGAAGTGTAACAAAGATCAGAAATGTCAGTGATGTTACAGGTGAATATATTTTCTCACTTCATCGTGCAGAAGGGGATAATAAAGGGATAAACGAATAATGATAGCTCAGAGCTAGAACTAGATTGTTCCTTTAAGTAAGATGCAGCACATAGCTTAGAAAGGCACAATTCCTTCCTTGCTCCCCACTTGCTGAAAAGATAAATGATCTGCCACTATCCCTGATCAGCAGTAAAATACTATACTTTCAGAAATGCTATCCTTTCATCTCATCGGTAATAATCATTCCATTGGGAAACACTGAGCAAAGGCTCCATCCATTTCTTACTCTTACCTGCGCATTCCCCATCCACATATACAGTGGGGAAGAGTTGGAAATAAGGCTACTCTGTACCCAGATCCTGCTCTTCAGCAATGTCTGCAACATAGACAGCAGAGTTGTTTTACACTCCTTCATGCCATGTAGACTGCATAGGCTGATTCATAATTTGGCATCTAAAATGTTTGTTACTAGAGTGACTAAATTCTGCCCTTGATATTTGCACAAACCTTTTTCACTCACATTACAATGAGCTCTACTGTGAATTAAGCATAGTATTTAGGGTTCCTAATCTTGTATTGTATCTCACAGACCAAAATACAAAGGCAACTAATCCCTCAATACAGAACAAGTTTGACAACCCACTCTACTTTTATTAGGATAGTGACTGTCAGAATTCTCTAGACTTTAGTTCTTTGGAACATGATAGATCTGTTTCTACTAATAATTAACGCTATTACAGATATATTTCATTAAAGGCTTCTGGTGACATCATTAAATATGACATCAGAGTTCATTATTTGACACCAAGCCCCAAGTTAGACCATTATTCATTTTATAATTAGACTTGGAAGGATTAAATTTCATCTGTAAATAGCAATTTCACCATATACACCCAAACCAATGAAAAGACATTTCCATTGCTAATAATCAAAATTTACAAACTGGCAAAGCAATAAAAAAGGCTGCTTGAGAATTTATTACAGCCCAAATCCTGTGGTTTAGGCTTTTGTATTCGGCTTGTTACAAATGGACTAGTGAGTGACTAGTAAAAACAGGTCTGAGTTATTGATTTAAGGATATTTACTTTGTATATTTTGACAAGGGATATCAACAATTGGTATTTAAATTGGTTTATAAAGCTTTGATTTTTTTGAATCTCCATCCCCCAGGGCAGATTGGCAAAGGCTCTGTGGATTCTTTGCCTTCCTGTGTAGCATGGGATACGACTCAATTGCTGGTGGATTCTCTGAAAATCTTTAAATCATGATTTGAGGACTTTAATACCTTAGTCATAGGGTTAGGTATTTATTGCTGGAGGTACTGGGTTAGGTTCTGTGGCCTGAATTTGTGTAGGATGTCAGATGAGATGATCACATTGGTGTCTTCTGCCCTTGAGTCAGAGTCTATGGCCATTAACCAATTATCTGACACTCCTGCACCACAGTGTCCCGAAAATAAAAATGTAAAAGGATAAAAGCCTTAAAGAAAGCTCTATAAGAATAAAATAAAATCAAATTCTGTGAAGCCTCCTCCATGTAAAACAACAGTAATATGCAACTAGAAATCATCAATTGTAGAGAATATATCATAGTTGTACATTCCATTTCCTAAAATATCTGCAAGATCTTTAAAGAAGCTGTGCAACTGTAATTCATTCTGTATAATCCCACTAACTTCAAATAGAATGACACAGGATGTAAATTATGACAGAATTTAGCCCATCATCCTCATAAATATATACCTTTGTGGCAGGTTCTTCTGAAGAATGGTGGAAAACAAGGGTGTGTCCATCGCATGGAGTGGTGAAGAATGATACATTCAAAAGGTATGATACATTTTGTCAGAGCAATTTTTTAAAGAATTTTTTCCTGTGTTTTTTTACCCATGGTATACATAGTAGTCTGCATTTCTGCTTATGATTATGAATAGAATTCTTGAATTTTTGGTTTATTTATTGTATGTTCTGACCTAAATGTGGTGTTTTTCCCCTGAATGGAATGGGTTACCTAGGGGGGTAGTGGAATCTCTGTCCCGAGTGTTTTTAAGGTGCAGCTTGATGAAGCCATAACTGGGATGATTTAGTTGGAGTTGATCCTGCTTTGAACATAGGTTGAATTAGATGACCTTCTGAGGTCCCTTCCAACCCATGATTTACAGTTATAGTTGCAAGTTTCATGTCTCTAACAACTAAACCTGTGGTATTGCCCCAGGTGCTCTCATTGGGTATGTCTACACTGTGTGTTTAAGTCGACTTAAGCACCCTTAAGTCAACTTAAACAAAGCCCTGTCTACATTGCAGGGCAATAAAGTCGACTTTAGCATCAGGTAAAGTTGACTTTATTACTTCTGCTCATAAAGTCAACTTTACAGTTGTTGACTTTATTAAGTCGACTTAAGGCAATGTGGAGGGGAAGTTGCCTTAAATCAGCTTAATTGGCCTCCCAACCACAGAAAATATGGGGATGGAGGCTGGCTAGAAGGCACAACACAGCTGGGAGCATTCCCAGCTGTGTGGACCACAGCCAAACTCCCCATGTTCCTTGACTGATCTCCCCCGTTCTGAGCCGGACCGGGCATCACAGCCTGACCCGGCATTTACCCCGTTCTCCGCCCACTCTGCACGTCTCCCCCATTCTCAGCCTGCCCCGTATGTCTCCCCTGTTCTTTGCCCAACCCCGCATGTTTCCCCCGTTCTTAGCACAACCCCACGTCTCCCCCATTCTTTGTCCGCCCTGCATGTCTCCCCCATTCTCAGCCCAACCCTGCCTGTCTCACTCCTTCTCTACCCAAACCCATGTGTCTCCCCCTTCTCTGCCCAAATCTGTGCGTCTCCCCCCTGCCCTTCTCTGCCTGACCCTGGGTGTCTCCCCCTTTTCTACCCAAACCTGTGTGTCTCCCCTTGCTCTTCTCAGCCCAGTCCTTGGTGTCTCCCCCTTCTCTGCCCAAACTCCTGTCTCCCCCTTGCCCTTTTCAGCCTGACCCTGCCTGTCTCTCCCCCTCTCCAACCAACCCGGTGCGTCTCCTCTTCTCAAAACGACCCCCCTGATGTTGTAAAACAAATAAGGAGTCCAGAGGCACTGTTTAAGACTAACAAATTTATTTATTGGATGAGCTTTCATGGGAGAAAAATCCCACTTCATCAGACAGTTTGAAGATGGGAGAATTTACAGAATGGTAGGAAATAAATGCAGGAAAGTGTAAGACATAGGATCAGGTCACAGTCTAACAGCAAATCAAAGCAGTTATTAAGATTCAAACACTGGGAAATAGCACATGGAAAGAAAGAAAGAAAGAAAGTTGCTATTTCTTTTAAATTAGATTGTGTGAAAGCAGGATTAAATCCTGACTATGGATTTTTCCCCCCATTATAACAGATGATTTGACTTCACCTTCCTCTATGTGCTGTTTAAGTTTTAACCACTTCTGCCAGCGCAGGGTCAAGGCGCAATTGCCCTGCAGCACCTGTTCCAGAGCCAGAGGAGTCTGGGCAACACAGGGAAGGTGTGGAGAGCTGCACTGGCACATGGCTGGGCTACATCAGGCTCCCTGGCCTCCATGGGCTCCCTGTTGCCACACACAGTATGGAGGCTGGTGTGGTCACTCACTTCCTATAGTAAAGGAGTGGCTGGAAGAAAGGGGCACCTCTGCTGTGGTGCACTGTGAGCCAGGTACCCACAATGCACCACTCCTAGGGCGACCTAGCAGCTGCCAGTGTGGACGTCTCCTGGCATTTTGAGTGTGGACATGCTAAGCCGGATTAATAAAGTCTACTTTAAGCAGACTTTATGAAGCCGGCTTAACCGAGCCCTGTAGTGTAGACATAGCCCTTTACTGACCATTCCCACCATGGCCTGGCCTAAGAGACTATGACAAGTAGAAAAGGATATTCCTAATAAAATTTCCAAGAGATGTAGAGGTTGAAGCTCTGTTCCAGGAACAGATGCTGCTTCTAATGGATCCCTTGAGGTTCCTTACAAGGGATCCCCCATTTTAGAAACATGGCAAAGGCCATCTGACTAGGAGTAAGCTTCTCAGATTTAACAAGTGGCAGGAAGAATAAGAGAGGAACAGCAAAATGCATTGATGGGGAGGCCTAGAATAAGCCTGACTGAGTGTTAGCTAAGTTCAGGTTCACAGCAGAACTAAAGAGCACCACAAGGGAGCACAGCTGGGCAGAACACTCCTCTGACTCTTTTGTCCACTTATCCCACTCCATGAAAGTTAGCCGTGTCATCCAAGTCCACTGCAAGTCCAACTGTCATAATGCTTTTATACTTCTCTTTCTACACAAACCTCCCACTGCTTGGTAGGCCTGTCATGCCTATATGTATTCTGATAAGTTTCAGTCCACCGAAGCAGAGCCCCTGCTGGGCAGAGCACACAACGTTCATCAGAAAGCAATTGTTTCCCTAGTGCACAGGTATCAAAGCCATTTGCTGGGATGGACCAGATTTGACTTAAATGTATCTCAAGTGGGCAGTGTACGCAATAAAGCAAAATACTAGGGCACTTTCATAGCATCACAGGGCACTGTGTATGCAAGACTGTGCTGCGCAAACCACACTCTCTTTCTGTTAATGACATAATGATCTAATTCAGCAGGACGAGGGGGGGGGACATGGTAAAAGCATATAAAATGAATTGTGAAGAGAAAGTAGGTCAGGAGCTTCTGCCCTTCCTGTCTTGTAACATAAAAAGATAGGAACATTTGATTAACTGAAAGAAAACAAATTCAAAGTTGATCAGAGGAAATACTTTTCAAACATGCAACTCAGATATGGAACTCATTGCTACAGGATGTCTTTGAGGCCAAAAACATAGCCAAAGTCATAACAGCTCACCCTAACCCATCCTAGAAGATATACTAAACCTCATGTTTTAAAGATTAAGGCAAATTTCTAATTGCTAGGGATTATGAGATTTCTAGCACCTTCTTCTGAAGCATCTGTTAGATGTAGTCAAAGACAGGATGCTGGACAAAATGACAATTCTTACGTTAATGCAAGATTGTTTTGCGTAGTCCATTTGCTACTGCTGTGCCCAGTTGATAAAAGGTGCTCCTACCACTTGCTTCAGAAGTAGTCGTTTCTTGCTTCCTGTCTACAATGTTACACATATACTGTAAAGCTGCATAAAGCAATAAACCTCACTGTTTACTCTGATACCCACGTCTCCCTTGGCTCCTCCACCACAACCAATCTCATCAGCCCATTTATCATCTTCTCCCATCCAGGTTTTTGTTCCTGATATGAATAAGGGGAAGCATGGGAAGACTTCCCTAATTAATTATGCCAAAGACACAAATTTGACACCTAAAAGAGCTAATCTCAGTCTTAACACAGGCACAATTCCTACTAAATTCAAGACAAGTTTTAGTTTACATGCCTGATAGCAAAAGCAATCCCTAAATATGAAACATTCATATTACAGTACCAAAACTTGATTTCACAGCTAGAGCTTCAGACAGAAGAAATGAATTATGTAGATTTTATCTCTTATTCCTTCAGTGCAAAATACAAAGTCAAGCTTTTAAACCACTGTTGTACACAAAACTCTTTCAGAGTGTTGGAAGCAGGAAACAGTTCCTATGAGAATGTTAAATCCAATCAAATCATCAGATTACTTTTAGTCATGTAATTTACTTCCTAGATCTCACTACGTCTCATGCGTAAACTACTCACTGAATGATGGGTAAGTTTCGATATTCTTCAAGTTTGAAGTCAGTCACCATTACTTCTATCAGATAGAAATAACTCTTGCAGGGCTTTCTTCAGCTAAACATCTTGCTGTTTTTCTTGGAATCAGATTCAAAAAACATCATTTGACTCACAACCCATGAGTATATTGGCTAATTCTGCAGTATGACAATACCAACAAAACAGAAAAAGCAAGTAGTCTTGTGGCACTTAAAGACTAACAGATTTATTTATCGCATGAGCTTTCATGGGAGAAAATCCCACTTCCTCAGATGCTTTGAAGAGGGGGAACTTACATAATGGGATGAAAATAAAAGCAGGGGAGTGTAAGACATGAGATCCAGTCATACTGCAACAGCAAATCAGAGTATTTGCAAGGATTCAAACTCTAGGTAACAGCACACAGAGGGAGGGTGAAGTCAAATTACCTGTTATAAGGTGAAAAGAATCCATAGTCACAATTAAGTCCTGCTTTCACACAATCTAATTTGCATATTAGTTGGATTTCGGCTGTTTCTCTTTGAAGTCTTGATGTCCAATTGATTTTCTTGAAGAGCATTGTTAAATCATTAATGGAGTGATTAGGAAGACAGAAGTGCTCAGCAACACAAAAAACAAAAACAGTTGCTGAGCACTTCCATCTTCCGAATCATTCCATTTGTATATTTATTTAGTGTTTCCATCTTCCTTGTTTTCTATGACTTTTTGCCTGGAAGGTGAAATCCAATAATTTCATTCTTAATGCTTCAGGCATTTCATCAGCAGCTATGTGTATTACATACAAAGGGGTCATGCTGAAGGCATCACATGCGATAGATAATGACTGGATTTGGATTGGGTCTAGTTTCCTTAGCTTCATTGACGGTGCTGAAATAAATGCTTAGCAATCCGTATACAAAAACTGATCTTATTAAATGCTCTGTTACCTGAATTCCAGCTGATCCTGGAAATACTTTTAAGTAGACTTATTTTAATTTCACTTTAATCTTTCAGTGTGATCCTTCCATCAGTGCTGTCGCTGGGCACTGGCACATGGGGCCTGTGCCCTGAATCTATTAGCAGGTGCCTCAAGCCTGCCTTGCTTTCTCCTTCCCACTGCTGCTGCTACACCACGACTGCCCTCTTCCAGCCAGTCAGCAGCAGCTATTCTCTCTCTATCAAGGGGTTGCGGGAGACTGGGTGGGGCAGTGTAGAGCTGAAGCTTGGGGTCAGGCCAGTACTGTGGCAGTGCTGGCCAGTGCAGCGTGTGGACTCAGCCTGAGCCAGGGTCTGTGACCAGCCAAGTGTGGGACAGACTACCACTGTAGCACATCGTTGGCTGGTGCTTTGGCAGGGCTCTGGGCCAGCAACAGAACTAGATTTATTTTGGTAGGCATCAGGGACCCACTTAACCCAGCAACTGGGCTGCAGCCCTTAAAGACCCTGCCTTAATCTGCCTTGCAGGGGCTTTAGGGCTGCAGCCAGGGCCCCAAGCTAATGGGGGCCCCACCAGTACAGAGCACCACTGGCCTGTGCCATGCTATAGCACTGGTTTGTCCCACCCTTGGGCTGGTCCAGTCCAGACTCACCACTGCATTGGTGCCACCAAGGTGCACCGCCCACCCCATAACACTGGTCTGACCCCAAGCGATAGCCCCTCCCTTTTCCCACCTCCCCCTGGGAACATAGTGGCTACTGGAGGGATGAGCCCAGTCTTCCACCCTCCCCCCACCATGGCTGTGCCCTGAATCTTTTTTTTAATTGTAATGCTTCTGCTATCCATGTTAGCTAGCTATCAAATGCCCTACCCAAGAATCTGTAGCTTTTAACTACCCCTATTTGCCGTTCATGTGGAGACAGACAAATCTTTTTTAGTTTTCCTTTTAGAGAATATTATTGCTCTAGTTTTAAGAGCTGCCAATTAAAAGCCCCATGTCTCCCCATTCCATACTTCCTAATTACTTCTTTAATTCACTTCTCAGCTATTTACTAGTTTCTCACTGTAGCCCATATGGCACAGTCATCTGCAGAAAAGGAAATGCCTAATTCAGCACTCATCCTTTTTGAGAAGTTGTTTGTCATTATAGTAAGTTAGGGCTGATGACACTCCCTTGTGGAGTGCCATCTGCAGCCTCCTCCTACTCTGCACTTCCTTTCCTTATAATCATCACCCAACTTCTTCCTCAGATGAGACTCATCATTAATTAAGCTTAATTTACCAAGGAGAAGCAGACAGGTAGGACAATCATCTTGTCAGGCCTGCCCTTAACCCTTCACACACAGCACATCACAAGGCACTATGGCCTGGTTTTATATTCACACCAATTTTGCCCCAGATATAACCCGAATGACTAATGAAATTCCTCCTGATTTATACAAAACATATATTAGGAGGGATTCAGCTCCTCTGTATTTTGCCAATCAACTAAATTATATTTGTATGTGCCAAACAAGGGTGGTCCTTGATTTATATGCAAGATTTTATTGTTTCTTTAGCTCATGCTTCTGCCTGTTCTTAAACAGTTCTCAAGCACTTTAGATTTTGATATGGGAAATGAAGAATTGTAACAATTTCTACAGTCATGTTGTGTTCAATCTACTTTTTTATATTGGAGTTTTAACAATAATACTAGAAAATCTGATTTTTGTCTACATATATCCTATTTAGAGTTAAAATGGTACTGAAAAGAAAAAAAATACTGTGTATTCATTACCTCCTTGGTGTTTATTTTACAGTGTAATGAAATGCATAAATCAGACAGTGGCAGAGCATTTGCTGTTGTAGCTTGATTAAATTATAAAGTTTATACTTTTATTATCATCACTCTGTATTTTAAAACCAGATAACAAGTCTCTTTAAAATTATCCATGTACCGATATTTGCAATCGTGAATTCTCTGTAGAGGCAATGGTACGATATCACCCTTTAAAAGTTAGTATTAGTCTTGTTTGGGGCCATTTTTCATCTGTTCAGCCATCTTAAGAACCATCATTTGTTATAAGCAAAGTCAGCTAACACTGCACTTACAGCTGGGATCCAAATAAATAGTGGCCTTGACTCAAGTATACTCCAGTGGAATGTCTATTCTAATTAATCATAGGGTTCACTTTGTTTCAAATGACACTTGTATATTTCATCAAAGGAAGTGCTTATAGATATGCAATAATTTTGTTTCAACATTTAAAAAGTAATGTTTCAGCATTTAAAAAGTAATGACTGGCAACAGGAAAATAAGAGATTGTGCAATACGCCTGCCACACCCATAACTCCTACTGCTTTCTTTAAATATAAGTTATTCATGTTATTTCAATCTGAAGTTGCTTCAAATTCAGCCTGAAAATAATGCCAGAGAAGCGTATGCAATAGCACTGTATTACAGGATGCACATCTGTCCACCTTGGGTTATGTTCTTCATGATTTTTCCATTCACTTATACACTGTGATTGCACGTTTTTATGCCAGTTAGGCCATGCAAGGTGCCTTCATGAATGTTCATAATATATTCTACTTGTTTACAATGATGTCATGTTTCCTGAAGCATCATGCTTGTGCACAGATGTGTAGCATGTTTAGCATTGTTCAGAGGGATGAGAGACAGAGTTCTCTACCAGCAGCAAGCAAGCACATGGAGGAGGCAACAAAGATATGCTAATTGAGGTGGCTCAGAAGAGACAAAGGGATCATCTCTGCCCAGAAGACAGGCTGCTCAGAGCCTGATTCGGCCCCTGCTGCTGTCAGCAGGCAGCTCAGAGTCAGCTTCTGCCTCTGCGGGCAAATGGCTTGGAGCCAGCAAGTGGCAGGTGTCCCAGAGCCAGCTCCTGCTGCTGCCAGAAAGAGGCTTTGCGCCCAATCTGACCGTGAGGTGCTTGCCACAAGTGACAGGTGGCTCAGAGCCAACTCTTTCCACGACTGGCAAGCGTTATTCAGTTGACCTAAGCAACCACTTCAGTCAATGTAATACAAGCCCAGTTTGGACATGGAGTTCTTTAGGTCAAGTTAAGGGAGGTTAAGTCAACCTAAGGCTCCAGTGTACATATACACAATAGCTATGTCCACACCTAGCTGGTTAAATCGATTTATGTTACATTGATATAAAATCATTAAATCAATTTAAGCTAAATCGATTTAACAGGTCCACACCAAAAAAAACCCCAAAATTGAACTAGCATGTCCAGACACAGGACTTGCTAGTTCAATTCTGGGAAGAGGCACCCTGGGAGGAGGAAGGGAACTGGTGCTGGAATCAATTTAAACAGTTATTTCGAAATAACACGTCCAAACAGTGTTATTTCAAAACAACTGTTTCGATTTAAGCAACGTTTCGATTTAAAACCAGGTTTTAAGAAATCACTCTAACTTTCCCTGAATCGAAATAAAGGGGCTCCTTATTTTGATTCAAGGAAAACGTTGTGCGGACATAAACTCTTTTAGATCGAAATAACCAGCGTTATTTTGATCTAAAAGCTGCATGTGGACATACCCAATGATTCCAAGATCTCTTTCTTCTGTCAATTAAATTATGCTATTTGCATCTAATTCCTTGTTTTGGCTGACTGGTTAATTTTTTTTTAATGGATCAGATACAAATTATATACATACCATGTTTTACAAAAAGCTACGTGGAATCAAACTGGAAAGAGCTCTTGGACTATTGGTGTCCCTAACATTTCTTACAAGCAAGCACTTTTCATAGCCAATGAGACGTACTTTAAAGATGAGGAAGAGCTCCATCAAGGGATGTGTGCTGCCCAAAAGCTGAACCTTAACACAGAAATTGAAACATATTCTGTGCCAAACCGGATGGTAATCATCAGCTGGCAGAGGAAAAAAAGTAATCAGCACAAAGATAAGGAAAAGGACTGATGTGAGTATAGCCACTGAAAGTGTTGATGTACTGAGAAAAGGTCATGCAATATCTACAGACAGCTCTGAGGAAATACACCAAATGGGAGGAACATGGCAAGGATGTATTCTCCCCTTTACACCCCCAGCTCCCATGACAAAATCTTGTAGCACAAATCATAATAAATAATTTTCTTGCTGATCCAGACCCAATGTCTGAGCTAAACTAATTTTGCTTAAGTTCCAGATATAAAATAAATGTGCAAAATCATAAATGTGCATTCTTTCAAGAATGAGGGCCCAAACCATACAGGAACACAGCTAACTGCTGTTTTGGGTGGATATGGGAAAAAAGTTATATATCTTTGAATTAAAGTTGCCAGTAACCAGAAAGCCTATATAAAGATAACTTTTTGCTTTTATTCCAGAACTTAAGTACTCCATTGGAACAAACTTTTCAAAATCCACCCGAGCAGAACATGTAAGAACTTGTATCTGCAGCAGCCAATACATTAGGTTGGAGATGCTGAATAAGACTCGCAGCACCTTGTATGGGGTGATGCTAAGATGGCTTTAAGCTACTTTTGTGACCTCTCTACCCTTGGTCCCCAGAGTAATTTACAGAGTTATGAAAAGGAAAAACACACACGTACACCCTTAGATTTGTCTGTTTATTTGTTTGAATGGCCATCTTGGGGGGAAGAAAAACAAGACTTGGGGTCAAACAGATTTTTTTTTTTAATTCTCAACTAAGTCAAGAAAGTCGGAAAAGTTCTGTTTCAAGCTGAACAAAATATTTTGAACACTGAACATTTTGTTTGGGGCTATTTCTAATAAAGGAAAAGGGAATAAAAGACTGGATTCACAGAAATGGAGCCCTGAGACAGGGCACACTCCAAGTAGCCCCATGGTTATGACACTCATTTTGGGTGTGCAAGACTGAGGTTCAAATCCTGCTTCAAAACAGAGCCTTCTGCCTACCCACCATGAGCCTAGTGAGTATTCTGGAATGAGTCTCTTTGAGCTATATCCTGTTAGAGATGCTCCACACTGTATAGATAAATATTTACTGACGAAGGTCCTGGAACCCAGATTTACCAGAAGAGTACAAGAGTAGCCCTTAATTATATAAAGGGCAAGACTTTATTTCTCAGTGTTAATATACCATATCAGGTCATGCAAAACTGTACTCTCAGCAATGCTGCTTATTATGGAGCACACCATTACATATCTAAGGCATAGATTGCTGCTTTTCAATGAAATAAACAAGGAGTCCTGTGGCTCTTAAAGACTAACAAATTTATTTATTTCATGACCTTTCATGGGAGAAAATCCCACCTCATCAGACTCTTTAGTTCCCCCATCCTCAAAGCGTTTGATGAAATGGGGTTTTCTTCCACGAGAGGTCATGAAATAAATAAATTTATTAGTCTTTAAGAGCCACGAGACTCCTTGTTTGTTCTGCTGAACACAGCTGCCCCTTTGGAGCGTTTCAATGAGTAGTTTTAAAGGTAAACTGTTGTGTTAATTGCCATGACTTACAATAGGTGATCATTTGAATATTTTCAAATAATAGCCCTTCTCTAACTAGCAAATCTTGGCTGGCATCTATGAAAAAGGGAAGTATTGTTTAGTACCAAGATTTCCCAGTGTAACATACTAATACAAAATAATGATTCCCAACACACTCGGAACCAAGAAATCATTTAAGTTCTGCTATTAAAAACTATTGCAGAATCACTAAAAAGAAAAAGGGGGAAAAAAACACAAAAAACCCCTCCACAAACCTCTGCTCTCTCTTTTCCACAGGAATAGTGGTTTGGCTGTCCTTTTGTTTTTGTACCACCAACCTAGATGGTGATGTGCTAATGCAGCCACACTCTCCATCCTATATTGCTAAATGAGAGCCCAGATTTGGTGGGAAGCCGACTAGGGAACATCTTGGAATGGAAAAAAAGACCGAGAACCACTGTGGTAGCAGATAGGTGGTGGACATCTAATCACCATCATCTCCCTTACCCCATATTGCTATCCTGGTTATGCCATTTTCAATAGATTTGTGCTGACCTGAGGCCACAGTCAGGAAATCAAGATTTTATAATTACTTTTTGTTGCGAACTTCAGATACTGCCCTAAATATTTATAGGAATAAACATTCCATACCAATTTAAATCATGTAATACAGTACAACATAGCAAAAAGCTATTGATCTTTTTCCAGAACCCTTGGAACTATCCAAGGCAGACAGATGAAGGATTCCACTCCAAGCATTTATATCACCCACATTTAGATAAATTACATGAGTGATTTTAGCCTACTCTCTATAAAAATTCAATCTGCATCCATAACCAAGATTTCTCCACTGGTTATGGAAACAAGATAATCTAGACACTCCGAAAAATAAAGATGGAAGAGACAAGAGAGATGGAACCACCCTCTCAAGTCTTAGATGTTCAGATTCGACACTGATCTACACGTTTTAAAAATCTGAACAGAACAGAAAGGCAGCCCTGGACCAGAAAGAGAGTCACAGACATCCCCAGGTTATGAATTTATTCTTTGAGCATTTTCTCTAATCATTGCTGGAGAGAAACCCTGACATCTGATAACAGTCTCATCTATTGATATTTCCACTGACACAAAAGATACTCTTTATAGTCAAAAACCACCTTTTCCTCTTAATGCTTGTAAAAGATCTAATTTAAAAAAAAAAGTTGTAGTTTGGTAGCTTCAAATATATTCTTATGCTTTCTTAGAAAAAGATTGGGTGTTAGAGGTAGATCTGACCCCCAGACCTCTAACTTGGACTTACTGTGTTACCTTGTAATTGACAGTAATTGTCTGTGAATGACTTCAGCCATCTGTTAAATCGGGGCCTGGTAGTACTTTTTAAAGTGGTAAGAAATTCTTGGATGGAAGACACCATATGATGTTTGTGCAAAACATTACTACATTATCTGGATTAAAATCCACCCAAACTAGGACTTTTGGCAGTATTTACAGAGCATTCTAAATATTTTATCATGTTTATCCTCACTTCTCTTATTTATTGAGATGTATTATCTTTTTGTAAGTGTTCTTGATATGTGAAGCTAAATCAGTCTAGGTATAAAAGCTCACATTATAAAAGCCCACCATATTGTATAAATGAAAGACTGAACAGAATATACTGGAATTTACAGACTCCCACATAGTGCTTTGTTCTGCAAATCCTCTCTTAATCAGACACTAACCAATTTTTTCGCTATAAGAAAGGGATTTCTCTTGAATATCTTTCCTTTTATAGCCCCCTTCTCTCCAACAGAGGAGAGCTATGATGAGCGATAACACTCCATCATATCTAGTAATGGGAGAGCTTTTGAAGATGGGGCTTTTGGCAGGATCAAGTCAGGCCTCACAGCTAGTCTATGAAAAAAAAAAAACTTATTCTGCACACCCATGTGAGTATGAGAAAGGAAGAGCTTGCTTTCTTATCTTGCGCTTCTGAAAGAAAAAAACATAGCTGCACCTTCAGACTTTCTGTACATGAGCAAGTGAATTACTATAGTCTTCCTGAAGAACTGACAGAAGGCTTAGGTGCCAAATGAGTGGAAACCTTCTAAAGGTCCAGGAAGAAGTGCCATTCTGCCCTTGCCCTTCTGCCCCCCAATTACATTTAGTTCCTTGGTCCTGTAGAGACAAAACTGACCTAGGGTGCTTGGGATGCTGAAACCTTCCCCACTTGCCTTGTGTTCTGTCAGGAAAAAACACAGGTCATTTACAAGATAGGTAAAGAGACCAGCAGGAGATCTTCCCTGGAGAAGGGCTGACATGAAAAGAAGTTATCTGGATGGGGGGTGTTGTAGGAGAAGGTGAGAGAGACTCTTCACTGGAGAATAAACAAATCCACTATCCCTATGCTCATACTAGAATAATGGCCCAGAGTCCACCCATCTTCTCCTGTATGTTGCCTAAAGATTTTCTGCAAAAAAATTAAGTCACCACGGTTTAGACGGGTCTCTCTGCTGGCATGAAACTGAAGTATTCCTGAGGAATGAAAGGTTTGCTTGGAATGAGGTCACAAGAATACAAAACCACCTAAAATGCACACTGGATGAGGCAGAGTTAGTAGTAGCTGGAGCAGTTTCAAAAGCAGATGGAATGGCTTGGGAGGGGCCTTGCCACAGCACTCAAGGAGCATGCTGATTCAGAAAATGCTTAGTGTGTTCTCTACTTCCTCCTGAGGAGCCTAGACCACAACTGAAAATTGTCCTTCCCTGGCAGAAGCTCTGTAGGAGAACAGAAATGCAACCACCAGCTACCCTATGAAGTGCATCAAAGTGCCATTTTCATTCTGCTGCGAAAGGGGGGAATAATCAAGCTTGATGATTGGTTTTTATTCTAGATGAAGGGGTATAAACATAGGCCACAGGATAGGTTTCAGTAAAGCATAACGGATATACCTGTATTTAAAGTTGTTTAATGTCATAGCTGCAGCTGTAGTGTAAGATACTGCATTTCAATGGCCAGATTTTTGAGAAAGAGTTTTCCTCACTTGTCTTCTACATGGGTGGTCCACCACATCTTCAGACTGACGTTCAGAGTTAACATGAACTAGACTGCTCCTTACAATCAGCTGTCCCCTGCTATAAACATCAAATCCTCACAAACAGTGTACACTGGGCTGTAAGCTCTTTGTATTTTAACAATCTGCAATTCCAAGTGCTAAATAAATAGTTTAATTTAAGAATTACAACATCTGCATTTTTATACCAAATGACTTTCTAAAAATGAGAAAAAGCAGAAGGCCAGATTCCAATCTCTGTTATGCCACTGAGTAACTTCACTGAAATTAAGGGAGTTACTGTAGATTTCCTCCAGTGAAGCTGAGATCAGCACCTGCTTTTGATTAGCAATAACATGCTGATATCTTCTTCAAACTGATCACAAGAAAAGTAAGACAGCTGTAGAATTCCAAAATTTGTCCCCTGTGAATGACCAGTGTAAATTCCACCTACCATGCTTCTGAATTTCTACGCACAATAGAATTTTATTTTTTCTCCCTTTTGAAGTCTATATTTTTAATAGCTGGAATATTACATGAATGTCTCCCTTGACTGATCTTTTCAAATTACAAGGGTAGTTTTTACAGTTCAAAAGAATAGTAGGAAATGTTTTAAAAAAAAAAAAAACCTTAGCAATTGACATCTAGGAAAAGAACAGTTACTGACCTTTGCAACTGTTGTTCTTCTAGAGGTGTTGCTCATGGTTATTCCATATTAGGTGCATGTGCATCACATATACCAGCGCCAGAAATTTTTCCCCCAGTGGTATCCATAGGGCCAGCTCTGGCACTCCCTGAGATAGTGCATTTATGTACTACCAGCTCAAAACACTACCCTCAAACATCTTAGTTCTTTCTTGCTGGAACTCCGACTAATGGGAAGGAGGGTGTGTTGTGGAATGGACATGAGCAACACATCTCAAAGAACAACAGTTACAAAGGGCAGTAACTGTTCTTTCCTCCAGTGCTTCCTCATGTTGATTCCCTATCAGGTGATACACCAGCAGTACCTTGAGGTGGGCAGGAGTTCATGGATGTGCTGTTTACAACACCTCTCTTCCAAAGCTCACATCATTTCAAGCCTGCTGAGTTATGGTGTAATAAGTCATGAAGGCATGAACTATGGACCAAGTTGTGGCTCAGCAAATGTCCTCTATCAGGATTTGGACCAGGAATGCAGCCAGTGACGCCTGGACCCTCATAGAATGGGCTGTTGGTGAAGTCAGAGGCATGACCCCCCACCTCTCCAAGCAGGCTTGGAAGAAAGTGATGATCCAGGATGATATGCTGTGGGATGACACTGGCAACCCTTTCATTTGTTCAGCAACTGCAATGAAGAGTTGCATAGATTTATGGAAAGGCTTAATCCTGTCAGTGTAGATCTCCAGAGCTTCCCTGTTGTCAAAGGTTATGCCTTTCCCTATTGGAGATGTGGGGCTTTAGGAAGAAGACTGCTAGAAGAATAGCCTGGTTGGTGTGGAATTGTGATATCACCTTTGGCATGAATGCTAGATGAGGACGTAACTGGATCTTGTCCTTGAAGGAAGTTGTGTAAGGGGCTTTAGAGATCAGGGTCCTTGATTTCCAAGACTCGCCTTGCCAAAGCAACTGACAACAAGAGCATTTCTTTCCAAGAGTGTTACATAAGAAAGCAGGATGCCAAGGGCTCAAGGAAAGGTGGGGAGTGCAGCTGTGAGCCTGGATAAGATCAAGTTGAGATCCCATTGAGGAACCGGGTCTTGTAATGGTGCAAAGAGCCTTACTAGGCCTTTGATGGATTTGGCTATCATCTCACATGAGAAGACCATTGTGTCATATATAGAGGGGTAAAAAACTGCTATGGCCTCTAGGTGTTCCTTAATTAATGATAAGGCCAACCCTTGTTGTTTTAGGTGGAGCAGATAATCCAAAATGGCTTGAATGGGCAACATAGTTAGATAGATGTTCCAATGAGACGCCCACTAACTTGGTTAAGCACATCTCTCTAGAGGAAGTTTTCTGCTTCCCAACAAGACCTGTTGAACTGTGAGGAGCAGGACCATTCTTCTAGGCTAAGCAATGAAGCATCCTTGGCATCAGGTGCTGAAGACTAGATTCAGGTGAAGGAGTCAGCTGTGGTCCTGCAAGATAAGGTCTGATCAGGGTGAGAATGCCCAACGTGGGGGCCACTGACATCTAGCAGCATCCTGAAGCAGTGCTGGAGTGGCTAAGCTGGAGCTATCAGAATGGTCCATGCCTTATACCTCTTGCTCTTTATTAGGCCCCTATGTATAAGTGGTATTGGTGAAAAGGTGTACATGATGTCACCTGACCAAGTCAGAAGAAAACCATTGGAAAGTGATCCATTATCAAGTAATTGTAGGGAATAGAACTGGAGACACCTTCTGTCCTGTCTGGTAGCAAAAAGGTCCAGTTTGGGAGTGCCCCATCTTAGGAAAATGAATTCAGTGTAAGGATCACTTTTAGTGAGAGAAAAAGGATCTGCTGTGGCTATCTAACAATATATTCCTGACCTCCAGAATGAGTACAGTTTCCAGGTGGATGCTGTGATCTGCACAGCAGCCCCATAGACAAAGGGCATCTTGACAAAAGAGTAGGGACCTGGCTCCCCTTCTCTGTTGGTGTAACACATGGAGGACATATTGTCCCTCAGTATTTGAACCATCCCTTGAGCAAACTGGGGAAGAAGCAACTCTCAAGACCAGTCAGATTGCCATGAGCTCCATAATATTTGTGTTCAGTTTCAACGCTTCTCTGGTCCAGATGTCCTGGGTCTTGAGGGTACTGAGCTGGGCCCCCACTCCAGTTCAGAAGCATCTGAGACCAGCAAAAAAGTCCAGCATGGGGCTGCAAAAGGAATCTTTAGTGATACATAATATGGTTTTGTCCACCATGACAGAGATAAAGATCAGTGGCAGAATTGTAATGATCATGGCAAGATGCTATCTGGTTGGTGAATATACCATCCCCAGTCACACTTGTAGGGGTCAGAGGTATAACATGATATGTTGAACAGGCCACTGTGTGATCCAGCAGCCTAAGGCACACCTGCACTGTAATGAGAGGCTGGGTTTATCCACAGGCTATGAGTTCCAGTATGACCAGGCCAGTTTCTGGCAGTACTGCTCTAGGCTGGATGACATCCAAGACTGCCCCAATGAACTTGATCACCTGACCCACTATGAGGTTTGATTTCTCTTAATTTATTAATAGGCCCAATGCTTGACAGCTGGGCTGGATGACTTCAATGCCATGTTGGAACTGCAAATTTGAATGACCCTGAGTGAGCTAGTTACCCAGGTAATGGAAGCTATATATACCCCAAAGTCTGAGGTAGGCCATGAATACTGCCATACAATTGGTTAATACTCATGGTGTGGTTTATAGGCCATAGAGAAGCACTTCAAACTGATAGTTTTTATCCCTGATCATGAAGTGAAGGAACCCTCTATGGGCCAGAAAAATGATGGGTGCATACTTTCATATTTCCAATTTGAGGACAATATACCAGTCACTTGGATTCAGGGAGAGAATGATGGAGGTCAGAGAGACCAGACAGAGCATCAACTTCTAAAGATATCTGTTAAGGTTGCAGAGGTCCAGGATGGGCCATAAGGCCCGTTTTCCCTTTGGGATCAGAAAATAATGGAAGAAAAACCCTCTCCCCTCTTGGGAAACTTTATACACAGTATTCCCCTGCTGGAGGACTTGTACCTTCTGTGCAAGAAGTCACTTGTGAAAAAGCTCTCCGAAGGGAGACAGAATAAGGGGGTGGAAGGGTGTGAGCAAACTAAACTGGAGGATGTAGTCAGCCACTACTGTATTTAGACTCCAAAAGTCTGATGTTATAGTAGTTCAGGCTGGGAGGAAGGGTGCAAGAAGTTGCAAACACAATAAAGAGGCTGGATTCTGGGTAAGGACTAGTACGTCATCCTTGGGCACACCTTCAAAAGGCATATTTACCCTCCTTGGGGGTAATGGCTTAAGTCCAACCAGGAAGCAGTGGCCAGCAATCAATCCTGGCATCTTTTATAAATCTTTCTTTTTCTTTCTGTCAAGTTCTCCTCAGGAACAGTGGGCCAGTTCATCCACTACTTCCGTATGTTCCCACCTAAACCTCTCCTTGACTTCTGGGGCACTTTTTCCATTGAGCAGAATTTTTTGTCTCCATGTACACATTTGATTTTGAACCTAGCTGTGGGAAGTAACCAAAGGGGCTTCACTAGCTTAACAAATGAGCTGGAAACATATCTACTAGACCCCACTGGTATTTTGCCCCTGTCATTACTGAGATGATAAGAGATTTTTCTTTCTCTTTCTTGACTAGGAGCCCTAGCCCAGCCAAAGCAATTCTCCAAACCTGCACATGATGCCCAATGTGTGTCCTTCACTGCCACACTGGAAACAGACTCTGGTATGAGTCCCTGCCAGAGTTCTTTAGGATTCCTCCCTCTTCCTCTCAGTGCCCTTTCCCATCACTAGCTCCCCAGTCTTTTTTTCTCCAGATTCAGTCCCTTAAATTAGAGAGTTAATCTGGAACCATCCACCTCTGCAAACTCTTCTGTCAGTTCAACTGTGGCCTCCAGACTAACAGGTGGATATTGCCTGACATAAATTTGGGTATTCTCAAAGAGACTCTGAAGAAATTATTCCAGGATCACAAAGTCAGAACCTCCCTACAGTCTATGCATCTGACCTGAACCAACACACAACCCAGTCTGTTAACTTCCTCCAGTCCATCTTGCAGCTCTACATTTCTGGAAAATAAGCAAGGCGTCCTGTGGTACTTAAAGACTAAAAAATTATTTATTGCATGAGCTTTCATGGGAGAAAATCCCACTTTGTCAGATGATTTGAAGATAAATTTGTTACTCTTTAAGTGACATGGGACTCCTTGCTTATTTTGCTGAACTACACTAGCAGTTACCCCTTTGGAACTTGGCAACATTTCTGGAAGTATTTTTCTATGAACTGGCTTACCTTGCCCAGTATGGCTTCCTTAACCATGTCAAAATCTCTTGCCTGCTCATTAGTGAAAGCCATACATTTTGCCTGTACTTCCCCAGTTAAATAGGAGGTCAGCTAAAAGGCCCTCTTTGCTCTGTCCCAACTGTTTACCACTCCCACTCTTCCAAAGTAACCAAAGCCATCATGGTTGTCTGCAGACCCTTTCTAACTGAGTCTTTTCACTTGTGCCTGATTTCTCTTTCCACTACAACACAAGCTCTCTGTGAGTTGTTGCTGTACTTGGGCTTCCTCCCTTTAAATTCCTGCAGGCTTTTTTACTGCTCAGTCTGTTAGGCAAGCAAGGACTATTTCTCTGAACGGAGAGATTGTTGGAGGCTCGCTGCAGGGTCTTCAGCATCTCCCTTTGCTGCTCCACCAACCAATACAACATTCTTTCCATTGGTTCAGCCAGTCAAATCATCATGCCAGCTTCTCCACTAGGCTCTCAATTCATATGGATATATGCAAGCCCCCAGATACACAGTATGACAGGAGCACAGCTACAAGACCTCTTACATGAACATATCTCGTTCTGTGATCTTCTTCATAGTAAACACCAGCATATACTTTATTGAAACTGCCTCAGTCCCATCACTGTATCAGTGCAGCCACACTTTTGCACTGCTCTCCAGCTTTCTGACCTCTTCTTCTGTGAAGGCAGGCGGGCGGGGTTCAGGTGTCCCTACTGACAGCTCTCCTTATCAGGTTCTCCATCCATCTTTCCTTCCTCTCCTTTCATCCTTAAGCACTTCCTTCCTGTGCTGGTTTTAAAATCACTTGCTTGATAATAAGCTAATTAACTACACTATTTATCTCCATAGCCCTGGTCTGAACTCATACTCAGGCACACCCCAGCCAATTAAATTTTCTCTGAGGGTACCTAATTGGTGCTCAGAATAAAGAGCACTGGCTCAAGATTCATCTCTCAGCAGGCCTTCATATACCTTGACAGAGTCAAATCAAAACTAAATTTCCAATTCAAATTAGCATACACAAATTGGAAAGCTGTATAAACCTCACACTTAATACATCTTCATAACTGTCATTACATTTCGCAGGCAACAGTTTTGGACAGTATCCCATAAATGACTAAGAAAAAAAATAAATTATAAATAAAAGACAGGCAGTACTCCCTCAATCCAAATAGCAAATATGACCAACATCATCTCCTCTGGATATTTTTCTAGTCAACTAGCCAAACAATGGTAAAGCAAAACAACTCACTCATTGCTCAGGTCTAATGAAGGAGAGCCCTACAGCAGAACTAAGAATCAGCATATTAATGGCAATACAATTTGACTCTTCTATTCCTTCTAGTTTCAAATCCACATCAAGGAAGAGGGTTTCCCACAAGAAAGTTATCAATACCGATGAGCAACTACTTACCACTACCATCTCAGAGAAAAATGAGAGACTGCAAAGCATCAACAAGATCTCATGGCCAACAATATGAGAAGTCTCAAGCTTCAGTAGTCTTTCCTAAAAATACTAGAAACAGGGCAAAAATGACAACATTTAAAGTGTCAAATGATTATCTATTAAAAAAAATCCATTTTTATCCCTGGTAGATTTTAATAGCTACACATCTTTTCCATGTCCAAAGTGTAAGCCACAATCAAAAGGTCCCACAGAACTTCCAGAACCCATGTGATAAAGACTGGCTGAGAAGAGGTTGTACTGGTATAACTGTCAGGTGGGCTCAAATTCATTTACTTGCCCCTTTCCAGTGCATAACAGAGAGAAACCCCAGCAGAAAGCAGCTGGAGAGCCAGGATCCAGTCTGTACAGGACTCCCAATGAAGACTGACATTCCCATCCCATAACAAAATATCACTCAGAATAAACATAACAATAAAGTTTATTAGCTAACTTAACAAACCTTATCCTAAGAAAACCAAAATGAATGTAAACAAAACAGTAAGAAACCCAAGAGTCCCAAAGTTCAGGTGGAGTCACCCTTATCTCAGTTGTAGTCTCCAAGTTCTTGAGGCTTGAATGCCAAACAGAAGCAGCAATCCTCATCTTCTCTGGCTGCAGGAATCTTCAGGCAAATTCCATGCAGTCCCTTCCTTCCTCTCCTCAACCAGCACCCACAATCAGGTCACTGGCCATCCAGCTGTCAGTTCTACAACAGAAAACTCCCCTGCAAAACAGTCCAAAGCAGGGAGAAAACATCCTGCAGTCCACTCCTGGCTCAGCGCCTCTCAGTCAATCGCTGAGCACATGGACTCTGCAGCTCTCTCTGTGGCCGCTCCTCTCTGGGCTGCTGCTCTTAGGCTTCTCCCAGGCATCTGACTCCAGCACAATAATAAAACTTGTGGAGCATGCTCAATGTGCTACCACACCCTCTTGCCAGAAAGTTCTGGTTTCTGGACTGCAAAATATGCCCAGCAATGTAACCCAGCCATAATGGATCCCTGAAAGAGATTGCTCCTTCTTAGGTACATGGGTTACACTGGCTCCCCAGCACGGCTCTGTTACTATGCAAGCAGTCAAAATGTTCCAAGCCTAGTGAAGATAATTCCCAGATTTCAAAAACCAAATCCTTGCTGCAAAAGAATCTTCGCCTTTGCATCAGGACCAAGCCTAGATATACGCAACCTTCCACCAGTCAGAATCTTGGGCTATGTTTACACTGAGCATTTCAATTCAAAATCAATTCAAATCTAATTTGAATTCAGTCAGCTTGAGTTGACATGGCCACACTAGAAAATCCAATTCGAATTGGCATGTCCATGAACAGGACTTGCTTGTTTGAATTCAGTAGGGGTCGCTATTGTATTGGGAAAAATCAAGCTGTGGCTAATTCAAACTAACAGTGAATTTGAATTGACATGGTCACTTCGAATTGACCCTGACTTCAATGGAAAAGCAGGTTCAACCAATTCAAACCCTGCTTTCCTCAATTCGAACTGAGGAGTGTTTCAGTTCAAATTGAGGAAAGTGGGCATGCCCATGCACTTATTTAAATTCAAATTGATTACAATCAATTCAAATTCACATGTAAGTGTAGACATAGCCTTGCAGATTCTGCTGTGATGATAGTGAAGACTTTTTTCATTTCTACCATAGCCACAGCACAACATTTAAAGTTTATACCCGGAGCAATGGAATTCAGAGTGCATTTGCAGCCACTGGCACCAGCTTTTTCTCTTCATGCTCCATCTTTAGTGAGTCACCACCATAAATTATGGTAGCCTGTGAGAATGGTAAAGAAGAAAAGAGCTGTTAAAAGTGAACATGTGTGACTGTCACGGACCTAAAATGTATACCGGCTGAACAGTATTATTCTTCAAGTTCTAAAATCCAACTGGGTATACTAACAACAGAGGTCCCCTGTCGTACTGTAATTCAGTACGAGGTCTGTCTGAGACAAGATTCAGACCATGAGAAGGGTTTAATCCTCACTGGCCAGATTGCTAACCCTGGCCCAAAAATAAAATCCATTCTATCTCTGCCCACAGAATTCACCTGGGGCTTATCCTATGGTTTTCAAATCAGTCATGAGATCTTAAGTCACTATAAAGAAGAGGTTCTCAACTGCTGTGTCAGCATACATTACTGTGTCACCATACACTGCTAAGTGTGTCATAGAGAGCCAGGGAGATGGCTGGATTTGACCTGGGGATGTGGAGGGGTGGGCTGGTGTGTCCTGTAAGATTGTGATATGCCCCCCAAGTGTGTCATGACCTGCAAAAGGTTAAGAACCACTGCTTTAAAGGACTCAAACCAGGATAGTAAGTCTTTATCATTAACACCAACAAGACTAAAAATTCAGGCAGTTCAGCTAGTGAAACATGTACTTGCATGACCTATATACCACTAGTATTTCTACTTTAACTCTATTCAAGGATTCAAATATATCAAGCTAGATACAGATAAATTATTCAAATTTTGAAGTGGAAGACCCTGCATATATTTAAAGCTCAAATGCTACCAACAAAAGTACACTCCCCTCTCAGAAAATTCTGAGTCACCTTGATCAACATTTGTCTAGAGGGGGGTGATCTATTATCAGCCCTGCAGTATCATACAGCCCAAAGTTATTTTCTTTTTCTGAAAGGCAATAACTCAGCATCATTAAAAAAACAAGGCTATTTCCTGCAATACATCATCTAGAATAAAATAATAAATTGTACACGTAGGTAGAGATTATCAGTCTGTGGGACATTTTTTGTTATTGCACCATGACAAAATTTATAAGGGATGAGATGTTAGTGAGTTGTAATTTCTGAGGTATCAATAGTTCAGAGATATTTATTGTCATTTTCTACATTATAGGATGCTGTTATTCTTTACCATTACAGTATAACTCTTATCCAAACAGCAATTTTCTTCTGCCTTTCTCATAAATATGTGCACTCATTTAACACACTGTAGTAAACCAAAAGCAGCCTTAGTTATGATTCTTTACAGAAGCATCTGGGAATGTCATTACTACTAGAGTACATAATGAAATATAGCTAATTACAAACAGTACAGTACACGAAATATTCTTCCAATCATTTGTTATATTAGTAAATAAGGATCACATCTGTGCTCAAAGAAGATTATACCTTGATTAATGCTTCTTCTCATGTTACGGTTTATATGGAAATGAGTATTTCTTAAATAGACCAGCAAATCCTGAGCTAGGAAACTGTTTTATTTATATGTGAGTCAAAAGGAAGGAAACTAACTCTAGGACCCAACCTTCACTTTGAAATACAGTGTATTACAGTAGCACATATTGTAAAACTCTGCTCACTTCCAATGAAATATTATATTTGTGTTAGAAAGAACAAAGGAACTCAACCTTCACTAAGTGGAAATATTCTTTATGGCACTTGTGACTTACATTCTGTTTGGTGGAGGACTAAATTTAATGCAATTTTGTATTTGTGTGGAAAAAAATAACCTGGGGAGTGTTTACTTTATAATAGGCCATACAGTAAGCTAAAAATGAAGCTTTATAGCTTAGTTGTTCAATGTACTGTGAATCGGAAGCCAATAAAGTTTATACATACTTCATTAAATTCATGTTTAATCAAGATAAATAAATAATACCATTTCGCTCTTATATAGTGCTTTTCATCAACAAATGTCAAAAGTGTTTACAAATGGAGGTCAGTGTCACTAACCAATCAATTTTACAGATAAGGAGTTATGGTATCATAGATTATGATATTGTTTATTTGAATCAGAGTGTTGCAGTTTAGCTCTGCCTACCTAACATCCTTTTATGCAAAAGAAATCAATCACCAATGTGTAATATGTGGGAACATTTTAAAAATGTAAAGTTATGGCTAATGTGTAATCCCCTAATATATATGGTTGTCATTTTGAGACACAACTGCTATTTTTTTAGTATGAAACTTGACTCTACAGCTGGGAGGTAAACAGGAAAGAGTTTTCTCATTTGAGGAAATTTGAGGGTTTCTTTTATTTTAAATCCCTTCTCGTTTTAACAATTCTCCCCCACGTACCTCCTCCAACAAAAGTTTGAGACTGACCATTTGCTGCAAAAGGTTTCAGTTTTGACAAATCAATATTTTTAAATGGAAAGACATTTTGTCAAACAAAAAAAAAAAAATCCCAACCAGCTCTACCCCACGACACACTTCTTCCTCTGGGGACAGGATGAGAAAACAAACAACATGTGACAGAGGTGTAGTCACATCACTCTATACAATACTGGAAGGTACTCAGCTATTACGGTGAGAAGCAGGGCATTAAAAACCTGAACAGAATAAAATAAACATACTCTATGGCCTTATTTGCAGAGATACTGATACATATAAATCCCATTGACTTCAGTGGCTGGCTACCCATGCTCAGCGCCTCCTAAACCTGGGATTTGGGTGTTAAATGTTGGAAACCCAAAAAATTGAGGCACTCAGAATTTGTGGCCAGTTCTCTAAATAGGCCTATGTATTTTCCCAGTACAGTATACTTGACACCCTAAATGGCAAAAAAGACAATGATTTCACATTCTACCTTCTTTCTTTCATCAACAAAACCCAAGCGACAAAAGGTTGCTGAATGTTTGTGAAATTCACTCACATTGAAAGTTCCATGCTGTGTCAAGGGAAATCTTTGTACACAATCATCTCTTAAGAGCTTCCTGGCAATATCTGAGCAGGTTCCCACAGAAAGATTTAGGTCATTTCAGGAAACAGAATCAAAATGTTCCACATTAAGACTGGTACAAGTATAGAAAGTCAAACAGATGGCTCTAGTGGATATTTCCAGTCAGTAATACACATACTACATACATTATCAGCCAGAATAAACTGCAAAATAATGGAATAAATCCTCTTCCTTGTTCTCTGAAAGGGTGTGCAGCTCCAGTGCTTGAAAAAACAGTATTTCTTGTGCATAACAGATATCAATCCTGGACTTCTACACAAAAATGAGACTGACTACCAGCATGCTACAGATCTGTGCTTCACAGATTTTGATTTTTTAAAATCCTGCTTCCTATCCCACAATACTTACGCCAGACTCCTGCATTGTTTCTTGCACTTTTACCCTACTCCCACTTCCAAAAATCTTAAATCCTGCAAATCCCACAGGAGAAACAGATTCCCTCATGTTGCTATACTTTTGTTAATCATTTTTATGTTCTAAAAACAGAATTCAGACAATTTTGCCACTAAAAGAACACAAAAAAATCCTGTTTAAACCAGTAAAAATACTTTAGCTCCTATTATAATAGACACTAAATTTCTTTATATATATATCACTCATTTAAATTTAAGAATTAAAACCGTTATTTAAAAAAAAAAGCTTGCTTTACATAGCTGAAATTCTATTTATGGTAAACTACTGGTATGTATATACCACACAGAACATCACAACAAATTACACTATGCTCTTTGTCTAAAAAAGTTTGTAGATTATTTTAATGGTTATAAAAAATAAGTAGTTTTTAAAAGAAACTGGAATTTGAGCCATTTAAGCATCATTTTTGAACTTTGTAACATAGCATTCAAGTTACTGCTTTTTGAAAACATTTAATGGCAAAACTATGGAGAGCATCAGGATTTTGATGGAAACAAATTTTTAAAAGAGGTTCAAACTAAGTGATCAATAGTAAGGTCAACTTAAGAAGCAGTTGTAGGTAAACTTGCATTGTATTTGATCATTTTTGTCAGGGCCAAAATAGCATGAATTAAAAACCTCTTAAAATGCTATGAAATAAAGAAAATTCTTAGGCAGCCTTTAGCAGGAAGGCATGGCCCCCCTCGGAGACAGCCCAGAAGGAAATGCCTGACTGCGTGGGGGCAGAGCCAGGAGCAGCCTGTCAATCAGGCTGGAAGCAGAGGGAGTATAAGAAGGGAGGCAGGCAGCTCAGGCCACAGTAGGGGGAGGACATGTCTCTGCTCCCTCCTGACCCTGGGCTACCCAGCAGGAAAGCAGAGCTATGGCCTACAGACCCAGGCCCATGGTCAGAGACTGGGAGATAATGCCTGAGCCCTGGGCCCGCCACAAGCCCTGCAAAGGAGCCACTAGCCAGGAGGCCCGCTGGACTCCTTGAGTCACCCCCTACCAGGGACCCCGAGCCCATGCCCGTGCCTTGTGACTTGGAAGAACTACCCCTGGCTGGTGAGGCCTCCTGACTCCCCAGATGTGCAACCTGGAGGAGCTGCCATCTGCCAATGGTCCTGTCAAGCCACCAGACCTGCCACCGCGCAATAATATGGAAGGATTCTGTAACCTCACCCTGGACGATTACCCTGATGAGCCAGCAGATGAGCCTACAACTCAGGTACTGATGGGAAGCAGGGCCGGGATTGGCACCGGGGAATATGAGCACCAACCTTTGGGGTCAGTGTGTTGCAGCCAGGACCCTGCTGACCCCTGCGCAGAAGCCCCAGGCCATATTGGGGACCTGGGCTGGGACACAGTGGAGTTGTGTAACCCTACGCCTCCACTGATTCCTCCCTCTACATTGAGTCAAAGGTGCTGGAAAGGACCAGATTCAGGATTTGAGTATTCCAATTAAGCCCAGTATGGCCATGCAGGTGCAACAGAGACAACTCAGTTCCTCAACAATATAGGATCAATTTCACATAATGCTTTTGGGAAAACGGGGTATGGATGCTATTGACAGTTTTGGGAGTACAAGCTTCAAAAGGAGCAACAAATAAAACTCTTCAAACAAGTTTGAAGTCATCATTTATGTTATGGACAATAACAGGTAAAAAGATCTTTCTGTAATCTTCAGTTCAAATATCAGTAGTGACTGAACATCTGTAATGTGCAACAACTGACTTCTCTTCCTCATGCCTTGAAACTTGGGATGGATGTGGCAACATGTTGTTCATGTTAAACTTTCCATATTTCTCTGCTCTTTCAGCTAAATGGTGAGCCACCTTAATGACAGTTTTGCCAGCTACAAAATTATACTGTTCAATATCAGCACAAGCAATATTTAAACATTCTTGATAGATAATAAATGGGGCCTGCAGGAGAGTTTATTTGAAAAGACAGGTTGATTTGTCTGCCTGAAACCATACATACAACAGGGCGGTCATAAAATAACAGACTTGTGCCCCCTGTAATGTAACACTTCCTACAAATTTCAGGTATTTCCATGCACCAATGACTACTGCTGAAAATTTATCCCAAACCTCAGATGTTCCCTGGTTTTCCTTCTTGACTCTTTTTATTAAAACTTCTACATCCCAGGTTTTAGATCAGTCATTCTTATCAGCATTGATAGCAAGGTGATAAGATGACAGTCTGCACCTATGTGACGTCACAGAACAAACCCTGTGAGTGTGATTCCAATGAGCTGAATTTGGAGTGAGAGTGGTAAATATGTATAGGGAAAAGAAGCTCGAAACACGACAATTAGCAATTTTCCAAATAGACTACTCTTGGTAAACTGACAAGAGATTTAGTGTTTTCCCTGCAAATTAATGCATCTGTCTCCCCGCCCCCCACACCCGCCACACAATCAAAGTACATTTTACCTGCTCCTGCTATTATAGTAGGGATCTATGTTGGGACCCACAAGATCCCAGGTCCTCTGCAGGACTCTATTCCAGAGACTTCTGCTGCATCTGTAGATAGAGGTATTCTGGGGATGAAAACATAACCAGGAGATTCTTTACTCAGCCCATGAGCTGCAGAAGTCATGAATCAGCTAACCTGTTATGCCACAACCTGACAAAGTAGATGATTGACCGGATTGGGTTCTGACCCACCTTCCATAGTCCCTTTCAAGCAGGGGTTAAAGTATGATTTGGCAGGCCTCAGAACCCTCCTAAATTGGCAGGCCCCCCTGGCACCAGTGCGGGCCCCCCTCAAACACTGCAGCTACTGACCCCCGAATGCCTGCTCCCCACCTCAGCTATTGCCCCTCAGACACCTACCCCCACCCCAGCTACTGCCCCTCTACTACAGCTACTGCCCCCAAAATACCTGTCCCCCATCAGAACCCTCTTTTCCCATGTCCCCACTCCAGCTCTCCTAACCCCCCACTGCCAGCTCCCTGTCTTTACTTCACCCCGCTTCAGCCTTCCAACCCCCTCCACACCTCTCCAGCCCACCATCCTGGCCTTTTCTTCTCACCCCTACCCCCATGCTCTTTCTCCACCAGCTGCCAGACTGCCCCAACCCCTCCCAGAACCCCCTTACATGGCTGCTGAGATGGCCAAGGAGCTAAGCTGGGGGAGGGAGTCTGTAGGTGGTGCTGGCTGGCAAGCGAGAGGGGACCCAGGCTTGAGAGTTGGCCCAGGCCATGTGCACTGCCTGCGCCCAACAGGAAGGGGCAGAGCTGGTGCAGGCACCAGGAGAGGGGGGTGTTTCTGGGCTGGCCCCAGCCAGCAGCTCCTCTCTTCAGGCGGCTTGGAGGGAACGTGCTGGTCCTATTTTTTAGGGGGCCCTGGAACGCAGCACTTCCAGACCAGGGGAGGTGTGTCTGCCCAAAGATCAGGCACGCCTCCCCTGGTCTGGAAGCACTGCCCGCCCTGCCAGGCGTTCCAGCCCTGGGCCCCCTAAAAATAGAAAACAGAGCTGGCTGGTTCTAACAAGAGAGGTGTGCCTGCTGTCGGGGTAGACACACCTTTGTGAGAGTAGGCAGGGCTCCCCTGTTCTCCTAGGGCTGCCGGCTCTATGGGAACTGGCTGGCTCTGTTTTCTGTTTTTAGGGATCCTGGGGCCTGAATGCTGTGCCCCTAAAAGTAGAAAATAGAGCTGGCCCCTTCTGGCAGGGCAGGCAGCACTAGGAGAACAGGGGAGGCAATTCTCCCTGAGAACAGGCACACCTCCCCTATTCTCATAGTGCTGCTTCCCCTCCCCCAACAGCTGGCTCCATCTTCTATATTTAGGGGCCCCAGAATGCCAGACCCCCTAAAAATTGGCTATTTTTATTGGGCACAGCATTCTGGGGAACCCTAAAAGTAGAAAATGGAGCCTGTACTCTGCGTTCTGGTGCCCACTATTTTTAGATGGTGCACCTCTGGAATGCAACATTTCAGCTGCATTTTGTTTTTTTAGGGGACCCAGAATGCTGCCAGACTAAAAATAGTGGGCCCTAGGATGGCGTTCCAGGCCATTCCAGCTTACTTTAACCCCTGCTTTCGAGCTGCATAAAGGACCCACACTGATGGCCAGCAGAGAATTCTCCTGTTAGAGGGGAATTCCTTGCTGGTACATCTGCACCTCCCCTTGACCTCAAGTCTCTGCCTGTCCCTCGCTGTATCTGGGTTGGGGAGGAGAGAGGAGAGGAAAATGGTATAGTGAAGCTCTGGTCTGACACAGCAATCCCAAGGACCCTAAACCAGTGGTATAACAAAGTTACCTGGCAGCAACTTTATGATGGGTTGGTCAAAGCTGAGAAAACAAATAACCATACCTCTGAACCTTAAGACCTACATAGTTTTACAGATGTTTAGATGTTCGTCCAGAAAACTGACCCCATCATGGCTGTATGCTATCCCTTACATTCCGTGGAAACTCTGCAAGAAGTCTCATAGAAAAAAGAAAACAAAACAAAACAAAACGGTGGCACTTATGTGTGAAGTTAGTCTAATCAGTTTCAAAATTATATAATTTATAGGCAATTATAGTTTAGATTAGCTATTACTGTCCATAAATAGGCAATACTCATTTCCCCATCATGATCCTAAAGTACTGTACTGGGTTAATTGCTGTTAACATCTAACTCCAGATCCATTAGAAATGTTCTTTAATGCCTCGATATACCTCAGGTGTGGAGGCCTGTAAAAAAGGTACTGACAACTGATCAGCCAGAAGAGCATTTTACTAAAATATTCACATTTTCCCAGCCTGAGTTCCATCACTCATTATTTTTTATAGTTGAAATGTTTTTAGCATTCAGCAAATAAATCTTAATCAGATAAATGGCTTACATTCAGTAATTCTAATGCTTATTGGCAGAGGCAGCCTCAGGCAATCGGAAGCCCAAGACAAAGGCCCATTGCGGGGCCACCGATAAACCCCCATGACCCCCTCTGCAGCCCCAGCTCCCTGTTGGTGGCCCTGACCGTGCCCCCCCATCACCCTAGTACTCCACCCACAATGACTCTGGCTCACCACACACCAGGGGTCCCAAAACCCCTCTGTGGCCCCAGCACCCTGGTCCTTGACCCGCAGCCCTGATACCCCACCCAGGGCCCAGGATCCCTACAGTTCTCCCAGAAATGCCCCACCACTGCCATATACAGTGGACAAACAGAAAAGTCTCTATGCAAAAGAATAAACAGACACAATTCTGACATGAGAAATAACATTCAAATCAATAAGAGAACACTTCAATCTGCCTAATCATTCTATTAATGTTCTGTTAATAGCTGTATCCAGGAAAAGGGATAACAAATCAAACTTCAAAGAGAAACTGCAGAATTGGAATTCTTATGAAGATTTGACACCCATGAACTTAGGGCTATACAGAGCCTATGTTTATTTTTCCTCATTACAACAGGTAATTTTGCTTTCCTACCTCTCTCCTATATGCTTTTCTTCACTGTTTGAATCAAAACAACTACTTTGATTTGCTGCTATGGTCTGACCTGATTCTAAAACTTACACTTCCTTGCATTTATTTTCCACCCATTCTGTAAATTCACCATCTTCAAGCATCTGACAAAGTGGGATTTTCTCCCAAGAAAGTTCATGTGATAAATAAATTTGTTAGTCATTAAAAGTGCCACCAGACTACTTATTTGTTTTGCTGAACTAGACTAACACAGCTACCTACACCTTTGGAGCTATTCTATATGCAAAGATTTTAGCTGTGACCTGTCTACCACTTATTGTGTAAATTGGGCACATCATGAATAAGTTGTTAATTGAACATGTAGGGTTCTGTTTTTCATGTTTTTTTTCTTATAAACATGTGATCTGCATGTTTTCTTGCCAATGGGGTGGGGGTTGAGTAGAATCTGTAAAAATATACCAAATACTTTAGCAGTGACAAGTCACATGGGAGATTAAAAAGATGCAAAGTGACAGAGCTGATTCTCAGGCACAATTCTGCTTTTCCAGTTTTTAAAGGAGAAGGACCACTAAGACTTTAAAATCCATACACAGACAGGGAGAGGGGAAATAAAGCCACTCAGCAATTAGGTCACATTGTCTAGACCAACTAGGTTAAAGATTACAGAAGAACAACAAAACATTTGTTCTAAGTGTATGCCTAAGGAACTGAAGTGGTCTCTGTAGGAAAGATTTGAGAAGCTAATTGACAACTAACTTGAATCTAAAAATAACCTCCAGGCTGCTAAATTTAATAAACAGCTTTGAACAGAACATAATCTGATAATTAGAGCTTTTTCTTCCACAAACATTTTTAGCAGTGTTCCAAAGGGGCAGGTGTTAGTCTAGTTCAGTAAAGCAAACAAAGAGTCCTGTGGTACTCAAAGAGTAACAATAAATAAAGTTGTTATTCTTTAAGTGCCACAGGATTCTCAACTGTTTGCAGGAGGTTTCTAATCATACCACCACCAGTCCTTCATACAATAATCATAATTTACAGCACAAATATCTTCCTTTCCATAACTAACAAGCAACTAAATTAGACTACATTACATTATCCCTGAATGGTGATTGACTGAGATAAATATGAAAGAGAAAATTGACTCCCATTTTGACATCACAATCTGCAAGTTGTGCACATATATATTAGGGGCCATAATTTATCACTTGTATTTTGACCTTATTTTCCATGATAATGATGCCTCAAGAAACTGGAAGACTTTTCAAAGTTTACTAGCATGGAAAAAAAGATATGTGTAGTTCATAAGAAATTCTCTGGCATTGCTGACTTACTAAGAAGGGGACAAATCTTGTTAATCACCTAAACATTTTCTTGTTTGTGCCCTGAAGGTTTGCTCTCAGAAGCGGAGGGCAGAAGGAAATTTATCAAATTAAATAGGACCTTACAATATTTCAAATTTTGCCTGAATCCCTATGAGATTCGGGTCTCCCAAGGAGTTCCAAACACTTTCATATATATGTTATTTGTAAGCAACTGCAATTTCAGCAATTAATAAAAATATTTCAAGTTGCTAATGTCACCATGCTAATGTGATTAGGCCATAAGATTTTAAACAATGTGGGCATCTATAAAAAGCATCAGTAGAAATTGCACAGCTACCAGTTCCAACTCCAATGCCTGTATTTGCCAATGCAAATAGTAAGAAAGATCCAAGTGCATCCATTTGGCACTCATAGATGGAAATCTGGAGGAGGGAATACTAAGGCCCCACATCTGGTAAAGCCAGGACCAGGACATGAGAAGGGCTCATGACTTGAGGACTACAGCTACGCACAGACAGACACATGATGCTGTGATGCGTGGACAGAGATAACCAATGGGCCAGAGCAGAGAAGCAGGTCCAGAACCCCAAGACAAGAGCCACTGCTGCACAGTGCTTGTGGGCTAAGATCAGTCCTTCCATCCCAAACAAGAATATTTTCACCAGCTTGCTTCACTTCTATCTGTTCTGTTAGAAAGTTATAGCAGCTTATTCTGATTTTCAATACCACCATACAACTTACAGTTCCATTTACATCCATTTCTGAATTTGATCATAAGAATGCCATACTGAGTTAGATCAATGATCCACCTAGCCCAGTATCCAGTCTTTCAACAGTGGCCAATACCCATCATTTCAGAGAAAATGAAAAGAACAAGTAATCATGAATGGATCCCATCTTTTTTCTTCCAAGCTTCTGGCAAACCACAATGCCTGCCCATCCAGGCTAAGCGTCATTGATGGACCTATCCTCCATGAACTTATCAGGTTCTCTTTTGAATCCCATTACAGTCTTGGCCTCCCAACATCCTCTAGCAAGGAATTCATCAGATTCACTCTGCATTGTAGGAAGAAATACTTCCTTTTATTCATTTTAAATCTACTGACTTTTTGATAAATGTCTTAGCTACAGCTATTTTTCTAATCCTTCCCAAACAAAAAAGACCATAATTTTAAGTTGTCTCTAATATATTTGCTTAATCATGCCCATATGTACTTTTCAGTGTTACTTCTTGGGGCTTCATCTGTGTCTTTTCACTCTCTATACCTGGTCATTTGGTTGTTCTCATCTCCTCCCTCCATACACTACTTCCTCAGCTAGATCCAGACTTCACTTTCATACCTGTGTGCACACCTCCAAAGCACATTTTTGCATCTCCACTGTTGAAAGCAACTGATTTTAATTGTCAATTCAAGTATAAATGCTATCTGCTCTATGGACACGGATAGCCTTAGGATCTGGAGAAGGGTCACTGAAGCATCTTCAAATGTAACTAACATTTTATATGAAATGGTAAGAGAAAGGAGGGAGAGTTTAAGACACTGTCAGCATCCTGCAGCTGAAGAAATGTGTAACCAGCTGTCTGAACAGGACAAACAGGTCAGCTGGCTACATTTCTTTAGCCACTGCATGCTGACAGTGTCTTGAAACTTCTCCCTCCTTTCTCTTCCCGTTTCACATAAACAGGAAGTTGACCTGCTAAGCCCCCACCACCAACGGTGACCATGAAAGTGAAACAGTGTGTCAGGGTCCAGCCTGCAGCATAGCCTGTCTTCTAGCAACCCAAGGAGCATGGATGGCCATAACAGAAACAATCTGATTGGCTGCAGGAGTCTGCAGACAGATAATTCAGCTCAGTATCAGCAGCAGCCTGGCAGCTGCTTGACACATTGTAGTCTGGAGCTGCACTTTGTTCTTTCCCAGCCTCTTGCTTTGCTCCTGACTTCTGACTCCCAATTTAGGCCTCAGCTCCCCATTCTAATTATGACTCAGGCTAACTCTTCAGTTTAGGTTTTGGTCTCTGACTCCCAGTTTCAACTCTGGGCTTTACATTTGGACTGCCACATTGGAATTCAGCTCCAACTGGTAGTCTGGATTCTTGTTCCAACTAGTAACCTATGCTGTGCATGGCATGGTTGCTGACTGTATGAGCTGCCCAAAAGATTGAACAAGGGCAGGAAGCAGCTGGACTGCCCTTCAAACAGGTTCCACAGAGGCAGCTATGTCTGTGCTGAACCCTGGGGGTCCTCAGACCCTACAGGCCCAGCTTACATCTTTGCCAGCTCAAACCATTCCTTCTTAGCTGCTGCCTCTACTTCTAGGCAGCTGGGGATTCCAGTGTTGGAATAGGAACCATAATAACATCTGTTGTTTCACGAACAAGTGCAGCCCCTATTCCTGCTTTGGCCCCAGACATTCTCCACTGACCAGACAAGTAAGATTTACTAATCTGGAAACTGAGGAGCCATGGCCTAGGTATCTCTCTTCCTAGAGACTGTGAGGGCAGTTCAAAGAGTTTAAACTAGTTATGGCAATTATGTTTGATTATCTGAATGGTACACAAATCTGCGTCAGGAACGCAGGTTGGCTGACACATTTGCCGCAGAATTCAAATGCCTGACTGTCAACACTAAATGGAAAAAAGTGATGCAATACTATTATTTCCAATAAGACCTAAGCAAGGAAATCAAGGATAGGCTGGCACAGATGAAGCAAACATCCAAGCTGGACACCTTGGCCAAGCTGTGTATCAGTGTTGATGGCTGACTGACTGTACTCTGCCTGGAAACAGTTCAGTTCCTAATCCCCTCCGATGGTCTCCTCACAGGGGCCAGAGACAATGAGCTGAGTTTGATTTTGCCTCTCCGACTGAGAGAAGGGCTGATGTAATGCTTTCAGTAGACCTATGTCTGTATTGTGGGGAATGTGGACACTATGCCACAGGGTGCTCCACTAAGAATTAAGACATGTTTTCACCAAAAATACTCTAGGTCTCAGTCCTAATAAAGAAGTCTGGACTAAGTCTATATCCCCCACCACCACAACCCCAGTCCATGGTATTGCACCACGCCTTGTTTACAGCACCTTAACTCTAGATGAACAATATAGCAGCACCCTCCAATTGTCCCTCTGGCTACAACATCCCACCCTATCAGAGGTTGAGTTGAAGGCATTTGTAGAATCAAGGACCTTTGAAAATGTCATAGATATAAACTTTGCCCATGTTCACAATATTCCAACTCCACAAATGGGTAGCTCTGATTTGGTGAGGTCTATTGACACATCCCTCTTTCCTCCAGACAGGTTACTAAAATGGCACCCTTGATAGGAGAATCTACGGTTCCGTCTGATCCATGCACCTTATTCCTCCATATCCTCAGCATACCTCATCTTGTGACCCATTAGCCATGCACCTTTGTCTCCCGAAAAAATGTTCTGGGCCAGAAGCATCACATATCTGAGAATTCAGAGATGAAAGGAAGAAAGTGAATGCTGCCATTTCTGTGGCCCCCTTGATAGCTTCAGGAATCCAGGTGAATTACAAGCATTATGTTGATGTTTTCAGTAAAAAGAGAGAGCAGATACTTTGCTGCCCCAATTACAGTAATGATTGTTCAACTGACCTGCAACCTGCAGCACAGATGCCCTTTGACCACATATATTCCTGTGAGCTCCCCAGTTCTAGACATTCCAGCAGTGCCTCCATGAGAACCTGCAGAAAGGCTTTATTGCCTCTCCTCTTTTCTGGTGGGGGCTCCACTCTTCTTTCTGGCAAGGAAGGATGACTCCTTATGCCCTTGTGTTGAACTAGCATTCTGAACAAAGTGACATCTGAAACTGCTCTCCCTGCATTTATTAACGAATGCTGAGAGACCACTTGGCCAAGATTTTTACTCAGCTGGATCTTCCTGGGACCTAACATCTTGTTCAAATTAAGGGAGACAATGAATGGAAGACTGCTTTCTCCACTCAAGGTGGACATTTTCAATATTTAGTTATGCCTTTTGCATTATATAAAGGTCCACCAGCACTGCAGTATTTCATTTATTGTATCTTCCAGGACATAGTGAATTGGTTCTGCTTATTTATTAGGGTGACATTCTCGTTTTTCTGAAAACCAGGGACTTCATCAGCAACATGTGCACCATCTTCTCAGCAGACTCCACCATAACCATCTTTACAGACTCAGACTTTAAGGTCAGAAGGGACCAGTATGATCATCTAGTGTGATCTTCTGCACAATGCAGGCCACAGAACTTCACCCACTTCCTTCTGCAATAAACCTCTAACTGATGACTACATTATTAAAGTTCTCAAATAATGATTTAAAGACTTTAAAGTAGAGAGAAAGCACCAACAATTGATTCATGACCCATGCTACAGAGGAAGGCAAAAAAAAACAAAACCAGAGCCTTTGCCAATCTGCTCTGAGGGAGATTTCCTTCTCAACTGCAATATAGCAATCTGTTAAACCTTGAATGTGTGGGCAAGACTCAGTCAGACACCCAAGAAAGAATTTTCTGTAATAACTTAGAAGTCACCTCATCAATCATCCCATCTGCCTATCTACCACCAGGAGCCAAAGATCAGCCGATTTTCAAATTAGGCTCTCCCATTATAGCATTCCCTCCATGAATTTAATCAAGCTTATTTTTAAAATCAGCTAGATTTTTGCCCCCACTGCTCCCTTTGGAAGGCTATTCCAGAACTTCACTACTCTGATGGATAGAAGCCTGCCTCTAATTTCAAATCTAAACTTCCTGATGGACAGTTTATATCTATTAGTTCCTGTGTCCAGACTGTGACTGACCTTAAATAATTCCTCTTCCATCCTGGTATTTATCCCTCTGATGTCCTTACACAGAGCAGTCATATCTCCCTACAACCTTCCTTATATTTTGTCTTTATGACATGCTGGAACAATGCGAGTAACAAAGACATAATTGAGTTCTTTGGGTATGTCATTTCTCCCAAAGGGCTAACAGTGGACCCATGAAAGATATTTGTTATCTCTGAGTGGAATGTTTTGATGGATGTAAGAGGTGTTCAGTAGTGTCTCAAAGTTGTCATTTTCTACAGGCATTTTTCCAAGGATTCCCCCACCTAGCTGCTCTGATAACTGTGATTCTTCAAAAGGCACTCTACTTTGTCTGGTCACAGTTTGTGTTCTATCAGCTAAAAAGATCTTTCACCTCACTCTCTGTTGTTGTGCACCCAGATCCTGCCAAGCCCTTCACTATAGAAGCAGATACTTCAAATTTTACCATCAGAGCAGTTCTGTCACGATCATAACCAACTCCACATATAAGTACAACAACCACATAACCAGGGATGACCAAACTTATGGGACTCAAGAGCCGCACAAATCGATTATTAACCTTTGAGAGTCGCACTGAGGCATATAACCACATATTTTTACCTATTCCAAAATTACTAAGCTCAAAATTTATTGCTCAGTTTAATTTTATCTTAAAAACGGGGCAAATATGGATCCTACTAATGTCAGATTCTAATAATTACTTAAGGCTACCATGAAAACTAGGCCTATACAGTAAAAACTTAGCTGTTGCTGGATGTAGAACATTGCAGGCTAGTGGCAAGTTTTTTTTAAAATCTGGGCAGTAACTTGTCAATGCAGTACATAAAAACTCTCACAGGTGTTGATCTCTAAGCATTGCACAATGTTTTGATTTAACAAATTTCTTTGTGGAATACAATGCTTCACAGCAGTAAGTTGTGCTAAAAATTGAAAGTAATCTACATTCAGTTTTAAACTTTTTCTCCTTTGTATTTTTGTTTCTTAGTAGTCCACATCATGTTTAAGACTTGTAAAACACAATTTTAACAAAGCAGTAAGGTGCATTAGGGCCTATGAGAAAATCTAAACATGCCACGGCTTCCCCAATCATGCCGCACTTCCCCCCACATCCCGGTGCTGCCTCTTACCATGCCGCTGCTTCTCTGCTGTCCCTGACCATTACTCAATTCTCCCGCTGTCTCCGACCATGCTGCCCTTCCCTGCAACTTTCCTCCTAAGCTGATGATGCAGCTTAGCAACTTTTGGATGCAGCTGAGCAAGTTCTCTCCCAGTTCCCTGATCCGGTGCTGAGCCCCTGCTCATCGGCTCCCCAAGTGCATCCATAATTTGGTCAGCTGCATCGTCACCTTAGAAGGAACATTGCTTCTGTCTCCCATGACAACTCAGCTGTCTGGGGAAACACTTTCCTACTCCATACGTGGCCCAACACTTGTCTTTCAAAATGCGCTTGGTTTTGTGGAATAGGATTCTGCATAAAATAATTCTGAAGGGGGAAGATACTATGGAAAACAGCTCAGCCCTAGTCCCAATGCCTTAGGGTCTCTGAAAAGCCTCAACTGTCCAGAGCTTCAAAGAGGTAGTCATGTTAATCTAGTTCAGCAAAACAAACAAGGATTCCTGCAGCACTTTTAAAGACTAACCCATTTATTTATCGCGTGAGCTTTCATGAGAGAAATGTGATAAAGAAATGGGTTAATCTTTAAAAGTTCCACATGTAAAGCAGGCTTAGAAGCTGTGCTTAACAGCTTCTGAAGGGGGGGCAACTAATCTTTTTGGGTCCTGTATTAGCATGGATATGAAGAATATGATTAGCTGATTAGCATACTGGATGCATGGCATAGTGGGTAATGGTATTTGGGGTTAGGCTACTCACTAATCTATCAATATCTGTAATTCTACTAAAGGGAAATATGAAATACTGTCCTTGTGTGAACTGCTACTCTCTGTTTCAAATCTGTCTGGGTTAGTTATGGTGTAAAAATTACCTTCAGTTAAAAAGACACTTGTAGGAAAGGCGGGTTAGCATTGTTTCAATGCTTGAGGTAGTTTTACTTCCTCTTCTATAACTTCTCCTGTTCTTTATTATGGAAGTGGCTGATTAACAGCTGCTAAAGACTAAGAGAGCTGTGAATCACTGAGCTCAGGTGAGCTGAAGAGGACCAGCCAGTGGAACTGGTGGATGGTGAAAGCAGCTAGTGGCAACCTGGAAAACAGGAGGGACTAGAGGGTGATGCTGGTGGACAGCAGGCAGAGCCAAGAAACCTGTTCTAGAGGATGGAGTGAGTGACTGGTAGATGGCATCAGTGGACAGCTTGCATGAAAGATACTCTCTATGTACCCTAGGGTAGGTTGGGAGCCTAGTTTGCACTGATTCTCCAGATTGGTGCCAGTTTTGCCATTAAATTTATATGTTCTGTTATGTAGTATGGGTTGTTGGGAACTTTGCTCTATACTAAGTTTCCTAGATTAGTGCTGATCTCTGTTATCTGGCCTTTTGCATTTAGTTTTACTACTATTAAAAGTTCTGTTTACTATACTCAGACTTGTGCTTGTGAGTGGGGAAGCCTTACCACTTTGGGGTGCCCAGGGAACAGTGCAGGATTCCCAGAAATCTGGGTGGGGGCTCGAGTCAGTTGGTGGTGTTGTGTCATTGGGAAACCCCTAGAAATAGAACCCAGCCCTTGTCCTGCCAGCCTGCCCTGGCAGAAGGGTTACACACAAAATTCCTTGTTTAACTGTCTGGAACTTGATCTAAAGGTTTCTGTAGAGTTGGTAAGAAGGAGTAGGATTCTTCATTGGCTTATTCCTTCTCTCTCTGCTACAATGGAAGACTTTTTAACCTGTTTTCCTGACTACCATACTTGTAAAGGGAGTACATGAGGTTCCCCTAAGTTTGTAAAGTTCTGTGGACAGGACTGAGGCTGCCATGGCATGTGGTATAAGGTAAATACAAGACAAACAGGTAAACAAACACACCCAAACCAACCAGACCAAAAGAAAATAAAAAAATACAAAGTACACAAAAATAAAGCAATGCAATATAAAATCCACACTGAAATCTATGAAACAGAAAATAACTAACAATAATGTTAGTCTTTAAGTCCTTTACAGCTTGTCTCCTCCCTGATCCACTCAGTCCCTTCCCTCACTGTCTCCATTCCCTGAATTGCCCTTCTGTTCTGAGACCCTCCCTGACCCCCACTGCTTCCCTGAGCTGCCAGCTGCTCCTCCCTCACCCCCCTCTGAGCCGGGGCTGCTGCTCCCTCCTCTCCCATTGCTTCCCTGAGCTGTCACTGCTGCTCACTGCTCTGTGATTCCGCCCCCTCCTCTGAGCTGTCAGCAGGTGCTCCCTCCTCCTAAGCCCCTGCTCCTCCTCTGAGCTCTCTGTTGCCAGCTTGCTCCTCCTCCCCAACCCTCCTCTGAGCTGCTGGCTGCAGAGCTGCCTGACAAGCCAGAGTTTTTAACTCCCACAGCCTGAGGAAGTTCCCTGCTGGCGAGCTGCATTTTTTCTTTGAAGAGCCACATGTGGCTCACAAGCCGCAGTTTCGCCATGCGTGACATAACCAACTCCATCCCTGGGCATTATATGTATGAAAACTAATCTTTTGCTGAGAACAATTAGGATATCTGGAACAAAGATATTTGCAATAAAGTCAGCTTTTGCAGACTGGAGACACCTTCAAGAAAGAGCTTCTTTTCCAGTCCAAATCCCTAAAAAAGAATCTGGAATATCTTCAAACTGCTTGTAACCTTAATCAGGAACAAATCTGCTTGTCACTTTTCTTTGGCAGACTCTCTGTCCCACAAAAATGAATACACTAAGTCAGGCACAACTTCCTTGGCTACAATTTACACTTATCTCATTTTATTCAGTGGTAAGTGAACTGAGATCTGATGTCCCTCATCCAATCCCTGCTTCCCAAGACTTCCAAGCCACTATGATCTGTTAGACATTAGATATGCCTAACATTCTGCCCAGTTCAGGGTTTTATTTGAAGGATGATCTGCTTCACAATGGAAAGTGTCTTTATATCCCAGAGGACTAGCCCAGACTCAAGATGTGTCATGGTCATGAATGTTCTTGGATTTCATTGGTGCAAACCTGGGAGCATGGTAGTTACATCATCCTTGCATCCATTGATGTCTTAACTAAGATGGCACATTTTACTTTCATTTGCTCCCTCCCAACTGCCCTGGAAATGGCCCAGCTTTTTCCTAGCTCATGTTTTTTGGCTTTGCGGAATGCTAACCAACATAGTCTCAGATCAAGGTTCACAATTCACTTCCCATTTTTGGTGCAAACTCAGCAAGCTCTGAGGAATGGAATTGCTTATCTCATCTACCTATCACCTACAAACCAGCAGACAGACAAAATGAGGGAACAGTCATCGAACAATGTCTTCTTTCTTTTTTCAGTTATCATAGAGATGATGAGGTCACCATCCTGCCCTATACAGAGTTTATATATTAATTCCATGCAGCCATTCATACAACATAACCCATTCTATGCTAACTACAATTTCCACCCTCTACTTTGTTGGGCTGCACCTCCAGAACCAAGTCCCTGCCACAAGAGAGCCACTTGTTCACTTTCACTAGGTCCATCAAGAGCTTATCAACCCCCTTGCAGTCTCTGAGGAAGCATATACAATAATACCAACCAAAATCACCAAGTCACACTGACCTTGGCCATAGGAAAAAAGGTCTGGTGTCCTTCATGGGCCTAGAAATCCACATGCTTCTGAACCAAATTGAACTATCAGTATCTCAGCCCATTTAAGGTTGCAGAACACATCAGCTCTGTAGCATTTAGTCTCCAGTTGCTGGAATATCTGAAGGTCCACCCAGTTTTCCATTTGTCCCTCTGAAACTCTCCCAGCTGAGAGAGGAGGAGTATGGGATCCAAGAAATTCTAGACTCCAAGTGCATTTGAAACAAGCAATTTAATCTGTTGGAGTGGAAGAGCAATCATGAGAGCCAGCAGAAAACTCCAGAACTTGTATATGCTTTCTGTCAGAAAACACCCCCCTGCAACTAGCTCCTATGGCTCTTAAGAAGTGTCCTTAAAGGGACCAGCCTGAAGCACAATCAGTCTCCTGGTCATTTAGCAAACACAGCTGGCTCTGATTGACGTTATCTGACTATGCCATCTGAGAGACTACAGATCTCTGCAGGCTGATATTTTTGATACTTCAGGCTGATACTCAGTAGCAGCAAAACAGAAAATGAAAATGTTTCAAAAAGGTTATGACACCAAAATACTTTTCTTTCCTCACCCTCTCAGTTCTTGCATTTCAAAGCATTGTCTGGCTATACCAAAAGAAGAGCAGAGACATTTGATATGGTTTAACTCAAGCCATAACTTTATTATTAGATGTCTGGTGTCAACGGAGGTGGCAGACATAATGGCCACCCCGCCCCCCAACATAGCCCTCTAGACTATGGAGCTCACAGGGAGGAGTGTTAAGTATCTATCTCCCCTGATGGGTCTCATCTCCGGGCTATCCAGCTCAAGGGGAAGAGTGTTAAGGATCGATCTTCCCTGATGGGCCTCAATCTCCTGTGTGAGTTTCTTCCTCCCTAGCTTTGTGTCAACAAGGAGGGGGGTGAGTTCCTATCCCCCCTGAACAGTTTCTCGGCACCCCCGTCACCACAAAGGAGGTGTCATTGTCTGGGGTCCCAGTTTTATCATTGGTCCTGACCAGGATCCCAATCCTAATTGGCTATTTTTACTCTGGCTGGGCAAAATTCTATTAAAACCCCCTGTCTCAGCTAGCTTGTTGTTCTCCCACCCTCAGATGCTAAAGGGCACGTCGCGACCCGGTCGGACTGATCCCCCGACTGAGACAGGGAGTACCCACCCCCGAGACCCTCTTTTTTTGGGGGGGTGTACACAGATTGCCAGCCGAACGATTAAGTGCTGAGATGCTGCAGCTGGTCTGCCTCCTCGCTTTGGGTTCTACTGCAGTCCTGGGACAGGTATTATAAATCGATATAGGCCTCCTACCTTCTCTTAATCATTCTACTTGGTACCATTTATATATAGTCTGTGACTGTAGCTTCTTCACCTGAGTTTTGCATAGTTTGTGTAGTTGTTATAATTTTCTCTGTATCCTGCATAATCTTTTTATGGTATAGTTGTTTAAGGTCTAGCATAGTTTTGTGTTGTTAATTTGCCAGGTGTTTTGTTAGCCATTTGTATTTTGCATCCTTCTTACTGTATAATTGTTCATTACTCTGCTTCTGCTCTAAACTGCTGGCCCCAAACTTCCCCAGTGTACAAGGGGGGAGTGTGGGGGTTTATTTTTCTCTCATCTGACTTTTTTTCATTCTGCTGCCCACCCTTCTTGGCTAGCAAGGAGGAATGGCTTCCAGCCATTGATAAATACGCATCGGGTGGGCTGGTCAGTGCCTATACCGATGTTGAGGCAGTAAAAGGCCAGAAAAGTCCTTGACTTATTATGGCCACCCTCTTGTAGGTCATTAATCCATACTGTTATTTAACTATAAGTACTTTGTAGGTTGTAAGTGTTTTGCATAGACTCTCATACTTTATCCTGTTGTTTGGCTGGAGGTGTTTTACAGGTGCTTTATATAGACTCTTGCTCCACACTGTTACTTGGTTATAAGTGCTTTGCATAGGTTTTTAGCTTTATATTGTCATTTAGTTATAAGTGTTCATTTAGATTTTGCTTTATGCTATTAGTTGGTTATAAGTGTCCTATATAGATTTTTGCTTCATATTGTTAGTTGATTACAAGTGTTTTTGTATAGATCTCCTTGTTTTACACTGTTAAGTGGTTAAAGGTGTTTAAGGTGTCACTATAAAAGTAGTTTTTTTTGTTTACTTGAACTGGTGTCTGTCTCATTGGTGGGTGTCGCTGGTCCATCCCAGTCACATCGCGAACCCGGGGTTCAACATCTGGGACTGCCTAGCAGATAAAAGTGCACACTTCAGGTAACCCCATGTTCATTCAATAACTACCCAGGGGACTTCCACCAGTCCCTCTCTTTTTCCATTGAGGTGCCCCAGCCAATCCATTGCTGGACCTTACCATCGACCTTCTTTCCTCAGGGAGTAAGGTAAACTGTAAGGAAAGGGGGGGGGGGTTGGCTCCCTGCCTTACCAATCATAGGAGCCCCAAGTCACCCCCCATTCCACTTGTTTAACCAACACCTTTTTATCTCCTTAACCAAGCCGTTTATCGGATCACTATATCCCTTCCATATGGAGTACCTGCACTAGACATCCACACCAAACTTATATAATGAGCTCCAATGTAATAGCCTAATTCCTCTCCTACTCACCGTAACAAAACCCTCCTCAAACCTACCATGGGGAAAATGAAAAAAACACTTCTAACTAGGACAATTTGGTGGTGTGGGAAAAATTCCTCACCCTCCACCCCATCCCACCCCAAAAAAGGAACAGCTAGTACAATGCCCACAGCAAGTCCTGACCAACGCCACTTTATTGTCTAAAAGGGAGGAAAGGTCAGGGCCGTCTCCGCCTGCTCCATGTAAAAGGGGACTTCACCATATGGGTTGCCCCTTTTAAACTCCAGGAGATGAGTCACTATTGTGCCTTGTTCCCTTTTGCAGCAATTTGGCCTCTCCATCCTCTTCCTCCAGTCATAAAGCACTGCTCCTTTCATTTGGCCAGACAGACAAATCCCCCCATGATAAAAGGAGCGATGTGGTCAAACTTTTGTTAAATTAGACACCTTCTGCAAAACATTTGGCTTTCAACAAATCTGAATTTTCTGGCAGAAAAAACGTTCCTTCAGAAAATTTCCAGCCACCTCTAGTAAATCACACTCTAGACAGCATGTTTTTACACACACTCGTGCTTCGTTTAATTAGTTTCAAGGTGAAAACCATCATGACTCATTAATATGAAATGAACTCCTGAGACCCAGAAAGTCATAATTCATATCAGCCAAGATTCCTGAACAAAACAAAAGTATCCAAGAGTCCAAATGTGGTCTGTGAGAAAGCAAGCATTGCTCTACATAGCTAAATGTCATTATAGTTATATTACCCTTAGGAATTACTGAATGAACTTTGCATGGTTGCACTAATCCAGCGCATCCACTTGCAGTCATTTAATAAACATAGGATCTGCATCTATGTGTGGAGATGAGGAAGAATAAAGGAATACATGTAATAGCAAGAAGATCACAGACAAAGACTAAACCAAAAACTAAACATTAAGAATAGAAAAATGGATGTTAATATGCAACATATTTTTGCTTGTACATACTATAATGTGTTTAGCAAGCAAATAAACTAGACAATGACAAGAGCTGTTTTGTATTTTGTAGCTGCTATAACATTGTGAATTGCACAGGTATAATTTTCAGAAAGTAATAGCATTCATATCTGAGTCTGATTTATACAGAAAGCCAATCTAAAGCATGGTTACTTAATTTGAAGAGATTCTCAGTTAGCTTTTATTGAAGTATTAGTTTGTGTTGTAAAAACAAACAAACAACTGCTTAGTACATGGCATCATAAATTACTTGCTGCTGTAAAAATCCAAGGGCTGAATAAACTTGTAGTCTTAACTCACTTTCCTAGACAACATCTTAAGGTTCTTCACCAGATGTAATTAAAAGAGCACTTATAAATTAGCATGAAAATGAATTATGGGACTTTATATGCTTTCTATTTAGTGGGTTAACAGAAAAGTTTGGTCTATTAGTGCTGTCAGTCCTTCAGAAACACTACTTCACTACAAATACCATAATAATGATGTAAACACACACATACACACTTTTAGTTTCAACTCCCAGATAAATAAAAGACTTCTTTAACAAAACTGGTAGCTGTCATGTTAAAAGTTTCGTTTTGTTTTAAATGTCTCTACACAGTCATCTAACAGGATCCCTATGTAGAGAAAAGAACCAGCAGCACATAGGTGATTTTTCCCTCCCCCACCGAGTCTCAGTTTCAATCTCCAATTCAGAGAAGAATTAGTGTTCACATCAGCATCTTTCTCACCTAACGATGGACTGAACATTTAGCTTGGTTGGCCCCAGAGTGTAATTATGTGCAGCTGGTTATGCACCCTAGTTAGGGAAAAAAATATTTGCCAGAATAAACTAGAGTCGTGTTGTTCCAGAACATCACTCTCATTACAAATGTGCAAAATGAAGAAAAATTTAAACACAAAATTAATTAGTTTCATGTTGATCACTTTACAGAGCATACTGTTCTTTTTGCCATTACGTTCCTGTTGGATATCACACATTATGTTCAGAGTTGGACATTATGCTCCACAGTATTAGCAGACTGAAAAACCGTTTAACCTTTTGAAGGCTTGAGCCTCAGAGGTACCAAGCACCTTCTGCAAGACTAGGCTAAAGCTTCAACTCCTGTTGAAGTCACTGCGGAGGGAGATGAGGACACTTAGTGCTAAGAGGAACGTGTTCAGTGCTTCTTAGAAAAAGTGAATTAGAAGTCTTTAAAGCAAATGGGAGCACAAAACTTAAGACAAACCGGTATCCCTGTCAGTTAACGTAAAAACAAAGCTTTGTTCTGGGTACTATAATATTTGTTAAACAATTTGGCTCTTAAAGCATTCTTTTTAGTTTTGCTTCAGAAGGAAAGTCTGGTAGGGTAGGAAATCTATAAAATGCAGGCTCTAGTTATGACTCATTACTATTGTTTCCTCTAACTTTTCTCACCATCTCATCCTGCGCTATTTCCCCTGTTCTCATGAATGAAACACACTAATGGAAATATCAATGTTTTTAAAATATCTATTGGTAACACCCTGAGAAATTTACTGAAATTATTTCAAACAGTAATGTTAAAAATTTGCATTTCATTCTGATTTCCTTCACCCCACTGATGTGGGAGGAGAAGCTTGCTTTCTTGTATAATGTAATCTCAGTTAAATTGTGTGAGCATTTGATTTCAGTAGTCTTACACAAACAAAACAGCATTTTGTAAAATGAATTTATCTTACAATACCATTACATTAAAAGGGAAATTAAATTTAAATACTCATTGTGCAATTTGTGGTACTAATCAGTGAATGTACAGAAATTGTAAGGCATCGTTCCAATCTTAATTTCTCCTGTTGTGTTTATGTATTTTATGTTCAGTGGGGGAAGAGTATCTGATCTTAAATATCGTGTAATCTCATCTTCATTTTTAGTGAGAATTACAGTCTGTGTGTACTTTTAGGGGACAATCGACCCCAGTTTTGTGAAACAGCCAAGCACATTGGGATAAATGAAAATTGAAAATGTATTTTTCTCCTATAGTCCACTCTGTGTTGTTTTTTTCACCTGTCATGGGAAAAAAGTGCATAAAGTGTGCTATCGGACAAGATTCTGAGCATCAACTATCATTTGTCCCTTTCCCAGCTTTAACAAGAATGGGCAATCAGAATTTCATAGGACAGCACCAGGCCTACAAATTCCTTCCTTTCCTAAATTTATGCCATAATTTTAACAAATTCACCAGAGTCTTTGAACATAGCATCACTCCTCTGATGAGAGGCAGATGTCAGGAATGTGTAGGTTGTCTTTTCACTGGAGAAGAAATAGTGACAAAGAATCTGAGTATATTCTCAGTGCTACTTGTAGTATACACCTTGTCCTTGAATAGAAATGCTCACAAACAACACACAGGGAAACCCCTCTTTCAAGAGTTCCAGGCCAGACACCAGCTCCCAAGACTCCAGAATAGACTTGAGTCAGAAAGACTAAAGGCAGAAAGCAAACTCCTCTGCTTCTTGCTACCTGTGTTCCAAAGAAGAATACATCAGACAAATCACTGCCACAACATTTTCTTAGTAAAATAAACTTGCACAAAACACTAAAAAAGTGAACTTTTAAAACTGTGTGTGTGTAACAGCACCACCTGGTGACCTGACATAAGAACAGACTATCAAGAGAAATACTTAAAAGCTGCCAAACTGATTTTTACCAAAGCAAATTATATGGTATGTTCAAAGTTTTAGGACATATTTTTCTGAAGAGAGATCACCTTAAATAATTCACACAACTTATTAGTAGTAAAGGGTTCGATTTTTACAATTAGTTTCAGAATTTGCCATTGATATTTTTAAATTACTGAGTGACTAGAATGTGGAACAACATGGAACAGCTCCAGTTCCGCAGCAGCAACCCCTCACACTCCATCAGATGACCTCGGGGAAATATTTGAGGAGGGGAAAATCTAAGACCAACTGAAAATACCTGAACATTTTTTCTTCTTTTGTTTAAGATCCCAGGAGTTGAGTTTGGAATTCTGTGTTTATACCACCACTTAACAAGGTAAGGAAGGCAATTCAGCTCAGGAGCGTCATTGCCCTGGGGAAAGGCATGGGGCACCCTTGGCCCTGGCCATGCCCCCTGGCCCCAATCCGGAGTCAGGGCCCCAGGCCCCTGCCACTGCCACTGCAAGCCCGGCCCCTGATCCCCAGCCTGGGACAAGGACGGACAAGACAGTGGCTGCTGTGGACAGCCCGGTCCAGGAGAGGCAGGCACCACCATGGGCCAGCCCAGCCCCAGCTTCCTGGCGGAGAGAAGCAGACGCCGCTGTGGCCGGCCTGGCCTGGCTCCAGATAGCTGACCAGGGATGGGGATGGGAGATGCCGGGGGTGCTCTAGCCATTTGGGGCACTGGTGCTGAGACTCAGGGCATGTGCCCCATGTGCTGGGTGCCAGCAATGCCCCTGGTTCAGATGAAAGGTTTCAGGATGAGGAGGAGACTGAGAGGGGACATGATAACAGTTTTCAAGTACCTAAAAGGCTGTCATGAAGAGGTGGGGAAAAAAAATTTCTCCTTAACTGCCAATGATAGGACAAGCAGCAATGGTCTTAAATTACAGCAAGGCAGGCTTAGGTTGGACATTAGTAAGGAGTTCCTAACGGTCAGGGTGATTAACCACTGAAATTGCCTAGGCAGGTTGTGGAATCTCCATCACTGGAGGTTTTTAAGAGCAGGTTAGATAGAGAAGCACCTGTCAGGGATGGTTTAAGAGGATATTTGGTTCTGCCATGAGTTCAGGAGGCCGGACTTAATGACTTCTCATGGTTCCTCTCAGCTTCTATGATTCTGTGAGGTCCTTAATACCTAAAATTGTGTACCCACACATTCGTTTCTTTTTTTGCTATATGTGTGACAGGGGCCATCTTGTCCAACACTAGGATTTAAACCAGGGGCACCTAGAGCCATATGTGTGTTTCTAATATCTGAGCTAGAGAACCAGCCTCTCCAGCTAAGAGCCATATCAGAACCACATCCTCTGGGCATTCAGAACACACTGACCACTACGTTACGTGCACCCCCTGAGCAGTAGAAACTCAAACATTTGGGACCTGCATTGCTCTGTGGATGGAATGCAGAGAGGGGTCACTTAATGCACAATGACCAGTAAGTTGCTCATTCAACTCTCCACATGACTTCAGTAAAAGTAACACATCTGTTGATGTTATAGGAACCGACTGACAGAAGAGAGAAATATGAATTTCTCACTGTTAACCATCATAGCTTTTTACATTATTAAAAGGACTCACCAGCAAGATCTGGGGATATTTAGGACTGAAATCTGAAGATTACTAGGATCTGAACAACAGTTCTGCAACATAAACAGGACTGCTTAAATCTATTTTTTTAAAACAAAGTGAAAGATACTGTGATCCATCAGCATTATATTAATCTCAGATGAATACTAAGAGCAGTTCCAGACACATTTTACTGTGTGTGCCCATAATGGTCATTACCATAAATTGAGATAGGTTTTTTCTGTATGGTCTCTCATAGTTTACATGAACTAATTAGTTCACAGAGTGTCCATCATCTGGCTTTTAAATCGTTCTTGCCTGCAGGCAGTCGTGAAATATTGTTCCATCCATTGCGTACTTTTCTTTCTGGGTACTTTATGTCCATTGTAAGCAGAGAACAGTTTTAAATTTAAGTATTACTCTAGGGTTGTTTTCAATCTTGAGCTCAAACCGCAGAAGGAAACATTTTGGTCGAATCCCTTGTAATCTTCACTGCTGTGAGAGGTCTAGTTAAAGGGATGAACTATATTTTTCAGAGCATTCAAGACTCCCTTAAGATATTGCAGAGACACATATATATACTAAGTTATTCCGTAGACTTGTCAAGAAAGTACCACTGACAGTTTTGTGATAGTCATAATCTGCTACATGCAGTTTTTCAACAGACAGTAATTAGTCATTTTATATACTTTAAAAAACCTCTCTATTTAAAAAATAGTTACTGTCATTTATTTATCATGAGGAAATGGTGATTTATCAGTACATTCTACTCTACTTATCCTCCCCACCACAGACAGAACTCAGCCCTCATAAGTATAAATGACTGAGCCAAGTTGTCATCATGTATGCAAGGGCCTCCCTCCTATTTGTCACATTTCCAACATGGTGTGCTCTTATATTGTTCCTCTACTTACTACATTTGCCAAATATTAACTAATTAATGTACTGGTTTTATGAAGCGTCCAGTATGCTAAAGTATTTTCTGATGCATGGATCTAATCTTATGCTGGCCACTCAATATGGATTGAAATTCAATCCAGTGATTAAGTATGAGAAAGAAATTCCTTTGTAAAATGCATCTGAAAAAGATTGATGTAGCCCCGATATATTAGCATTCCCCACTCAAACGTGCACATAAGCGCGCACACTCATGCCATTCTTTTACTAGTTTTTTTGTGTTTGCTTCCTTTTTTCCTTGATTATTTGTATTGTGCTACTTGAAGATTTTTAAGGTGTATTTATCTGCATTTATATTCATATCTGCATTTAACCAGCAAGCTGCAAATGGTTTCAAGACAAACTTAATACCTATTGACCTAGCCAAAGAGCAAAAGAAAGACTGATGCTGACCTAATAAAAATAAACAAGCCATTCTTATTAGGCAACCCATTTTCTCCCAAGAGCGGTCCAAAGTTAGAGCTGAATGACATTTTTCAGATTATTCACTGAAAGCTATAGGTTCAGTCAACATGAAGGAATTCTCACACTTGATACAAATTTGGTCAAAAAAAGGAGTGGCGCTGGGGGACATTAGACACTACTTGCAAATATTCCAAGTTGATGGTGGCAGGTCCCTTATAACCATTAGCCCATTGCCTAAGGTGCTCTTTAATGATGTGAAAGACATATCGTTCAATTACCCTTTCTGCCTGATGTCAGGAAAGGTATGAAACACTTCAGTAGTCATTGAGCCACAGGAGAATGACTTTCAAGACTAGTGGCTAGGGTACTCATGTGCAAGCTGGGAAACCCAAGTTCATGTCAATGTTCTGGTGACAGAACAGCTTCAAAAGGAGAAGTTGAGACCCACAGCAGAATATTCTAGACATTAGTGTCTATGGCAGTCTGCTGCAACTTGGGAGACCCCCCTCTCATATCGCTTTTCCACCTAGAATTCCCATAACACAGTTTAGTAAGTGTTCTGTAAACCTAGCCCTTCTTTTTTTTTTTTTTCGCTTTTATATTTTAAAAGCATCCAGAATCCGAATGGTTCATTTTGGAACAAACTATTTCATTAGATTAGATTCAAAATAGTTGTCTGGGTAACTTTTTAAATTCATTTAAATTTCAGAATTCTCTCAATCAGTTTGGATCCAGTTCTTTCTTTCTTTTTTTTTTTAACCTGCCAGTAAACAAAGAAAATAAAACAAAAAAAAAAAAGAAAAGAAAACAAGACAGAACAAAAAGAACATTTCTTTACTCAAAACATCCCCAAATATCACAGCATAGCACTGTTCCACCTTTATTTGGAAAGCACAGCTGTAAAGCACGGAGTCCTTCCAATTCCTTGAGTAACTGTTCAAGTAAGTTTCATTGCAATACTTTGTATTTATATAAAAACTTCAATCCAAGAATCTAAAAGTCAATTAATTTAATTCATTAACATGTGTAAGTTTCAGAACACCTCTGAGGTAAACATGCATTGTCCCCACATAACTTAAAATTTTTGCCTCAATTTCACCACCTGTAATTTGTTCAGTTACAGAGGACATCTTGGCAGAAACAGGAATAAAATCTCAGTCTTCTGACTCCAGTTCTGGGTTTTAGCCACAGGATCATCCTTCCACACATAACAGATATATGGGAAAAATCTTGTCATTCAAGTAAACTGTGTCCTCCTACATATCATCACACTTTTAAAGTGTGAGAAAGGCAAATGTGAGGATGTCATTAGAAGTCTTTTGGTTTATATTTTACTAGCTTCTCAGGTGCCATTTATACAACTCTTTTTGGTAAAAAGAAATATCATGAATATAAATAGCAATGGGACCCAGTCACAAAATTCAGCTCCAGGTCATGTCAACCCCAAAATCTGATGATGTTTGGATTTATGATTTTATATTGGACCCATATCTGAATATTATTTTCATATTGCTGCATTTTAATGTCTTCCTGGTATTCACATCTTTTCATCAGACAGTAAATCAATTCAGGGTAAAAATAGACTGTGAAGAATAATATTTAATCACTGTTCTAATCCAAAATCTTTCATGTAACTATATTATTCTTCATATTATACAACTAACACTATGTATTTGAACTTAAAATGAAGGGTTTTTTCTGTTGTAAGTAGAGTAAAAATGGACATTTTGTGAGCTCAGTTGGTTTCTTAAATGAAGCAGTGACACCTGCTGGTAATATTTATGTAAACTGGCAAAAAATTCATACACCAAATTTTATATAGCACTTCTATGTCTTTTTAGTATCATTTTTGGACATTACACAGTGACTTTCATATTAAATGAGTCTCTAGCAACTTGTTTAAGAACTGACTTAAATCAAAAGTAGTTTCTTAGTTTAGACATGTAACCCTTCTGCCAGGGCAAGATGGCAGAACAAGGGTGGGGTTCTATATCTAGGGGTTTCCGAGTAATGTTACACCACCAACCAGCTCGAGCCCCCACCCAGTTTTCTGGGAAATCATGCACTACTCCCTGGGCACCCCAAAGAGGTAATGCTTCCCTACCCACAAGCACGAGTCTGAGTGTAGTATACAGAACTTTTAATAGTAATAAAAACAGAATGTAAAAGGCCCAATAACAAAAATCAGCATTGACCCCAAGAATCAGGGCAAAACAGGTTCCCAACATGATCCCACACAGCATAATGGAACATGTGAACTCAATAGCAAAATGATGGAGAATCAGTGCAGAACAAGATTCCCAGCAAACCCCAGGGTATGTAGGGAATGTCTTTCACGCCAGCTGTCTGCCAGCATCACTCACTAGTCACTCACTCCATCCACCTGCACCATCCACTGGCTCTGCCCACTGTTCGCCAGCTCCACCCGCCGGTCACGCATGCTGTCTAGCCTCTGCTGGTCACTCTCACCATCTGCTAGCCCTGCCCGCTGTCCAGTGGCTCCACCTGCTGGTCACTCCTGCTGTCCAGCCCTCTGCTAGCCACTCTTCAGTGATTTCAGTGATTTTAGCTCTTAAACTCAGAGTAACTGTAAACAGCTTCTTCCATTAAAATAACAAAGCAAGGCTTCACAAAAAAGCCTGGTCACCCATATATCCTTTCACAGTAGGGCAGGGGGTGAGGCAGTGCCTCAGGCATAGCTCAGATGACCTAATGCTACTCCCCCAGCCATTTCTTAACCTCACGAGGCTGAAAGGGGGAGATGGCCCCTCTTTCCAGCTCTTTCTTCACTAATGGTAATTTTTACCCTTCAACTAACCTAAACAGAGTTTGAACAATCAAGAGAGTACCATATTATAAATGACAATATTTCATGTTTCTCTTCAGTAGCTTTACAGATATTGACAGATTTGTGATCAAATCAACCCAAATACCAATACCCATATTGCCCTATACCCATAGTGAGACTATGCTAATGTGCTCTTTGTGCTCATACAAATACAAAACCCATGCAGATTAGTTGCCCCCCCCCCCAGAAGCTGTTAGGCACAGCTTCTAGACCCGCCTTATAGACATCAACCTCAAAGGCTAAAACAAAACAATATTACATGAAGGGTCCTCATCAGATTATTCCAATTAGCAACTATATTTTCATGATATTCTATCAGCCTGACTCGGGGACATGTGCAGGAATTTAAAGCTGGCTGCTTTTGGAGGGGCACAGAGCTCTTCTGGCCCTGGAGTTCTCATGGATAGGGACAGCAAGTCGCTCTCCCTCCCTCCTCCCCTCACCAACATGGCCCCAGGGTTGATGGAGTTCTGTCCCCTTTTCAATGTTAAATGGACAGACATGAGACTATGGCAATTTGGAGCAAGTCCCAATCCCTATAAGACAGAAGTTTCCACTATGGTATCTGGGGCTGGGGGTACTCACTTGGACACCATCTCTCAAGTAGCCAGAGGGTATACAACCATTGCCTGGGACCAATTACATGCAGGAGGCCAGTGTGGACTGACTCAGGAATGAGTCTTCACCTGGCAAACTGGAGTGAATTGGTGTTCAGGAGTGGAGATGGGAGGGTCCCAGCAACATACTGGACCAGATTTGGGGAGCAAACTACCAACAACAGTGTTACATCTTGTGCATTCTACACAGGAACACAGATTAGTGCAAACAACCCAATGCATTGTTATAGTGCAAGTGCCATTTAACCTGAAGTTTAAAATAAAAGACGGCTGTTTTTCCTGTTCTGTTTTAAGCACTTTGAAATCAGGCTTGGTGAGTCCACAAATCAGGGGCAAGCAGGGGCATATATATACATCAATAGGCATTGGATAAGGTTTTTGGTCCTCCCCCAATAATCAGAGGAGGCAGAGAACTCCGTCAGCTCTAGGGCCATAACAGGGAAAGAGAGAGAGGGAAACTTGCTCTGCCTACCCACCACAATAGCGGGGCCAGCAGACCTCCATACCCCTCCAAAAGCAGTCAGATTTAAATCCCTGCACACCCCCCTCAGTCAAGCTGATAGAATATCATGAAAATACAGTTGCTAATTGGAATAATCCAATTACATGAGGACCCTTCAAAACTATGCTGAGCTGGCAAACCAGTTAGTGAATATTATAAATGAATAGCTGGCTCCCTCTGCAGGGAGTCAATAAAAGTTGCACCTTTTGATTCAAGTACCAAATTTCAGTCCAATGTCTTTATAATAAAGACCATTCAGATTTCTCAAGTATATACTAGAGGAGGGGAGGCCACAAAAAGAATGGGCAAAATCTTGGCCACATCATTCATGGGATCTTTGCCATCAACTTCAAGGGGGTCCGATTTCATCCAGTCTCTCAAGGACAGACAGTTTGTTTACAGTATATTTATATATGTTTCTATAAATCCATAATAAGAATAAATCAACCTTGTTTGCATAAGACAGAACCCCTTTTCCCAGCTAAGCTACATCACTAATTACAAATTGTCAGCTAAATGGATTTCTTGAGGACCAAAAACCTTTTCCAACGCCTATTGATGTCCCGTTCAAGTTAGTGGGAATGTATCTTTAATGAAAATTGGACTTGACCCTAAATGCTTATTTGTGCGGGCACAGTCTGCAAGAAAGTTGAATAATGTTTTAGTATCACATTCATCACTGTGGCATCTGAGTATCTATGAAATTAGGAGATGATTGTATAGCACCCCAATTGCCTTGGTAAAGGATACATCATTAAATTTTAATTTTATTTACAGCTACTTTCTATCAAAGGGCTCAGGGTATCTACAGTTGTCTCATAATATGCTATGAATCACCTTGTTTAACAGGCTGCTCCCCAAATCCAATCAAGTATGCTGCTGTGACCCACCAATCTCCACTTCTGAACCCCAATTCTCCTTGCTTTGCCAGGTGACCACTCACTCCTGAGTAAGTTCACACCAGCCTCCTGAGTTTAATTGGTCCCAGGCAGTGGTTGTATGCCTTCTGACTGCTTGAGGGACAGTCTGTCTGTGAGCACTCCCAGCCCCGTATACCACAGAGGGAACTTGTCTTACAGGGATTGCAACCGGCTCCTAATCATCATAGTCTCACATCTTCCATTTAACACTCAAATTCCCTGACTCACACCCTCTAAACTCCACATAGCTTTAGATAAACCAAATGCTAGTTTTTTTGATTCGGGTATGATTTTAAGTGAATATAGAACAAATAATAAATTAATAAATGATTCAGAAGTGACCACAAGGAAATAAAAGGTATAAAAAAATCCATAGTATTCTACTAACACTATTCCAATGTTACTCTTTAGTCTCTTCTTGTTTTCTTATCCACAAGACTGATTGGATGGAGTTCAGTCAGTCTTGGCCCTCCTGGCCCTATAAGCAAGTTCAGTTTCTTGTAGTTGCTTCTAAGTCAGTGTTTCTCTGTCCCAGACCAGCAGGTTCTCTCTCATTCTAAGGGTCTGAGTTTTCCTCTCTGCTGCTGTGTAATTCTTTTTACTTCTACCCAATCTGGGCAGCTAAATTTGTATTTCCTTTGTCATTTAACTTTGCAGCCTCAGAGAGGGAGTCCTGAGGATCTGAGCTCCGTAATGTGCTTTACACATGTACACATACATGATGCTGCAGGGAAAATTGATGTCATAGCATTCATGTAGATATATTATGAACATTCATTAAGGAACCTTGTGTGGCATAATTAGGATCAAATCATACAATCACAGCACAAAAGTGAACAGAAAAATCATATAGATCATAGTCCAGTGGTGCACAGATCTGCATTCAGTGATACCCTCAAATGACAGGAAGAAGAAAAGATGCACAGAAAAAGGGGGAATGGAAAGAATTCTAAGTATGGTAGTAACAAACACTATTAAACAGTGTCCTAGTTAGAAAACAGATTCACTGTGTTTAAAAATAAAACAAACATCTGAAGTCAGCAATAAAGCATTATTAAAAGCCTGAATAGATATTAAACTACAAAACTGCATTTGCACAGCCCGTCTAGCCACAGAGTGATCTTGAAATTCAAGCTAAATTCATTACACAGTTTCATTTTTTAACATTTCCTCTACCACAGCAATATTGCTTTGCGCTCCTGACTGAATCCTTAAGATCCTTGTTTCAAGTGTTCATTTTTTGGCTTCCTCACCAACAAAACCAAAGATATGTATTTCTAACCCCAGGCCTTTCTGAGTACTAAGAAACATTGCTCTGCTGAGTTTGATATTAAAAACATATAGCTCAGAAACAGCTGGAGTGGATCAGGAAGACAGTCAAGATGGCATAGTCATGCAGTCCCCAAATACTCAAATCTGGCCACCAAGAAATTCCTTTAAACTTAGAGCTATTTACAACCTTTTTTTTTTTTTTTTTTAATGAAATGGTATTGACAATTGTAAAACACTGTCTTGTCAAAAATTTGCTGGAAAAGGGCTGTTTAGACAAAAAAAAATTGCTTCAGGTTCTGGCAGAGCCATCCCTAGGGCCCAGGTCCAATTGGCCTGTGTGGCCCCCCACCCCTGCTGGGATGGCATGCAGGGCAGGGCACACCAGCCCAGAGACCTGGCTCTGCTCTCCCATCCCACTCCTGGGCCAGCTGTTCTGCCCCATGAGCATGGAGGGCCAGCCCAGAGGCCAAGTTCTGAGTTCCCACCCCTCCCTGCTACCTTCAGCTTCCTGCTGAAGGCAACAGTGCAGGGGACAGTACAGTGGGGGGGGGGCAGGTAGTAGCGCAGGCCCTGTGCTGTCCTACTCGCAGTAGGGCAGCATGGGGTTTGTGAAACCATGGGACCTGGAATGGTCTCCCCACTCACCCTATCCCAAGGGACAGGCTTGGGTCCACGATAGAATTTCTGGATTTGACCAGAAAAGCAGAAAAAATAGTCAGTATCCCAATGCTTAGGGCGCTCACCTGGAATGTGGGAGACAGGCTCAAGTCCACACTCGTAATCAGGCAGACAAATTTGTTTTGTATTCATCAGGCCAGAAAGGAAAAAGGAAAATCAGAAAGTTCTCTCTCTCCCTAGCCAATCAGCAGAGCCTTAGCCCTCGGTCACCCATATCCCAGATGATATCCTAGTCACTGGGCTGCTGTCTTTTCTTGGGTAGCACTCCCTTGCTTTTCATAAAAATGTTTGAAAAGGCTCACAATTTGCCAAATACAAAATAAAAACAAATTTTGAAAAACTGAAATTTTTCATGACCCAAAATTCTTTGTTTCTGGACAGCTCAGCCACCTGTAAACTTGACCACAATTACAGATAAGACTACTAAAGTCAAAATGCTTACCCAATCTTCTTCCTTACACTTAATTTGAAGAGCGTATTGATTTCAAGAGCACCTAACTGTAATGGACCAAAGCATAGCATCTCACAAATCAGCTCAGACAATAAGACATGTATTTGCAGCTCCTGGAACCCAAAGTGCAGCCACCAGTCAGTGGCATCACCAGGCACTGGCTCCTTTAGACAGTGTTCGAAGCCTGAAGGGGGAATCTGCTCTGCTTCTACCCATCCCACCACCACACTGGTGGTGCACTCTCCTAGGCCACTACACCAGGATGGCAGGCTAGGCTGGACACTCCAGCAGCCATTCCATCCCCAGTAGGGTGACATGCCAGGGCCAGCACTTGGTGGCAGGCTGGTCTTGTGGAGTGGTGCACTGTGGGACCCACCCAGCTCAACCCAAGGATGGGGTGGACTGACATTATAGAACAGCATGAGCCAGCAGTTCTCTGGGCTGGCAAGGACCTCCTTAGCCTGGGGCCCTGGGCTGCAGCCCAGAGCACCACCAACCCATGCCATGCTACAGTCCCAGTCCACCACACTATTGGGTGTTGTGGGGGAGTGGGGCGCCAGGGTGCAAACTCCACACTGCAAGAGTTTGTCCCAATTGAGAGGTGAGAGACCAGACCACTATTTTTTGGTTAACCACTATTTATGTAACTTTTATTAAGGTAGATAGGGTTACAGAAAAAAAATAGTTTAAATAAAAGGTTAATATTGTTTTTCTAAAGATATTTAACAATATTGTATAAAACTTCATCAAATCCAGTAATAGCAGCAATTACTAATATTCCTATTACTAAAATTAAAAAGCTTGCAACTCCTATTAAATCTCACTTATCAAAACCCATACAAACTGCGGTTTCAGAACTCTATTTCTTTAAGGCATTTAAAGATCTTCCAAGTGCAAATTAATAGCCCAATAAACAGAAAATAGAGAACTAATACCACTATACTGCCTATCCCAATCCCTGTGCCTAACCCTGAACTAAAACCCCAGTGCCAATCCTGGTTGGTGCAGTTTAGCAGATTAGAGTTCATGGGAGACAGAGATAGAGCACAATCCATAGGCAAAAGAGCTTTGCTATTTACCACACACACAGAAACATTATGCACAGCCCAGGACAGCATGAACACCTTGCTTCTCCCCCTTGCTCTCCAGACACCATGAGTTATGGACTGGTGGGGCTGGCCATGGGCTGTTTGCGACCAGGAGTTACAAGGGTCAGCTGGGGTGCCTGGCAGGGAATACAAATGGATTTATTCTTTTAGCACACTCTTTCACCCTGCTGTTGCCCAGATTGGATTGTGGGAGAGGAGTTAGAGGTAACAAACACCAGCTTGATTTTGATCTGTGGGGTTAGTAAATTTAGAGCAGTGATAATACATATACATACAACCCCAAAATACATTTCCCAATTTAAATCCCAAATTTGACCAGGTTATATTTACCACATCTGGATGTTATCTCCGGAGTGACAGACAGCAGACTTGTTTCTTTGAGATAAAGTGAAAAGCGTGAGAGAACAGCCCGGTGTTGAAATTGGCTCGACCGAACTTACAGCTCATTGTGGCTGCCTGTGGCATTAAAAATCAGAGCCCACTGGTCTGATGCCAACTGACTGCGTGGTTGCAACTGGTTGAACATCCCCTGACACCCCCTCTGGATATGCCAAGCCCTGTGGTCCTGCAATCCAAGGTGACCAGGTGAAAAAGAAATAAGTAAAAAAGGACAAAGAAAAAGAAAAAGACCTGCAAAAAGAGGGGGGAAAAAAGAACTGCAGACTCCCTTGGTGATCAGTCAAGGGGTTCAATGCCTGCCTTATGGATGGTGGGGAGTGCCTTGGGGTGGCCAGATCACTTGGCAACATTCTCCAACATGTCCCAAAACAGAGCCCCCTATTTATCACTAAAAAAACCCTCAAAGTCAGCATCTCGCTTCCCTGGCAGCTTGCTGACCTTGGTCAGTAGCTTTTCCCTTATCACTTTCCAGAGTCCGGTCTGAACTGGTCTGGGATTACTTGCGGCAGTTTTCTTAGAAAACTGTTATTGTCTGCTGTTTTCCGACCCAGAAAGACACCACCACATAATTGTTCTCTGATTGGGGGCCTAGCAGGTTACATTCCATCACCCAGGCTGGAGTTTAGCCACAGCAAAATTCAAGTGGGAAAATTCACCTTTCACATTGGGGTGAGCCAGTCCCTTGGTGCACCATCCCATAACAGCAGCTCCGCCCTGCCCCACTCGTGATAGAGTGGTTGCTCCAGTGTCCAGCCTCATCCCTCCCATCCACCCCACCACTGGGGATGGTGACCTGAATATTTTTTAAGGAGTAATGTGTCTGCCATCAGTACAGCTGAGTAAGTGATACCACTGTAGAGAATACTGGAGGTCCTTATGGCCTATGACACTCTGGGAAAGCTGTCATACGTCAAAACTTTGTGAACATGAGTCCCCACTAGTGCACAAAGTAGTAGGAATTTCTTGTTAAAATTCTCTGGTGTTGACAAATTACAGTTAATGGATAAAGCTGAAGTAAAAAATATTGGAAAAGGAAATCACATATAAAACACAGAAACAACTCAAAGGCACCATTTTGTGTGAAACGAATGCTGATATGTAATTAAAATGGCAAGAATACTTATACTAGTTAACACATCTTTAGCTTCAATAATTACACTTCTACAGGGAAAATCTGTAATAATTTTATTACAATTTAACCTTTGGTGGATCTAATCATGAGCAATCTATGTTTTCTATGTACAAAATACAATATACCTTTCTCGGATAGATACAGATCATGAACATCCTTAGTACCCTTTTTCCTTTTGCTCTCAATGCTCCCTATTACTGAGTGTTATTTCCGACATGACTATGCCAAACTACAAAATTAAGTTGACTTAAGTTATGTTGATCATCCACTGCTGTAATTAAACTACTTTTGAATGGCCACACAACATTCTTTTTGACAGTGAGCACATCCAGAGCTGGTGCTCTTAAATGTACAAAGAGCAGTGCACTGGGGATTGATATCCCACTGTGCAATTCACCACCATTTGCCACTAAGTGCTCTAGGAACAGATTGCAGCACCTCCTGGGGACAGAATTACTTGATGCACTTTTCACCATCCTATCACTTTATGGGCTTCTTTTCAACAACCCCTGTAAACTGTATACTCACCATCTCTGGCTGAAAGCATGCATGCAGTCAGTGGCGTCGCTGGCGCTGGGCACCCGGGGCACGTGCCCCAAATCTCCCCCATGGAGCCCTGAGTCTGTTTTGGACCCCCAGTTCTGGCACTGGGAGCTGGGACCCCGGCAGAGCTCTGTGACTGGGAGCTGCAGCTTCCCCTCCCCCGCGCAGGTGCTGCAGCCAGGTGTGTGACCAGCCAGGGGAGGGGAGGGGCCGAGGGAGGAAGGGAGCCACTTTCAAACAAGCAGCTTCTCCGGCAGGGGCTTCTCTCTGCAGGACGGAGGAGGTAGGAGTTGGGGGGGGGCTGGAGGCAGGGCTGTCCTTAAGGGGGGGCAGGAGGGGCAACCACCCTGGGCCCTGCCCTTTGGGGGGCCTCACGCTTTTGGGGGATCCCATGCAGCTGGCTGGAGTAAGGAAGCAGGGAGCTTTTTCAAGCTGTGGGACTAGGGAGCAGCTCTGGCTGGTCAGGGAAGGGGGAAAGGAATTCAGACAGGCAGCGTCTGTTTACAGTAACTCTTAAGTAGCCACCTTCCCACAACTGCTCCCTGAGGGGAAGAGAAAGGGCAAGTGTTGAGGTAAAACTTATGGAGCCAGCCTCAGTCAAGCAAACAGGGACAAAGCCAGGAGAATGTCACATCCCCAACCTTTACAAAACAGGACCTTCTCTTTGAATATACATCAGCATTTCCAGAAAGTGTTCTCAGATATTAAAGAACTTTTTTCCTTCTACATTTAACAAGAGTTTTCAGTCTTCAGGAATGTCTTTTTGAGCAAACTTCTCTGTGCAGATAATGATCTATTATACCTGAGAGAGAAGACCCCAGGCTAGCATTCATATGGAAATACTGGGTTTTTAGGGTTAATGGCCATCAATCAACACATTAAAGTAGTTTTTTGTCCTTCCTTCTGCACTGTAAATAAGCCCCATTGTCATTGATTGCAGTCAGACCACCAGTCCCAAAGCATGGCAAAGAGAAAAGCAACTGTGGCCATGCAGGTCTAGTTTAGGGAAACAAACAAGGAATCCTGTGGCACTTTTAAAGACTAACAAATTTATTTATCTGTTAGCTTTTAAAAGTGCCACAAGACTCCTCCTTTGATTTACATCAGGGTATCTAAGAGGAGGCCAAAAGTCCCTTGTTTCTTCCTCTCATCCTCAAACAGTACCTGACTTTCATTACTTAGATCACCTGCAAAGCGATGAGGAATGTGTGAATACATATATTAAAATAAGATGGAAGAGGAAAGAGTCAGGCAGCATAAAGGAAATAACATACATTAGACAATTGGAATCCAGTGCCTTAAGGTGAGAGATGACCTGAATTTATTTCTTATCATCCAAAAATAGCTTCCCTCTCTCTGAATTTTCAATTTAACAAAAACTTGATCTAAGAAAAATTATTAAACTTGTAAAATTGTGTGCCCATCTTGAACAGAAAACCAGAACCACAAAGAGTACATCCAGATGCTCCTGTCTACTTGGCTGTGAGGTTGATGGAACATCACCATGACACATTCAGTATTGCCTACCCTAAACATCAAAAATAGTCACAAGTCTGGCTTAAATATATCATTAAAACTCACTTAAAAATAAAGAGATGTTTAAAGAAATAATAAATGGGGGGGAACTATTTTCTCTGACTTCTGGGTTTTGAGCCTTTAGGATAAAGCCAGGTCATGTTTTTCTGCTTCTCTCTGCAACTTTTTAGCCTGAGGGCTAGAAATTTATGATTTTATTAAAGAAAAATTATGACACTGCCCAGTGTTCCCTCTAAGCTGATGATGCAGCTGAACAAGGTTATGGGTGCACAAGTTATTGGGGAGCCAGTGGCCAGCAGGGAAGAAGCCTATTGAGGCCTGGAGAACCAGGAGGGAACTTGCTCAGCTGCATCATCAGCTTAGAACAGTGGTTCCCGACCTTTCTCAGGCTGGGGACCCCTGTGTAACCAAAAAAACAAAACAAAACAAAAAAAAACTTTGCGGACCCCCCTCAGCTGTTTATGTAATCTGGCCTGCATGGGCAGACTCTGACCTGCACCAGTGGGACAGCTGGTGAGCAGCACTGCCACCACCATTGCCCAAACCACCAGGGAGCTGAGCCCTAGCAGCTGTGGTCCCCTGCCCTTGCCCCTGCTGGGGAGCTGCTGTGGCTCCATTCCCCTTCCAGGAGACAGCCACAGACAGGGAGAGGCAGCCCTGGCAGGGAGCATCAGGGCTGTGGCTGGTTTCCAGCCCTGGGTAGGGAGAGGCTCCGCAGACCCCCTGCAATGTGTCCCTGGACCACAGGTTGGGAACCAACTGGCTTAGAGGGAACATTGCTCTGCAAAGTTTAAAATGAGGGGGGGCCCACACAAACTGATTTGCCCTGGGCCCTGCTCCCCTCTAGGCACGGCCCTGGCGGGAGGCCCTGGTCAGACGAGGGGGGGGAGAGGAGGGGCTGCCTGGAGCCGAGGGGGGCTTCCCTGCATGTGCTTCAGCCCCTGGGTGGAAGCAGGGAATTAGTCCCTGGCCTCTGGGTCCCAGGTGGGGTGGGGTCAGGGGATTCTCCCAGGCCTTTGGGCCCTGGGTGTGGCTGTAGGGGTGCCAATAGGCATCCAGACCCTGGGTGGGATGGGCAGGGGTGCCCTGAAATCTCTGGGGCCCATGTGGGACTGGTGGGGGTGTCCCCAGACCTCTGGGGCCCAGGTGGGACTCAGGGGGCTACCCCTAGGCTTCTGGGCCCTGGGTGAGACCAGGGGGTGCCCATAAACCTCTGGGGCCCAGATGGGATTGGCAGGGGGTGCCCCTGGGCTGGAGGCATTCTCCCCATGGCCTCTAGGTCCCAGCTAGGTCCATGAGCATTTCCCTAGTGCCTGCAGGGGGGACCCCCCCATGGCCTAGGGGCCTCAGGGGGTGTGGCCTGGAAATGGAGCTCCTCACCTGAGCACCAGGTGGCCCAAGGGATGTACCTAAGCCTCTGTCCAGGCCAGGGTCAGTTCAGCAGAAGGCTGGTGAGTCAGGGACCATCCCTCAGCCGTGGGTCCCTGGGGATCAGGTTGGTGGCCAGGCTGCTGTGGTGCAGCCCTGACCAGGCAGCCTCCCACAGCTCAGGGGGCGAGGCTCGGGTGCCAACCCAGAGTCTCCTGCCCTCAGCCCATGCCCATGGGTCAGGGCTGGCCTGGTCTGGGGTCCCCAGCCCTCACCACATGCCCAGGTGGTGGAGCTGCCTGGTCTGACCACAGGGTCTCACATCACAGTGGGTCTGGCCTGGCAGAACTGCGGGGTCTCCTGCCCCTTGCCTTGTTGTCTCAGTTGTGAGGCTGGGGCAGCAGGTGGTCTGGGAAGGTAACCTCATCAACAGTGCTATTATTTGTAAAGGTGAACTCTGCTGAACACCACCATATGCTGTGCCTAGTATTTATCCTGTGCTTGAAATTGTTCTCTTGTGTGAGAGATTGTTCTACATTAAGCAGGAAGAGACTGGAGGTGTGGGACAGGGACAGATAATATGGAGGGTCAGAGATAATTAATTATGTTTACCTTTAAAGTACATGTTAATTAATGTTGAATATATGTCCTTTAGTGTCATAAGTGAAATAATTCTGTAACCCTGAGACAAGACTCCATATTGCCAGTTTGGAATTCCTGCTTAAACACTGCTACCTTCCCTATGGTTCCAGTCCCTCCTGCACCCTTAACTGCCCCATACGACCCCCCCGGATGTGTTGTTTGTTTTGCTGAACCAAACTAATATGATTATCCTTCTGGAACTTGTAAATTATTCTTGGCTATGGTATTTTTAAAGATCTTCCCATCGTGAAGCTTGTACGTTGATCATCATTCACTTAACATAAAGCAGCTAATGCTGAACTACAAAGTTGAAGTGAACATTTTAATTTTTTTTTTAAAAAGTGTGAGCATTAATTAATAAATAAGAAGTGGTAACATTAATGATGACTCAAAAATAACTAAAATACCACATTTAAAATTTTGGCCGTCAAATCTTACAAATTTTTCTTACGGGCTTGGGTTTATGTGCACTAGAGATAGAATCATAGAATCATAGGGTTGGAAGGGACCCCACGAGTTCATCTAGTCCAACCCCCTGCCAAAAAAAAGCAGGACCACTCCCATTAGATCATCCCAGTCAGTGTTTTGTCCAGCTGTATTATTTAATACAAATAATAATAATAATAATAAATAAAAATAAGTGAAATGAAAAACACCAAATTTCAATGAAATTCTCTGATGTACTCAAGTTTATAAGACTCTGGCCCCCTCAAAATATTAAATAGTTAAGTACAAAGGAAGCTAAAGAATTACTTATCAAAAGAAAGACATACTGCACAGACATCACACAGAGATGTAATGATTGCCAAAGGAAAGCACTGTATTTAGATGTAGGAGCCTATATGGACCTACCTGGTAACCTGAGCTAAAAAAAGTCAAAGTAAAAATTTCCACAAAGTCAAAGGAAAATGCGAAAATACAGGTAGAAAAGAAAAGAAAAGGGCAGTATTTCACAAAATTAAAAAATGGCAAA
>ML681966.1:11830181-11972496 GCA_007922195.1 Podocnemis expansa
GCCAGGGCAGGGGAGGGTGGCTGCATCTGCAGCTCCAGCCAGCCAGCCAGCAAGAGGGGGCATGTGCACAAGACTTGGTCCGGGCCATGTGCGCTGCCTGGGCCCAGCAGGTAAAGGTGGGACTATCATAGCCTCCAGGAAAAGGGGGAGGGGTAGCCAGGCTGGCTCCCACCCGCAGCCCCTTGAGCCGGCCCTGGGGAGAATGCAGCAGAACACAGAGTACTGGTGTGTTCTTCTATTTTTAGGGTCCTCAGAACACTAGTCCCTAATGTTCCAGGGTGTTCTGACTTACTTTAACCCCTGTGGAGAAGTAAGAGGTGATCGCCTTGTGCAAGCTGGCAACTCTAGACTGCTACCTATCAGTCACGAATCAGTTTGAAGTTGGGAAGTCCATCATGAGAGTTGCAGTGATTGCAAACGTGCAGGACTGTGACTGTGGCTATGGTGTGGTCAATGTTGGACAGTCTTGCGGCAAAGGGATTGCCCATTTCTGGAGAGAACTAGTTGGTGCACATATCTCCATTTCAGCCCCAGACCACCTTGTGACAGAGTACATCAATAGAAAGGGCTACTTTCCTATTGATTTGTAAATGTTGGTGAATAACCAGGGTTATTTCATCAACATCAATAGAGAGCAATCAGGAAAAGTGCATGACATACACATCTTCAGGAACACTGGCCTACATAGAAAGCTGCAGGCAGGCACACTCTTGCAAGAAAACAAGATTCCAGTGGGGGCAGGGCGGGTAATGGCAATTGGGATCCTAGGGGACGAAGCCTATGCCTGGCTCTCATCATTCAGAAAGCTTTATAAAGGACACTTGACTGCAGCAAGGAGCACTCCAATAAGAGGCTGAGCAGAAACAGAATGACTGTCAAATGTGCCTTTGTCTGATTAAAGGATTGTGGTGCTATCATTTTGGCTGGACTATTTTCTGTAAGCATAGTTTTTATTTAACAGCTTCTTAAACACTTCTATTTCGTGTGCGGGACAGACCATGAAGGCTCTCTTAGCTGGGTGTATGTGCTTAGGGATGGAGTGCATGGAGTAGTGCAATGACTCAGGAACACATGAGGAATGAGTGTAGGGAGAGACCGGGGAGGGCATGGAAAGCAGCTGCAGGAGAGGGAAACACAGATGGGGTCTGCCTGCAATGAAATCAGGGATCTTAGCATGTCTGTTTGCTCCTTGAAAAGCTGTATGATCCACTGCTACCTGTTCCTGTCCTGGATAGCCATTCTTATTATTTCATTGATAGCCTCTGTGACATGCTGCACCCCATGCACACCCTTTTAAAGGTATCTACCTACCTTTCCTATTCATCCTTACACTGTAAGTGTGTGTGGTCTAATGCAAAGTATGTCATTTAAGGTGATTTTGGAATGCTCATGGCTACTGTTATGAAAGCATGTTTCCTGCAGTTTCATACATGTGTACAGATATGTAACTCTGCCTGGTTATTGATCCCAAGTATATTGCATATGGCCCAAGTAGAGGCAAACATACAGACTTGGGTTAACACACCCAGCAGAAGGATGCACACAGGAAAAATGGAGCGTAAGCACCTTGGCTCACGAGAGAAAGATCAAAACACAAAGAATCAGCTGACTGCAGTTGGCCAGGAGGGTCAGGAGGTGTGATGGAAAGATACTTTGAATGGTATGAGGCTCTTCCCATGGATTCCATCTTCCAAGCAACTTCAAGAACTGAAAACCTACTCCCAGGTAGGAGGGTAGAGTCGAGGTAAAAGCCATCAGCAACAGCCAAGTCTGTGTGACAAACTGAACATAGACTTAAACAGTGATCTGACTTCATAATGTTACTTTTTCTTTTATTTGATTGTGGATATCTCCTTGACTGACTAATTACAGTGTGGATCTGTTAACTCGCAGGTGGTGGGAGACAAGCTGCCACGACTGCATGTAAAATGGATCACGTGTAAACAGGACCAAGGTGAAATGTATTTCCATTTTTAGGCCAACTTCCAGTTTTAGATGCCACACATTAACGAGTTCCACATGTTAATTGGTAGTTTTGGGGGACGTGATGATAGCGCGTGTTAACCAAATTCATGGGTAAACCAATTTCATGTAAACCAATCCACGCTGTATCTGATTTTATATTGATTTGGCTTGCACTCACTTAAAGGCATATTATAATCAATAAATTTACATTTGTTTTACCCAAACAGTGCAGATCTTGGCAATTGTGTAGGCCTCACTGAGAGCAAAGCTGAGGCACATCAATTTCTTTGCTAAACTGACAGAGAACTGCAAATGAACTTACAAAGCACCATGGGGGCACACTGAGCCTTGCAACACTAGTTCCCATAGTTGAATCCAGGTCTGAGGGACTATCCCCTTAGCAGCTAGTGAAAGCACCTTTTCACTGGTTTAGGGTCCAATTACATGCAGGAAGCTCTGCATGAGCTGACCCAGATGTGGGGGTTTAAACAGCAAGGCAGAGTAAGTCAGGACCCTGGAATGGAGAATCGGGATGGTACTACATGCCAGCCCAGATTGTATGAAAGGACCATCACAGACTTTCTCTATGCATCCCACTCACTATCAGCAGCATCAGATGATTACAGTACCTCCCTGAACATCTCCCTAATTCCTCCTGGTTCACCTCCTTACCTGACAGAACCACTCAAACAGTGCACAGAAGGAGACCCTTGAGGGCACATCTGCAGAAGCTAAAGAATAAATAGACAGAAAAATTAGTGCAAGTGCACTCACAGCTGTGTTAGCTTTTCCTCTCACTTCCTTATCAGTAATAGAATGTGTCTCAGCCTTCCCCCCACCTCAGACTGAGACATGTGGCCAGGAGTACGGGCAGACAGGCATTCCCTCTCTACCGCTTATGGAGGGCAGATGGAACATCTATGAGGGTGCAGAGGGACCCCTCATACCCCCTAAAAGGGCAAATCTCATACCTTTGGGGCCACTGATTCTTAGCCTTGATTCATACAAGCTACGTACCCCGCTTTCTCACTTTCCCTTGGCACAAGAGCACAACAAGAGCCGTAACCACAGTGAGTTCAGCCCAAGGCAATAGGACAATGGAGACATGTCCAGATGAGGAAATCACTACAGTGCCTAGGGACACTATACTGAATACCGGTTTTTCACAGGTGAGGGTGATGGAAATGTATCTCATACTCCTGAGAGTAACGGAATGCAAGGGTGCAGTCCCTGCATGTGTGCAGCTGCAGGGCAGATTTGTATGCTGCTTGCCTGTGTGCTGCTTTGGTGTCTGCAGAAGTAATTGCCAATTGGCACAGCAAGGTTTTCTATCATGGGGGAAGAACAAGGCAGCCCTCCCAAGGAACATGTGGCAGAGGATTATAGAGTGCCTCCCGGAAACTTTCCAAGAGATGTTGGGAGATTTTTCAGGGAACCCTAATGCATCAGCCAACTTTTCCATATGCCCTCTCTGCCTGGCTTCTTCTTTCACCATCACCAGGGTATTCCATAGAGTTTTAGGCTGTGTTCACACAGCAGTCTTATTTCGAAACAACAGAGGTTGTTTCAAAATAAGAAAGGCCATGTTCACACGACACACCATTGCTTCAAAACAACGGCGTTGTTTCAAAACAACTTAAACCCCATGTGGGGACGAAACAACGTTGTTTCAAAACAATTGTTTCGAAACAATGCAGTCTGAACATGTTATTTTGAAACAACGGTGATTTGTTTAGAAATAACTGTTGTCTGAATATGCTATTTTGATTCCTGCTTTTTCCTTAATTCGAATTAACAAACTGTTAATTCAAATTAACTTATTTCAAAATAAGGTGTTATTTTGATACAACTTGTATCAAAACAACTTGTATCAAAATAACCCCGTGTGTGAACATAGCCTTAGTGTGTTTAAGAACATTAAATTTATCTGTTGATCACTGAGAAATGGATTACACAGTAGCTTATCCATTGAGCGTATGCATAGGAAGCAACAATATATTAGAGCCTATTTAGGAAAGGCATTTATCATATTGATGAGGCCCACCTCATCTCTTTGACATTTTTTAAAACTCTGTGTACAGAATATTAGAATTAACAGCTACTCAAGAAAATGCATAGAGTTCTGGCTTTTCATGAGAGAGAAAGTGGGCATTGCATTGTTAGTACAAGAAATAGCTAGATACTTCATACCAGTTGTTTTTAACCAGTATCGCCACACAATGGTAAGTATATCGAGGAGAGTGGGGAGTGGGGGGCTGGATTTGGCCTGGGAGGGGTGGGCTGATAGGTCATACATGCCACCAAGCATGCAGCAATCCACAAAAGGCTGAGAACCACTGCCTCAGACCATAGTAATTTTTCTAAAAGAGATTTGCTGGCCCAGTATTTGCTCCATTCTATGCCACTCAGGAGCAAAAAGGCTAATATTAACACAATGATCTTACAGTTAATAGTTACTTTAGTCATTGTGGATGAAAAGATTATTGTCATTTTCTGAAACATTGTCAAGCAATTGTTTTAATATCTGAATTATTTGGCTTCTCCTAAAAAGTCAACCATCTATCACACTTATTTAGAATTTATTCTCATCTTAAAAATTATTTCTTTCTTAAAGGAGACAGTAACTCTGTTAAAAACCCAAGTTAGATAAAATGCTTCCCAGGCAGGGCCGTAACTCTGGCAGGGTGAATGGGGCTTCACCCCAGGCATGCTGGCGCGGCTCAATAGAGCTGCTCTATAAAAGGGTGCGTTTTGTGACACCAGCCCCAAGCACAGCTAATTGCAAGGGGAGCTGAAACAGAGCGTTACAGCTCTGTTGCCAGGCAAACAAAAACAAGTTTAAAACATTCAGTTTTATCCTTTGGGGAGGGGGGTTAGTTTGTTTGTTTTGGGGGTGGGAGAAGAGATTGAAGAGGGCTGCTGTAAACTTTCTATTCCAAAGCTCATGGTTCCTCATTTAGGATAGATTTGGTTTCCACAAAAGTGAAACAGCCTCAAAGTATTTAACTTTTAAGATATTTCACTATACACCAGGGGTCTCAAACACGTGGCCTGTGGGCCACATGCAGCCCCTAAAGCTATTTCCTGCAGCCTGCAATGACACTATCACTACCAATATTTGCAATATTGTTGTATGAAAAGATTTCAGTGGTGTGACCTTCAGGCTAACCTACTAGTCCTCATGCAGCCCTGTTCTAGTCCTCGTGTGGTCCTTGTGGTGATTTGAGTTTGAGACCCCTGCTATACATCAATGCACTTCCAGCCTAGAATTCAATGATATTACTCATGTAAAGAACCCCTTCTGGCATGTTTTTAAAAAAAGTGACCCCACAACTCAATTTAATCAATGTACATGTACAGCAACATTTGAAATAAATTATAATGGGAAAGTCTCCCATGGGATTTGTGACAAGAATTTCAGGTTATACACTGGATGAACTACCATTATGTACTTTTTTGAGGGGGTCCATCTTTAGGCACCTTTTTAACAATGGGAAGGAAAGTTTCAGCTATAAACTGACATTATTTTCCTGTGAGGATCCTAAGCCTGCTCCCCAGAACAATATTTTAAGTTTTAAAAAAAATGCATGTTTTCAGGAAAAAAATGCCATCCCACTAATGTGGGAACCATTTTACCTGCAATTGTAATGATAGAAAAAAACTGAACAAAACACAAATAGACAGTTGTAAATGGTAATGTATAGGAAATCCTACAAAAATAATATGGAATAATGAAAGACAATATATAGTTTGAAGCAGAGATCGACAAATGAAGTATTTTTAAGGGACTTCCTATGCTGATCGTTTTAGGAACAAATTAACAATCTTTTCAGGAACTATGGAGTGTACTGAAAATTTCAAATCTTGCCTCATTCCCTTGAGAAGGGAATGTTGCTCAATTCATGGTCAAAATCCAACATAGCTGTATTCCTTAAAAAAATGTAGCTCATTGGCCAACATAATCAATCAATCTAGATTTAAAAAAAAAAAAAAACACTGTCATTAATTTAGGCAAACCAGTGATCTCTGTCCAGTAAAAGTTAGTCGTGGATAGGCCAATCTAGCGTCATTTCAGGGGAAATCACACATGCGACTATTTTCCAAAGACTAAGCAACTGTGTCAAAGACAGCTGTCTTTTATTACTTGGTACGGAGGAAGTAGTAGTATTCTTTTGAAGAACTTTTTCCTAGTATAAAAAAAAACCCTTACTTTTGAATATCTATTTGCAATCTTTAGCCTGTCTAAAATTCTGTTTGATCAGAAAATTTCTCCCTATGGACAGCATAAGGCAAGTGCATTCATTTTGTCATACTTCCATTAGCTCTAGCCATTGCACTGCTCGCATGAGTTACTGCTCTTCAGAGTCTGTGTCCATGATAAGATTTATGATGAAAACACGGTTTTGCCTCCATGTTTTCAGAGTGATTCTAAGGATAAAGTGTAGCTTGCTTGAGATGTCAGACATCAGGTTTCTCAGCATCTGATTAAGTGGGACTTCACCCATGAAAGCTCATGAGAAAAATAAATTTGTTAGTCTGAAACAAGGAGTCCTGTGGCTTTTTTAACTTTGCATACTAGATTATAATTATTCTGTTCAGCCACTAGGTGGCACTGTGTAAAACATTTATTTAAATTTTGTTTAAAGCAGGCATGGCCAAACTGTGGCTCGGGAGCCACATGTAGCTATTGAATAAAAAATTGTGGCTCATGAAAGAACATCAGCAAATCAATTTAGGAAAGCAGCCCTAGCCTAGGAGTTAAGGAGGGGGTCGGGATGGTGGGGAGAAGTGCGGCATGGTGAAGATTTTAAAACACTCTCCACTAGCCTGCAGTCTTCTACATCGAGCAGCAGCTAAGATTTTACTATATAGGCCTAATTTTCATGGTAACCTTAAGTAATTATTAGAATCTGACATTAGTAAGATCAATATTTGTCCTCTTTTTACAATAAATTGACTTGTGCAATGAATTTTAAACTTAGTAACCAGTGGAGCAGGTAAACATATATGGCTATAGGCCTCAGTTACGGCTCTTGATGGCTTAATAATCAACTTGTGTGGCTCTTGAGTTCCATAAGATCGGCTGCCACTGGTTTAAACCAATTCAAGCTATACCTAGCAAAGCATTAAAGGATTTTATAATGAACACTTCTGGTGTGCATAAACATGTTGTATAGCAGTGGTTCCCAACCAGTGTGCCACGGCATCACCCAAAGTGTGCCGTGAGCATCCCCCAGAGCTGAAGTTAAAGTTCCCTGCCTGCTCAGCCCAGCCACGTGGGCTGAGCAGGGCTGGGAAATGGCAGGGGTTAAAGTAAGGGGGAAGGCACCGGAACACAGTTCTGGGGGTTCCTCTAGTTTTAGGCAGGCAGCATTCTGGCCCCCTCAAAATAGAGGAAGGCACAGGAACACAGAGTTCCAGGGGTCCCCCTAAAAATAGCAGGAGCAGCTGGAACACAGCATTCTGGCAGCTCCACCTTAAACCCTACTCCACCTTAACCCAGCCAGCAGAGAGGGGCGGGAGGCTGGGAGTGTGTGAATTCCCCCTTTGCAGGGTGGAGCAGCTTGTGTCATGCAGCCTGCAAACAACCCACTTAAGGGCTTGGGTTGGGGGCTGCTAGGGGTTGTGTGGGCCAGGTATGTGTGTGTAGCAGAGGTGGGTGAGAGTAGATGTATAGCAGAGAGTGTGTAGCTGGGGTTCAAGGGTGGCTATTTGGTTGGGGGTTGTAGCTGGGGGGTGGGGTGTCGCTGGGGGTTGGAGGCCTAGTTCCGGCCCCTGCAGTGATGGGAGGGTCCATCACAGGCAGCAGGGGGTTGGGGGGAGGGAGGACGGGACTCACTGGAGTGGAAGGAGGCAGCTGTGGGGGGAGAATTTGCCCTGGGTGGCAGGGAGCCACTGTGGAAAAGGGGGAAGTGGGTGCTGTACCATGTTCCCCTGCCCTACCCTCCCACTTCACAGGTTCCCCCCACAAAGCCACTCTTGTTCTCTTCCATTCTCCTCTCTTGCCACCAATGTTCCCTCTAAGAGATGGTGGCAGCTGAGCAACTCATGTTGCTCGCTGCGCTCCCCCCCGCTTGCTGTGCTACCCCCCCTGTGGGCCTGCTCCTGCCCCTGCGGCCCGCTCCCAGCCGCCCCCCCTACCCCCCGCTCCCGGCCACCCCCCCTGCTCCCAGCGGCCCCCCCATCCCCCGCTCCCAGCCGCCCCCCGACCCCTGCTCCCAGCTGCCCCCTGCAGCCCCCCCGCCCCCACTCCCAGCAGCTCCCTGCTCTGTGGGCCCGCTCCCAGCGGCCCCCCCATCCCCACGGGCCTGCTCCTGGCCACCCCCGCTCCCGCTGGCCCACTCCCGGCTCCCCAGCAGCCTCCCCGCCCCCACAAACTTACCTTGTGGCTGGAGCTGCACGGCCCAGCCACAGCTCCTGGGGCCAGAGAAGCTCTATGGAGCATGCCCAGATTTTCTGGGCATGCTCCTTTAGAGCTTCTCTGGGTGGGAGTTTTCAAAACTCCCAGCCCCAGATGAGCTCTATGGAGGGCCTCTGGCTGCTGGCAGTGCTCTGCCAGCAGCCTTCCCTGCGCTGGCGGCTGCGGTGGGCTGCGCTACAGTGCACCAGCGCAGCTTAGAGGGAACATTGCTTGCCACCTTTGTGCTATTCTCCACATGGCTGCCCTTGTCCTTTTTTGCCACCTCTGCCCTGCTCTGCTCCCCACACTCACTCCTGCCACTGCACATGTCTCCTGACCTCCTCTGTTTTGCCACACCTGCTCTGCTACCACTACCCTACATACCACGATTTCTGAAACACTGTGCCATGGTTCATGAATATTCTTAAGTAATTTAAGTTAACTTGAATATTCATGAGTTTTGTACTGATGGTGTTTCTCAAAAAAATTGTAGGTATCAAGGTGTGCCACAGCAGAGAAAAGGTTGGGAACCATTGTTGTACACCTCACCCATATCTGTTATGGAAATATGTAACAGGTATGGTTAGCTGTCAGACTTCTAGTTGACTTCCTGGACATGAGGGCTACTAGGTTTCCCTCCAGGACGTGATGATACCAACTCTAATAGGTGGAATACCAAAGAACTGTGAGCTATTGGTTTTTTTCCAGATCATAGCATTACAGGACTTGGAACAGCTCAAAATTAAATTTAATCTCCCTTCTCTAGATTTCTAGCTGTATTATAAGTTAGGCATTTCCTAAAGATAGTAAATTCGAAGCGCCATGACAATTAGGCTATGTCCACACATGCATGGTGTGACCTGGGCCTCCTGGGATAACCACCTGAATATGCAAAGATCAGGGTGTGGAAGAATTCCGGGGCTGACGCCTAACAGTGTGCTGAGGCCTAACAGTGTTGAGACACAGATGGATAGCTCAGCAGGCCTTGGGGGGCAGCAGGAGAGCTGCATTTCCTCTGACTTACTAGCACACCTGGAAGAGGGCCAGTAGAAGCAACTAGCTGATAAGGAAGCTGTAGAGAGCTGTGCTTCAAGGACAGTGTACTAAGATTTGGAGACAGAGAAGGTGTTTGGATTTGCCTCCAGATTGCTGAAAGTCAGCCCATTTGGGTTATCTCAAGGACTAGGCCAAAGATCTATGGTGCAGGTGAATTATGAGTGGAGGGTATGTGGGATAAGGCGGGTTGAAGCAAATGGGTTGTAATTGGGGAAATTTTGGTGCAAAAAGGCTGGACCCAGAACTTAATTGGCTATATAGCAATAGTATATGCTTTGTAATATGATGTAATATGTCACTATATAAGAATAATGTACATTATTCTCGGGGCTCTTGGGTACTTGCCCTTGGGCCCGCAGCTGTGTAGAATAAAGCTCCACTCCTCACTAAGTTTGTGGCCCCCGCCTACTGAGACTTTCTCTACAAGGGCAAGCTGCAAAAAGGAGAGCAGATTCTCCCAGCACTGGTGGGTTACCTGCAGATAAACTCCCCCAACCAGTCACAAACAATGTGTCTGATCCCCCACAAAGGATATCAAGAAGCCACCATATAGTATACCCAGCTCCCTTTACTGCATTCCAGTTACTGGTCCCCAGTACAGCTACTAGGTCTGTTAAAGAAATAGGTTTTTCTGACCCCAAAGGGCCAGCCACATCACCCAGAACAACATAAGCTTGGATCTTACCCAAAATACCACACTGCCAGCCAAGCCTTTAGTAACTACAACTAAAGGTTTAATATAAAAGGAAAACAAACAAAATATGAGAGATGTTGAAGGGTCAAAGTGAATCACATACATACAAATGATTTAGAGTCCATAATAGATAAATCCTTGTTTCATAGCTTCAGCTGTTAGAAATCCAGTTTTAAGGAATAGAGACCAAATAATCCAAGTGCAGAGTTTGTCATAATTCTCCCTATGAGAATTAACAGGGCAGTTTCCAGTCCAGTGCTGGCTAGGACCTGAATCCTGCAGCCCAGACTTTCCCTGAGAATCTTGGACAGATGTGAGATAAAGGAATTCTGTTCTCAATGTCCTTTTATAGTTGTAGCTAGCAAGGTGGGTATTTTCAGGTTAATTCTTCATGTGGGCTTTGATGACAGTTCCCAGGTACTTTCTTAAGTGGAGCATAGCAATACATATTGTCCTTTGAAGGTAAACCTTCACCTCCTGGGCACCCAAGGTAATTAACTGCATTAGCACCATTAACAGACAGTTTACAATGGAACATCAAAGGTCCGTTTAGATGTTAATGTTCTCTCTTGATCCCTTCCAATAGAACAATGGTAACAGATAGGGAAGCACTTCATTCACCTTGCTAACCTCTAACAGGATACATATAAACATCATCAAGAAACCACTAGTGATACAAATGCATATCAAAGCCCTAGCCTACGCACTACGATTGCATTTCCCTATAACATGTCTTCAAAGGTTAGATTTAGGTCCTGTATTTTACAAATGTGGCTTGGCCTTTTCAGGCCTAGCATGACACATGGTTCAGTCGATGTTACTTATATCAATTGAATAAAATCAATATAAAAATCATTAAATTGATATCAGTTATATCGATTTAACAGGTTCACACCAAAAAAACCCAAATCAAAATAGCATGTCCAGACACAGGACATGCTATTTTGATTCAGGAAAGGGGCACCATGAGGTGTGGCAACATGGCCCCCTCACTGGGCCATGTCCTCACCCAATATATAGGAAAAGGAAAGCACCCAGGAAGAAGAAGAGCAAAAAGTATTAAATCGATTTAACGGTTAAATCGAAATAAAATGTCCGAACTGTGTTATTTCAGGGTCAGCTCCCAGCCCACTACCATGGCTGTGGCAGATGGGAGAGAAGAAGACAGGCCCTTGGTGATGGAAGGTCAGGTTAGGGACTGCTTAAAGAAGCTGGATATGCACAAGTCCATGAGGCCGGACGAACTGCATCCAAGAGTGCTAAGGGAATTGGCCGATGAGTAGCAGCACCGCTGGCTGTTATTTTTCAAAACTCATGGAGAATGGGGGAGGTGCCAGAGGATTGGAAAAAAGCAAATGTAGTGCCTATTTTCAAGAAAGGGAAAAAGGAGGATCTGAGGAATTATAGACCAGTCAGCCTCATCTCAATCCCTGGAAAAATTATGGAGCAGATTCTCAAAGAATCCATCCTCAAACACTTAGAGGAAAATAAAGTGATCAGGAACAGTCAGCATGGATTTACCAAGGGTAAATTATGCCTGACCAATCTCATCTCCTTCTATGATCAGATGACTGGTTTTCTGGATGCAGGAAGAACCGTTGATGTGATATACCTTGATTTTAGCAAGGCTTTTGATACAGTTTCCCACAGCATTCTCATTGGCAAATTAAGGAAGTATGGGTTGGATAGGTGGACTATAAGGTGGATAGAAAACTGGCTAGATCAACGGTTTCAGTGTGTAGGAATCAATGGTTCCATGTCTATCTGGCAGCCAGTCACGAGTGGTGTACCCCAGGGGTCAGTCCTGGGGCCGGTGCTGTTCAACATTTTCATCAATGATCTGGATGATGGAATAGACTGCATTCTTAGTAAGTTTGCGGATGACACCAAGCTGGGGGGACCAGTAGACACATTGGAGGGCAAGGACAGGATTCAGGGAGACCTAGATAAATTGGAACAGTGGGCCAATAGAAATCTTATGAGCTTCAGTAAGGACAAGTGTAAAATCCTGCACGTGGGATGAAAAAACCCCATGCACCGCTACAGGCTGGGAAACATTCAGCTAAGTAGCAGCACTGTAGAAAAGGACTTGGGGGTCCTGGTGGATGGGAAGCTAGATATGAGTCAGCAGTGTGCTCTTGCTGCCAAAAAGGCCAATGGCATACTGGGCTGCATCAAAAGAAGTATTACCAGCAGATCAAGGGATGTGATCATTCCCCTCTATTCTGCACTGGTGAGGCCACATCTAGAATACTGTGTTCAGTTTTGGGCTCCCCACTACAAAAAGGACAGGGACATGCTAGAGAGAGTTCAGAGGAGGGCAACCAAAATGATTAAAGGGTTGGAGCACAAGCCCTATGAGGAAAGACTGAAAGCATTAGGCTTATTTAGTCTGCAGAAGAGAAGATTGAGGGGGGATTTGATAGCAACCTTCAACTACTTGAAGGGATGCTCTAAGGAAGATGGAGCTCAACTGTTCTCAGTAATAACAGAGGACAGAACGAGGACCAATGGTCTCAAGTTACGGTTAGGGAGGTCAAGGCTGGATATTAGAAAAAACTTCTTTACTAGGAGAGTGGTGAAGCCTTGGAATGAGCTGCCAAGGGAGGTGGTGAAATCTCCATCTTTGGAGGTGTTTAAGGCCTGGCTGGACAAAACCCTGACTGGGATGGTTTAGTGGGAGTGGTCCTGCCTCTGGCAGGGGGTTGGACTAGATGACCTATGAGGTCCCTTCCAACCCTATGATTCTATGAAATAACAATTTCGATTTAACCATCATGTCTATATAATACTAGGTTTTATTATATTGATATAACTTTCCTTTTATCGAAATGAGGGAGCTCCTCATTTTGAAATAAGGGAATGTTGTGTTGAACTTCCATTTTTTTAATAACCAGCGTTATTTCAATTTAAACAGCAGGTGTGGACATACCCTTACAGATTAGAAAAATAATCAGAGAGTGAATTTACTCAGTGAAGCTGTATAGCAAAGATGTGGGTAATGCTCACATGTACATGCCCCAAATTCTATGTCTTACATTCAAGATCTGATTATCTTTAAAAGGAACCTTAAGAACAAAAATCATATGAGTACACTTCAAGCTTGTATTCGCACATCTTACTAATGATTGAATAACATTCAATATACTGTTTCTTTACTTGCAAACAAAATAAATTCAGTTCTATATTTAACATGCTGCAAATATTATTCTCATGCATTATTTATAGAGCTGTAATTATATATGCAAAATAAGATTAACCACTCTAGTGAAAAGCGGCATTGGATTTATAAGCTTCCTTTTTTGTTTTTAAAACTCTGGAGGTACATATATAGAGATATCCTGATTACTAAACAATCAAGTCAACCAACCACCACTTTAAGCTCAAGAAATACTAGACTTATCTTCAGATCAATCAGCTACCCAAGATATTCTTAGTATTTATAACAATTAAATGGATGTGAAGAAGAGTTGATTAGACAGAATTTAACTACTAAATATTATGTTACAGGCAAAGCCAAATATTTGTATATAAACAACCTACCAAATAAGCTCTTCTGTGTGGATATTACACTCTGTTCTCTATAATTTGTAACTGTTCCTCCTTTTGTTTATCTGATGACAATACAAAGAATAAAATTTTAAATATTCTCTTCCAAACAGTACTGAATAGTCAGTTCCTTCAGCACAATTTGCCCTTAGCACATTTCCCACAAGTTTTCCTGTGAATTTAGTTTTCCAAAATATGCATACTGGCACACCAAACTAAATCCAGAGATAAAAGATTTGTTTTAACTCATTTGTTTGAATATAATATTCAGTTACTGAAATTCTAGTTAATAAACCTGTGCCATAGAGAAGACAATTGTATTCTTATTATATATTCAGAGCTCAATCCTGAAAACATTTATTAGACTGAATAGTTTCATTGATTTCAAAGCCCATAGGGTACATCTACACTGGAGCCTCAGGTCGACTTAAGGAAGCTTAAGTCAACTTACAGACCCCTCTGGCCACACTGTGTTTTTATTAAGTCAACTTAATTGCTTTCTTAAGTCAACTTAAACCACCACCTCTCAGGGTCAATTTAAGACTTAAGTCGACCGTATTAAGTTGACTTAAGCCAGTGTAGATGGGGAATATTGCTTAAATTGATTTAATTGGCACCCAGGCCCCATCCCAGAGTTCCTAGTCACCAGAAAGGGTCAACCTAGCACCTGCCAGTGTGGACGCAGGCAGTCGACAGGAGTGTTCAGTGTGGATGCTCTAAGCTGACTTAACAGAGCCTCCAGTGTAGACATACCTGTAATGTTTTATTGGACTAGTCCAAGTCTGTGTGAACCAACCCAAAACTTTTGGTTTTCTACAACTTTGGGATGCTCACACCTTTTCAATATATACAGGATCATCCTCCCTCAATCTCAGGGAATTTACATTCTGCTCTTCTAGCCTTCACTTAGCCACACAAATTTAATATTCAAAGCCTGGCATTATTAGCTAAAGATTCTAACCTTGGACCTCACTCCTTCAAGCACGTGATCCACATACTTAAACCTAAGCAAGTGACTACTCATTGAAGCCAGTGATAATCATTCATATGCTGAACACTAAGTATATGCATTAGAGAGTCTGTATGATCAGGGCCTATATTTGTTCCGTTGACTTCTGTCAGAACAACACTACTTTTTGATGTTGGAGACACTTTTTAGCAAAGCACACAAAAGAGCAGTTTTGGTCTGCTCCAGTTCAAATTTTGAGTCTATAGTTTGTGTACATTTGTTCTATGTCTACACTAGGAAAAGTTAGTTCAAATTTGTTAATTTGAACTAATAAATTCAAGTTTAGTTCAAACCAAACTCAAACTTATTAGTTTTAATTAACAAAGTGGACTAATTCAACTTAATGTTAAGTCAAATTAGTTCACTTTGTTCATTTGAACTAACTGCCCTTAATTCAAATTTATTAAGTTCAAACTAAGGGTTAACCCTAGTCGACACCGTCTTTAATTCAAACTAAGGATTGAACTAAGGTCTTAGTTTGAACCAACTAGAGGGTCTTACTAGTTCGAACTAAGCTTTCATTGAAGTTGAATTAAGGACCCTACAGTGGTTATCATTACTGCAGAGTTATACAGTCTGTGATCCAAACAATCCTTCAATATTTGCAAATAACAAGGAATTCCTTACAGGGATTCCACAAGACAGAGTGGAAGCAACACATGTTTTCAGGCCCAGTTTCCAGAGATGCTGAAGTCTGTGACAACTCCAGGTACTCAGTTACAGATCTGAGCACTCAGCACTTCTGGAAGTTTAGTACTTAAAACTTGATTCTGAGTAAAGTATTAAACGTCATGTAATTAAAACCACCACAATTCAAGATGTATGATATGCTCACAAAACGTTATCAGCCAAATCTTGTATGTAGATTAGGACACAAACACATGTACACACAGAGAGAGGAAATAAATGCAAGTTAGGAATAACAAGCCCAAATGCACTATAGAAACCTGAGAACAAAACCAACTCATGGCTTGATATGAATATGCAACTTTTAACCGTAAATACAAGTTCAAGCAATTTCATTTAATTGATTGAGGAATATTCTAACCACTGAAATCCATACTAATAAAGAGGAATGTCAGAAAACATTTATGATACAATTTACTCAATAATTTACGATTTATTTTCATCCTTTCACTTTAGAGTGCCATCAAGCGGGAAATAGCCACACATGAGTTCAATAGAAATGTGATTGACCTCAATGTTCGCAAAGTACTTAGAATAAATGAATTCAAGAATGGACCAATACATCCTAACCTTTCTTTCACTAGCAGAAAGAAGTCTCACAAACTGGGACCAGCCTTTAAAACTCAGCCCTGATTATCTTAGAACAGTTAGAGGAGCCCTCTTCCCTAAAAATTCCTGGCTTAAGTCTTCGTCTCTATTTTAGTCCATTTACAACATTTAGAATGGCTGCAATAAAGCAAAAATTAATAGAATTTTTTTTAAAAAATGAACTACTTTCCATGCTGAGACAGGACAGAGATTCAGAAACTACATAGCCCCATCAAACAGCGAAAATGCAGCAGGAAGTCTGGAGACAAGTTTGGGCGTAATGTTAGGCAAATCATTTCATTTGGACTTTGTAAAGGGAAAATAGTGACAGCCAATACCACAAAGGACTTTACCAGAACCTTCCTTCAGTCCAGTAGGAAGTGACCAAATCTTCAAAGTGACATACAGACATACACATGCAATACTAGCTGGAGAGTGTCATGAAGGAAAAGCAACTTTATATGGGAGAAGGCCCTAGGGAGGCCAATGGAGAAGCTATGGAAAAATGAAACCCTCACCCTAGTTTCCTCTTTTAGAATTAAAGACTGGGACACGCCACAGTAAGGGTAGAATGGCAGCAAGTAGAATTCACTGCTTTATTGTTCTTTCCTTTCCAAACCTCATTCTCTCTTGCTTATACCCTCTCTCCTCCTCCATCTTAAACTGTTCCAAAGGGACAGTTGTGTTAGTCTAGCTCAGTAAAAAAAACCAAGGAGTCCTGTGGCACTTAAAAACCAACAAATTTATTTATTGCATGAGCTTTTGTGGGAGGAAATTGCACCTCATCAGATGCTTTGAAGGTGGGGGAACTTACAGAAGGGGAGGAAATAAATGCAGGGCCCATTCTGTAAATTCCCCCATCTTCAAAGCGCCTGACAAAGTGCGATTGTCTCCCATGAAAGCTCATGCAATAAATAAATTTGTTAGTCTTTAAGTGCCACAGGACTGCTTGGTTTTTTTTCACTGAGCTAGACTAACATAGCCTTTGGAACAGCTGTCTTACACTCCCACCTACCACCAGTTAACAGCACCCCCCCCCCCCCGAGTCAACCCATACCAGTCCAAACTGCCTTTCCTAGTTTCCTGTAACCCTGCCTCACCTTACACAAGAGTATTTTCCTATTCAAGCCCCTGACTCAGATCCCTTACTCCCATTCACATACCCTAGCAGGCTCAGAAACTCAACACACACTCCTCTACCTACTATCTATCCCATGCACAGCTCAGAAGCATCTCACTCAGCTCTAACACATCTCATTTCAGACAAATCTAGGCTCAGCCACCAACATAGCCCCACCCAAAACACCTTGGCTCAGAACCCTCCCTTCCCCATTGCTGGGACTAAATAAGCAGATCCTACAAGGAAGAAAGGTAGCTGGAATCCCCCGCTGGAACTAACCTAGAAGGATTGCTCTGTAGCAGCTGCTTCTTCTTCCTCTAGAAACTATAACCAAACCCATTTGTGTAGGAATAATTTCAATCAGCAGAGAGAACTGTATTTTCTGCTGCTTGTAAAGAAAGCATCTGTTCCTTGCCAGCAGCAAGTAGTTTTACACACTGCAGTACATCAGTCATGCTACAAATACTACAGGGATTCTTGTTGCAGCCCCTTGTAGACATTGTTGGTTAGGGATAGGCACTTTCTCTCCCTAATGCTTATCCAACTGCTGGAGATAATGAGCCTTACTGTTCCTTCAAAAGCACTTTGAGATCCTTCCATGAAAAATGTATTGCAATTGTTAGTTACAGTTTGGTTATTAACCAGATCATTTTGGGTCTAATTTTATAAATCAGACTTTGCCAACCACAAAATAACAAAGCATGTTCAGACCTCCCTAGTGGTGTAATATTCAGAGCTGTAATAACTGACCCTGTTTTTATGTGGCTGCCTGTTTTCTTTTATCTACTTACATCAAAGCCACACATGTTTACATAGGTGCACTAAGGCTGGTAAAATAAAGAATGCATGAAACTGTTTGTAGAATCAGGGTGTTATTTAGGCACAGTTGTATAAATAGTTGCAAATAAAATATTGTTTCTTGAAGAAAATATATCCCTATACTTTAGCAACACTGAAAAGCTATGTTCACACATAAACTGTTATTTTAAAATAAGTAATTTTGAAATGAGTTATTTCAAAATAAAGTCCTTATTTCAAAATAAGTTAATTCGAATTAAGAAAATGTTAATTCAGATTAAGGGAAAGCCTGCTATCGAAACGGCTGTTATTTCGAAATGGCTATTTTGGACATGTTGTTTTGAAACAGTTGTTTCGAAACAATGGTGTTGTTTCGAGCAACGTGTCCGAACACCATTGTTTCAAAACAGCCATTTTGAAACAATGGCTATTTCGATTTCAAGTGAGGTTTTACTGTTTCAAAATAACAGCCGTTATTTCAAAACAACAGGTCCCGTTGTTTCAAAATAACGGACTGTCATGTGGACATACGAAATTTTATTTTGAAACAATGGCTGTTTCGAAATAAAACTCTTGTCTGAACACAGCCAAAGTGTCCAAACAAGAGGAGAAAACATTTTAATCGTTTAATGAACCTTTGAAAACTCTCCTTCGTATATTGAGTTTCAGTGCTATAAAGGAAATTGTTAAATGTAATGAAAACTTGCTTTTTCAAAACTTGAATTTGGTACTTGAGTTGTCCTATACCAACAGAAGCACTCTGCTTTCATGAAATTTCGTTTTAGAACATTAACAGTTATTTATAAGGGAATGAAATCACTTTGCAGAGTTTGTAACCAAATATTTTGGTGTACTGCTCAGAAGACCAAAGTGAAGCTGAAATGTAAAAATCAGCAAGATTATTTTCATGGCCTACAGAAAATATAGTGCAGAGGAAAAAAAAAAAAAAACCAGAACAATTGAAAGTACAGTACGTTGTTTAATTGTTATAAGTTTCAACAACTTATAGAGTGTTATTAAGATAAAGTTGGAGGGGGGTTTTGCAGGATAGGAACTTTAGGCTGATTTCATCTTTCAGCCACTTGCTGCTTTTCAGCAATTTCAGACTGCACACACTTTTTTTTTTTAAAGTAATCAGAAGCAATAAACAGCCTACATTTCTCTGCTCCAGCACAAGAGTACATATGTTATTCAATTCTTACTTAAAAATTATAGAATTTCTTCCTTCAAATTTATCTGAATACAAATATTGTAAGTTTTTGTGGACTCTTGGGTATTCCACAAATATTAGAGGAAGTACTTTATGTCTATACAATACCTAAAGGAATAGATTCAAACACAAAATAATACATCTGAGGATCCAGTAATACATAGATATGCTTGATGCTGACTTTTTCATTAGAGGTGGAAGGACTATATGTAGGTGTTGCCCTGAAAAATAAAAGTTTTTTTTTAGAAATATCAGAATATCACTAAAGAACACCTGAATTAACACAAGCAGTACCTCTTTTTTTTTTAAAAAAAAATGTATTCTACTTTTTGTAATAAGAATGGACTGTGCCAACCTCTCAGAAATGCCAGGCAACTGGAGAAGTTGGGACATATTTGCACTGCACAAAATGAGAGGAAGAGGAAAATGATACTTATTTACAATGCAATATTAGGAGAAGGATTCAAGCTTACATTAATGAAAAATACAAACATTTAAAGCATACAGATTTAATTGCAGGAAGTATACAGTGACAAAGTTATTTCCCCACTTATTCAAAAATGGAATTTATTCACACTTTTTTTTTAAGATTCCATTTATACAAAGGTAACAAATGATTATTTAAGGTTACACCTGAGTTGCTTGCATTGCAGACGGTTACAAGACAAGTAGAAGGTGTAATAGATAGTGTTAAAACCTGAGCCAGTCCTCCCCCTTTAGGCAAGCACCAGTCTATTGTGAATATTCCCCAAATCTTGGGCCCCATGATCACCTAAGCCCCCAGCCTGAGTAGTGGTTGATCACTGTTGCTAGCTCCAGGTATCCCAGGAACATACAAGTGCAGGCTCAGTGTGACTCCTTTTTGAGCAGTGGGACCTTCAATGCCCCCCAAAGTACCTCAGCCTTCCAGACACCCTTATTACTTAGGTATGTTCCCCCAGAACCAACCAGGCTGTGGGAACTCTTGTACTTTGATTAAACCCTTCAGTGATAGCACAGCAGGAAAACAAGGAATGCAGGCTTAGCAATGAAATTTTTAACTACAGTCTCTAATAGCAAAAGTTACAGTTTATGAAAATCAACAGAATTCTGGTAAGCAGCCTTCTTGTTGTAATCTCTCCCCTCCTTGGAATCATGACATGGGTCAGTATCCTTAGACTAGACAATCCTTCCTGCCTTCATGGCTGTTTTCTCTGACTGAGAGAAGCATCCCTGTTTTTAAGGGTTCCCATACAGTCAGGTTTTTTAGGACATTACCTCTTCTTTAAGTGTCAATACAGGAGAATGTTTCGGTGTCCAGGATTTTTTCAGAGCAGATGTTGCTGCAGCTCAGAAACAGCCCCCATTTGTGTGCTGGTGACTAGTCCTGTCTCTGCATCTGATTGATCCATTCCCCTGAAGCCAGAGCTGCATGATCCCAGCCACCCAGACCTGCCTCCCTAACAGCCATGAGGAGGAGATCCCACAGGAAATCACTGATTTACGGCTGCTGCTACCTCTCAGGGTTTCAGGAATCACTCTACTACCATGATGATGAGTGACACCCCCCCTACCTTCAGAGTACCCCAGCCACAACTATCACACAGCTCCCCTCTGCTGCTGCTCCTCACTCCATACTTTGTCCGTGTCCTCTGAGTATCTGAAATACTGTAACTCTATTCTTTTAAAACCATCTGTCCCGCCTGTGGCTGTACTTTAGGCAGGAGAGTCTGGCTTCAAAAATGAATGGTTTCATCCACAAGAGATCACAACCATGAAGGTTAAAACACAAAACTGAAGTTGTGAAATCCATTGTTTTAGGGACTACTGTGGAGTTTGACAATGACAGACTTATCCCCATGCTGTCACAGATAATTATAAGTAACTTTTGACTTATGGAAACTGGTAACAACAATCATGTATAAAAAAAAAGCCACTATTGTAAATGGATACTTAAACTATGACCTACAACTTTTTATTAGGTGAGCACTCAGACCAAAATCTGCACAAAACAGAGGAAGATTCAGTACCTTCCCTCAAAGAATTTACATTGTAAATTACAGACCTGCAAGTAAGACACATAAAACACTATCAGTAGAGCTCTACATGGATACAAATAAGTGGATCCATGTCTGACCTGCATCAAGAAATGGTCCACGGATATCGACGTTGCATCTGTGGATGCAGATATAATGCAGATATCTGCATTTTTGCGGGCCTCTAGCTCTGTGCAAATAAAAATATGTTGATTCATATCCAATCTGCATCCACAAGAAATGGTCCACGGATATCTATGCTGTATCCGCAGATGTGGATATAAGGTGGATATCTGTGGATTTGCAGGTCTTTATGTATCAGCAAAAGATGAAGCCTCACACGCTGTATATTTAGTACCATTCACCCTCTTTTAGCATGTGACCAGTAAGACTTTATTTACAAAAGTATATTTAAAAAGTATAAGAACAAGGAGACAGCAGATGCCTGGAAGACAAATGGAGAAAGAAGCAAGGCTAAAATTTTCAAAAGTGACTTAAGGTTTCCAAGACCATTTGATTTTTTTTGGTCGGCAGGGGAGGGTGTACAAATTTTACCCTCAAGTCTGTTCTCCAGAAACATATCACTTTATGGGAAAGCCACTAGAATGGTGATGAACAGAACATTCAATAGAAGACTGAGCATACGAAACCAAAGAGTCACAGAGAGCTTTTTGCATGACCCTGATGTGTATTATTTTAGTGCCTAGAATCCCATGTCATATACCAGGATCCAGCTGTGCAAGATACTGTACAAACAAAAGTCACACTCAATGAGATTACAACCTAAATATAAAACAAGATTTGCAATTTCTATTTTGTTTGTTACAAAACAGATAGTGTAAAAACTAATTTATGTTCTTATATTTTCACTTGATTTTTGTGCCTGGTTGAAATAGCACAAATGGCTGGGAACTTCTCTTCATCAGTAGATACCAGGCAAACTAACAAAGTAACATCAATTGATTTCAGAGCCATCTCTTTATCATATGTTCTGAAAGTGAGAATTTCTGTAGCTACAATGATCACAGCCAGGTTTCCACAGCAGCACCTTCTTTCTGTGTAGATACATGTGGTATTTCAGTCAGGCCCACAAATCAAGGTAACAGGTAAAGGTATGAAACTTGAGTGCACCAGTCTCTTGACATCAGTCGACAGCTTTGGTAAATGATAAAATGAGGACACAACACAAACCAGGAAATAGAGGCTAAATAAAGTAGTGGGGGAACAAAACAGTGACCCCTTTACCTTCTGTCTACAACTCATTCTGTATACTATTCTACCACCTATTTGTCGACTTGCTAAGTAGTTCCACTTTGGACTCGATGATCTCATGAGGTCCCTTCCAGCCCTATGATTTGATTTTCTCCTCTCTTCCTATGAGTCTCATTTTCATTATTGTTTTACTATATTTCGATTTTACTTTTTCTTAATACTGAAAGAAATACAAATATTTTACAAGTCATACCTTTTGTAAGTACTTTTTTTTTTAACCTTGGATTATTCTTGCTTGTATCTTTATTTAAAAAAAAATTGCATACTGCACATTACATCCTAAGTGCTTGGAGATTATCTTCCTACTTTAATTAACCACAAGCATACAAGTTTTAGTAGTGTGCATATGTATGAGTTTGTACAAATATGAGAAAGAGGCTCACACTTGGTAACATAAAGCTTTTTCAAATGAGCAAAAAAAATACCATTTTAACCTGTGTAGGAGTTTGCAGCACTCAGCCACCTGACAGGCACCTCCTGGCAATGTTTCAGGCAATTACTCAAGTGCTTCCCACCAAGTGGTCTGTGCTCCCTCTTTGAACACGCCGAACTCTGCTCCCAGGGTCTGCTTCTAGGACCTTAGCCCTTTGGCTTTGTCCTCTAAGTCAACCCCTTCTGAGGTTAAGTACCACAGCTGGTCATGGCCACTAAATCAGTCAATGGACATGAACATTGCTTCAGCCTGGGCGCTCTTGGTGAGCAGGGAGCAGCCAGAGCCTGCCCTCTTCTCTGGGCCCCAGCCCAGGGACCCTCTGTTCAATGCTCTCTGCATCACCACCTCCCACCAGTCTCTACTGCCATCTATCTCCCTGGGCCACTTTCCTGGCAGCCCCCAGTCTCATGCTTACCCTCATGGCTCCTGGTCAGCTCTCAATGCTGCACTGTGAGCTCTCCAAGGTGCTTGGTCCCACAGCCAGCCGAGAGAGGGAGAGGGAGAGGGAGAGGGCTGTCTGGGCCAACTGCCTGAGCTGCCTCTGCAGCTCCCCCTATATGCCCGATTCTGGTCCCTGATTGACCCAGCAGCCCTGCCACCTGACTGGCTCCTATTCAAGCCCTTTTTAACCCTTTCAGGGCCTGAATGGGGAGACCATCCTTTATACCTGGTTTATGAATTCTATAGACATTTGTGTTGTAAAAAGCTTTTTAAAGAAAATATAAAACATATTCTTGTTAAATCAATAGTACATAAGCTTTTCAAAAAAGGATTTCTGCTCATCTAATGTCAAATCCAAGCTGGAAAAGTATTAACATACACTTGACTCATGAATAAAGAACCACAATTTCCACAGAGCAGCTTTTGATGCTACTAGAAAGGATACAATATACTCTAATAAGTATTTTAAACTCACTTATTTAGCAGCAGCTGAAGAATACAATAGACATAGTGCCTATGAACCTGCAAGTACTCCTACTTTTCTGTCTATACCACTGAAATTCATACATTGACCTTTGTATGGATTATATAAAGAACTTTCATAATAGAATTAAAAATAATCAGACTAGGTACTGGTTTTAAATGTTTATTTATCAGAAATGCATTTTTTCAAACCACATAGCCAACAAAAAAGTTAGTTTTTCAAAATTTTAAACCACCAGTTTAAGTTTCAGCATTGTTTTATTTAAAATTAAAAAAAAATTCAAAGTCCCATTTGTTTTTGTTTTGTTTTTCCTGTTCAGTTAGACCCAAAGAAATCAAGTACCTTTGACTGGAGAGCTGCAGGGGAGTGGAAGAGAAAGAGTGATAAAATTTATTCATAATATACAAGTATAAAAATATGTTGCTTCGGATTCAGTATAATAATTTAATAACTTTTTGCTATTTCATAAGTATCTGGGAATGGAACAGATACATGTCCTGATCCTGTCACAAGAGGCAGAATGCCAGCATTTGGTACAACATTCCAGGAGAGAGTCAGAGTGACATTTCTGTTTCCCCTGTAAAATCAAAATAGATCATCAGTAGAAATACTTACAGCTTATAAAGATACAAGTTACCCTGAACATCACTGAATACAAATACTCTTCTGTGATCTAGAAACAACAGGTATTTTAGTTTTACACAATTCACATTATTTGACAATATTTGCATAAACTAGTGCATGGAATATCATGTAGGGTCCAGGTAATAACCTTCCTGTAGTTGAGGGCTCTTCCCTTGCTCTGCAAGCACAGGTTAAAACTTGGCAACCAAGTGCTGCTGTCAGCCACTTTCTTTTTAGCCCACTGAACTGGGGGCTCACCTTGAAGGTGTGCATCTCTGCCACATAGGACATCTTATCGGATGAACTATGGAGATGGAAAAAAAAAAAACACACCCCTCCCCCAAAAAAAAAAACAAAAAAAAACCACAAAAAAAAAAAAAAAACCCCCCCCCCCCAAAACAGGAGTCTTGTGGCACTTGAAGACTAACAGATTTATTTATCGCATGAGCTTTCGTGGAAGAATATCCCGCGTCTGACGAAGTGGGATATTCTCCCACGAAAGCTCATGCGATAAATAAATCTGTTAGTCCTTAAGTGCCATAAGACTCCTTGCTTTTTTTTGCTTTATTAGACTAACAAGGCTGACCCTTTGGAACTTATGAAGATGTGATAGCACTGAAACAATTTAAAATTTTAAAGAATGCAATGAGCTGTTAGACATATTTCCCCTGACCTATCTTTCTCCCACTCCTACCCTCAACAACACACAAATATCCAGAGTACAGAACAGCTACACAAGAAAGAAGTGTGATTTACTCACTTGAGACCATTCCCATCATCGAAGAAAAAGTACTTTGATTTCATGTCTTTCAGTAACAGTTTTGGATTATCTCCTCTTAAAATGATCTTGTCCCAAAGGACTACCTGGTTCAAAGCCTATAATTAAAATTAATCACTAAGTTAAAACAATGAAGCATGTCTGACCAAAGGAAATCACAAAGCATTACCAATTCAAGATACTGAAGATGCAGAACATAAAACTGTTTCACGGAACTACATCTTACAATATTAAAGATCTGCCACTAAAAAAAAATTAAATATGGCAGAGATAATAGATCTGCCAGAACCTTATTTAAGGTCATTAGATTTTAGAGATATATCTGTAAAAAGTCTGATGGATGAAGGATACTAACTTTTATTTGTAATACAACTGACAAAGTAAAAGTTATTTTAATTAGGATTTGAAAATTATCTCAAGAACAGAAAACCTGAGTTGTACTGAACTTGTACTGTTTTTTCCTAATATCAGTGATTTTTGAAAGACTACTGTATTTAGATTTATAATTCCAAAAGAACAGGTGCACATCTGTAAAGTGGCCTGAATTCATAAAAATTTGTATGCATCTGTTCTGAACTAGCTCCTGAGCAACGATGATCTGTGTTTCTGCCGTTCCTCAGAATTTTGTCTTTTGTCTTCTGATGCATTTTGAACAAGGGACTAAAAGTATACCATCATAGTGTACCAATTTATACAGGCTGGCTGGCTATAAACAATTTTTTAAAGATAATGTACTTCTGGAGTCCAATTTATGAAACTGAGAAAACTGCTTCAACAAGCACAGTTGTGCTACCAGCATAGATGGATTACTAATTTTAATGGTCATTAGAAACAGATTAGGTGGTGATGTAGTCTTGAGAATGAATTTTAAAACATTTTAGGAAAATTCTCACCTCTCTACAGTGTAAACCAGTGACAATGGCACCAAAGGCCTATGTATCAAAGGCTGTGTGGCATTTAGTTGTCACTATTTCAGAAAGTGATCAGATGCAACATCTGGAACGCTTACAGTTAAAAACCATCAGCAAAGCAAAACCCCAAAATTGTAAAAATAAGTCAAAAAAAGTGTGAAACGTTTGCACCACAATATTTCCTTGAAGACTACAGCATTTAAATAGCAATTAAGTCATAAAATTTTGTTTTAATTTTCTATTTCATACTCACATTGTTTTTTGTTGAATATTCTGCAGATAAATACAGAAATAATTGTTTAACATTCCAATCAAATATAGTCTGCAAATGTGATCAAGTTAAGGAAAATGCTAAACTATACTACACTTGTACAATTTTATTTTTAAATATTTCTAGCAAATTCCAATACAGATCAGCTCATAATCCAAGTACAATATAATTATAATGCACAGGATACACGCCTACATTTCAACTTATCTGATGTTGTTTGAGCTACTAGGCATGCTACTTAAAGGGTAGTATAACAGGAACTTCAACTTGCTTAAGTTAGTCAACATGAAAAAAAAGTCATCAGTATCTTTTTAAAAGCATAAGAAATATAATCTTTGTACATGTCAAAGAGTGCTATATTTGACAACCTCTCAATTAGTAACTTCCCATTTTAGATATTAACCCATCCTAGTTGGACCACTGGAAAATATTTTCCTGAACAGAAGAAGAAACAGTAAGAGTCCTTTACTAAATTGTGTTCTTTCATGTAGTATCACCTTGCTATGTTCTATTAACGTGAGCAGTTCCAGGGACACACTTAAGGTATGTAAACAACAAAAAAGAATTTAAACAAAATCCACTAAGGACTTGTTTTAAATACTCAAGGCAATCTCAGAACAAGTCCATCTACTCCATGGAACCAAAACACAAATACAACACCTAACTGCTAATTTCAAAAAGCCTTATCTTCTGTTTTGACTTCATCAGAGTAGGATGGGTAGCACTACATATTATTCAGGTTGCCTAACACTTCCAATCTCCACCTGTAATCGGTTCCAAAACCAGACCTTTCCTGTAATGATTGTTCTAAGCTGCTCTGGGAAGCTCTCTCTTCAGTGCACTCAGTAATTCCCACTCCTTTCCTACACTGACACAAAGAAAGGCAAGGAGGAGGAAGCTGATTTAAATACAGAGACGACAAAAACTGGGTCAGGAAAAGGAAAGGCACACACTGGGACAAGGAGTCTGGTGAGACTAGTACTGGAAGGGTCTGGCAGGGGAGAAATTGGGACTAACTGGGCAAGAAGAGTGCAAGCTTGTCAGGGAAACAGAGGAGTACTCAAACATTTGGCTTGGGGATGACTTCTGAGAGCAGAGCTGAAACTGTGAAACTAAGGGATAGAAGGGAGACAAATTTTGCAAGGAACTAGGGCAAAAGAGACTGGAATAAGAAGCCAGGAAACAGGGGGTTGGGGGAAATAGAGAGCACAGACTATTAAGAAAGCAAAGAGGAAAATAAAAGAAACACAAAAAGGAGAGATGGGCAATCAAAAATAGAAGGCTAGGAAGATAACTGAGAAAACAGAGGACAGAATTACTGATAAAATTATGTGTATTGTTCAATAAATTATTTCCAATGAGAATTGCTAAATGCAGCTGATAATATTTTAGTAAGTAAAGAACTATGTCTGCTCTCAATCTTTTAAAAAAAATGCTCCCACTGCAATACAGGCTTTCCTGACAGAATGAGTTTGAAACTAACATCACAGATCCTCAAACACAGAAATCACAAAGTGTACAGTGACAGTCAACTAAAATGCCAGGCATTTTACCCATTCTTTAAATATAAGCAATCTCTAGGATTAACTATTTCTCTTACCGACCCATGCCCTTACTGAATCTCCATGTTAAGCAGGACACTATCATGAAGACATTACAGCCAGAATGACTGAGAATCTCTGAGCAAACATGAGCCTACCACTCGCTATACAGGCCTCTTTGACCACCCAAGAGTGTGTTTGTCATCAAGCTGCCTATTGTGGGCCCACCTCCCTGCCCAGATTCCTCTGCAACTTCGACGTGACGTGAAAAATGGGCTGCAGCTTACATTCAAAGTCAGTCTTCCATAACTGACCCAAAGATGTATGTCCCTAGCTTTATTTTGCCACACCACTCATGTACGCTTCTGACCCATTTTCAAACAAGCCAGGGCCAATATGCAGCCAGCCTTCACACCAAGGACCTGCAAGACTATCCTAAATTGGCTGATGCCAAAAAAATCACGCATTACTGATGACTGGCCTTTAACCAGATCTGATGATGGTTGGAGAATGCTGCACTTTACCAATGGCGGTGCCACAAACCAGCTCGGAAAACTCCTCATCTGACAAGAACTACTTCTTTCCTCATCCAATGTATTTTCTGTTCCCATTTACTTCAAGACACCGCTTTCCAGAAAAATTGGTGGTTTTCCTCAAACTTTTTACTTTCTTAAGACTTATGGGTTAAATGTTTGAGGACTGTTTCATATACTACAACCATAGAAGCAGTTGTCAACGATACAGCAGAGTTTGTATTTTAAGCAGTAGCAAAATGTAAGCGTTTGTCATAAAGGATATCTGCAGAAATGTCAAATGTAACAAATCCAAGATCACTTCTTTCTCTTGGTCCAGTGAAGTCTTCCACATTTTTTCTAACAAAAAAAGAAAAACACAATATTAGTATTCTGATGTACGTTATTTGATTTATGTCAACGCACCTTCTTACTGGTTTTCCTCATACCTTTTTCACCATTGTGGTTTTACTTAAGCACATGTAGCTATCACCAACTAATCTGTAGCAGCAAAGTCATCACTCTGGTGGTAATTACTCTTTTCAGTCACATTAACTGATTTTATATCATGAAAAACCTCTGCCCCCACTGCTCTTCTACATCTACATTAAATATTCCACAACCTGATTTCACATTTGTGCTTCATACACACTATGTATAAAGTTCTCCCTTGGCACATACAAGCCTCAGAACAAACAAAGTATTCCTCCCTCCACAACATCATCAAGTCATCATGCATTTTAGCATCCACTGAGTTTTTATTAAAATCTCTATCTGGAGGCCTCTGTAACTTAGCTGTAGTGACTTTCATAAAAACTGAAAGATAACATCAAAAAACAAGATTATTGACTATTCAGACATAATCCTACTTTATCCCAAATCTTCACTATTAACAATGCCATAATTAGGATAAACTTCACCATCAAAACTTCAGGAACTTGACAGTAATATTTGCTCCTAACTGAAAATGAACTTACAAAGTTTCAGGGCATAAAAGCTGAAAACTGAGGTCCCTGCAGTTTTTAAAAAAGTTCACCACACTGATTGGGCCTTCCTTAGTTCAAAAAGAAAGAGACTAAGAAACCCCAAGGATTTGTTTTGAAGACTGTCTATGAACTGTTCTTTCCCATCACACAAACTAACACCTCCACAGTATTTTAACGAATGTACATCGCATTTGTATTAGAGCAGCGGTTTTCAAACTTCTTTCCTCAAGATCCAGGTGAAAAAAATCATTGCTGCCTCTGCCCCAGCAATTACGTTTTTGAGCAACGCACTCCCGTCTTTTAGTGGTGGCAGCAAGGGGTCCCATGACCCAGCGCTTGAGGGTCTGTGACCCAGTCCTGGGTCCCGACCCTATGTTTGACAACCCCTGTATTAGCGCCTCTGTCAAAAACCCACACTCTAAACTGGGGCTTGGGCCAATGGAATAACTGACAGAAAAAGAAAATAGAGGGAGCATCCTTATGCTGCTTCAGGGGATTACCTATTTGGTTTTAAGAAATGTGGCTTTCAGAGATGAAATCTCTTTAAAGACATTTAAAGCTATGTTCCCCCTAAACTGTGTGTGCCTGCACACCCACAGAGGTTGTGAAACCTGTGCACACAATGCATTAAAGTGTGCACAAAAAATGTAACAGTATATGTATTTTTTTAATTTCTACACATACACAAGTGATGGATTATAATCGGCTTCCCCAGATGTTTGACCATACTTGAGCGCACACAATTTTGCACAGGAGCTCTAAAAATCTGCCCCAAAGAAATATTTTTCACACACAGCCCGCAAAAAATTGGAGGGAACGTTGATTTAAAGCAGGGTTCTCAAACATGCGGCCCGTGGGCTGCACGCGGCCCCTAACGCTATTTCCTGCGGCCGGCAACGATACTATTGTCACCAATATCTGCAATATCGTTGTATGAAAAGGTTTCAGTGGTGCATCCCTCGGGCTAACCTACTAGTCCTCATGCGGCCCTTGTAGTGAGCTGAGTTTGAGACCCTTGATTTAAAGTCTGCCAATACGTGTTTCCATAGCCAATAACCGTTTGTACAAGAAAAAGGGCATGGTGGGAAAGGTCCAGCAGCTAAGTGTGATGGAAGGGAAAGCGAGCAAGGAAGCTGAATTCAAAAGGGGACCTTCCCGCTTAACATGCCTGGCCTGGATATGAAGCAGAGCTCTTGGTGTGCGGGACGGGACGGGGCGGGGCAGGCCTGGAGCCCCCCCCCCCCACACACACACACACGAGGGAGGCCCCGGTACCCCTGACACTCGGCCCCGAGTCGAGGCGGCAGCGCGCGCGCTGGCCGGCCGGCGTGTGGCTCCCTCATTGGCTCAGGCGGGGGAGGCCGAGGCGGGCGGCGCTGACTCAGGGCCCGCCCCTCAGAGGCAAAGAGGAAGGGGCACGGCCGGAATTTGACGTCCAGCGTCTCCCCAAAAAGCCCGGGGTGGGGGAGGGGGTGAGGCGGCGGCGGCGGCAGGGCCGGTTTGCGGGCGGGGCGGGCGGCACTCACAGCATGACCCGGGAGACGGCGATGCTGACGGGCACGCTGCGCTCCTTGAAGGCGGTGGTGATGAAGCAGCCGAAGGTCAGCGCCGCCATGACGCTGAGCGAGAAGGCGAAGAGCGAGTTGGCGCGGGACAGCACCGTGTTCATCTTCCCGCCCGGCCCGGCCCGGCCGCTCAGCCCCTCCCTGCTGCAGCCCCCCGGGCGGACGCGGCGGGCAGCCGGCTGGGCACGGCGCGGAGACGGAGGCCAGCAACCCCTCGCTGCGCGCGCCGCCGGCCGCTGAGGCGAGAGAGAGAGGCCGGACCGACCGGATGCGCCTCAGCCCGCCCAGCCGGCGGAAAGGGGAGGAGCCGCGCGGCTCGCGCCACCAACGGTTTCCCGGGGAGGCGGGACTTCCGGTCCGCCGGCCGCGCGCCCGGGCTCCACCCCTAGCCCCTCCCGCCGGGCGGTGCTGTACGAGGCCCGCGCCGCCCCCCCCCCCAGTGTCCCTGCCCTGGCACCCCTGCCCGCCTTCGGTTCGTCTCAGGCACGCTGCCACGTCGTTGCCAAACGAAGTCATGAATATTCATGAGCCAATCCACAGGCCTTTGAGTCCTTTTTCGAAACAATTTTGTGGCACACCCGCTCAGAGCTGAGGGAGCACCTGTGTAGGGTTACCAGGTGTCAGACAGGTCCTCCTTTTTGCCTTCACCTCCACCATCCGGCAGGTATTTTAAAAATGCATGATTTTGTCTGGCTTTTTACTTAAAGGAGTTTAAGTATGCTGAACACCCTATTTTTAGGGAGAAGCCTTCCCACGGCCCCCTAAAAACAGAAGAACGTTATATTAATACTACGTTTTTTCCATGTGTCCTCCAATGTCCTCCTTTTCCTACTTCCCTGTCCTCCTTGCCATGCTTTGCTAGCTGGTAACCCTACACCTCTGTGCCAGGGGAAATGCTGTTGTAGGTTGTCAGTGTTTGTATCTGCTTTCCCCGGCCTGTCTCCCCTTAGCCACTCTCCCTGTCAATAAAGACTGCTCACGCTCTCATGCTCTTGGGCAGAGCCATAACTACAGTGGGGCCAATGGGGCAAAGCCCTGGTGGCACGGAGCGGCTCAGCGGAGCTGCTCTATTGAAGGGGTGGCTTTCACGGCACCGGTTGTAAGTGCCACGAATTGCAAGGGATGCATTCCGATTGGCATGTGCCCCAGCCGGCAAAAGCCGGCGTTATGGGTCTGCCTTTGGGGGCTTGGTGTGCATTCCCTGTCCAGACCTCTTCTGTCGCACAGATGATGGCAAAACAAACCAGAAGTCTGTAGCACTTTTAAAGGCTAACACATTTATTTATCGCATGAACTTTTGTGGGAGAAAATCCCACTTCGTCAGACATTTGAAGAGGGGGAACTTAACTGATGATGGCACACTCCTTCTGTTTTCCACCATTGTACTGTGCTTTGGGGGGGTACCCACCCTGGTTTTGTGAGCTACACCTGCCCCTCCCCCCCACTCCATTTGAAAGAAACAGTCCTGGTAGTTGGGGGTTTGGCTTATAGGCACCTATCACTGCCACACTGTCCTGATTTTTCACACTTGCTAGTGGGCACTCCACAGCCTGGAGAGTCTGCTAGCAGGGCAGACATAGTTCACATTGTGCTAAAGTCCTCTGCTAGGCCTGCCCAGCAGAAAAAAAAAAAATACTGGTAGCTGACAACAGGTGTCAGCACCAGTTCAGCTACAGTTAGTTGAACTTCATGGATAGGGAAGGGAAAAACTGTCTTCAGTGCTCTCAGAATACTGTGGTTAAGTGTTTGTGTAGACAGGATCCTAGTGCAGTGGATCTGGCAGTTAAGCTTGCTGTTTTATATTGATTTGATCTGTTGCCCTGACAGCATTGTTTGATTTGGCTGACAGTGCCCTAGGGCTAAGTGTTTAGTGTTGGTTAAGCCTTGCTAGTGATGTTACTGAAATGTGGATTTTGTTTTCAAAGTGCTTGAAAAAGTCTTTGACCCACGTGGCAGCAACAAGTAGGAAATTTCCCCTGCAACCCCTAGGATCTAGAAGGTCTAGTTTTCTAGCCTTTCTGGTTCTACCAGATGTGAACAGAGGCCATTCTGTCCTATATCTGTGTCTCAACCTGTTTACCATTCTGGGCCACATATGCAGCTATGTGTTGTGTGGCCTAAATCCACAGAGTATATGTACAACCTGCATGGCCCTAAGGATGTCACGTGGGCTGCAGCGAGGTGCTGATTGGGTCTGTCCCTGCTGTATAGCCAGACAGCTTCAGTGGCTCTCCTGCTGCTTGTAGGTTTCCCATTAACTAGCAGTGAGACTAAGAAGACTGATCAATTTCACTGCTGTTATTAAGAATGCTAGGGGTAGATAGGAAATAGTCAAATATAAGAGAAGGTTACTCACCTTGTGCACCAACTGATGTTCATCAAGATGGCTGTCCCTCTGGGTAATCCACTTGAGGTGTTTGAATACCCTGCTTGTGAGGTCAAAGATTAATGGTAGAAGGGCCCAGTTGGCTCACACATGTGCTGTTGGTATCGCACGCTGTTTTCAGGTTACATAGCGCTGTGCAATCAACCTTTCCTCCATTCCTTCTGTACTGCAGAGCACCAGATATATGTACATGCTCTCAAGTAGAGGTGAGGAGGGAGGGTAGTGGAGCACCAATGGGACAACTATTGCAAACAACCTCAGTTACTGCACAAGGTGAGTAACCATCTCTTCTTCTTTGAAGAGTGTCTCTGTGGGTGTTCCACTTTAGGTGACTGGTGAGCAGTGCCCCTCAATGGAAGGAAGGTAGGACTGTCCCAGGGGGAGGGACAGGTTCAAGGGACAACTGGTCTGTGGGGAGCCCCCCCACCCGCTCCTCCATGCTCCCTGTGCTCCCACCCCCTCCCCTAGGCCAGCCACTCCATCCCTGGGGGCAGTGGGGGACCAGCCCAGAGGCTGAGCTCTGCTTTCCCCCCAGCCTCTGGGCTGGCCCTCCTCACCCCCAGGGTAGAACAAATGGGGCAAAATGTCTTTTACTTCATCCAAAAAGGCTAGGTCCCCTTTTGTGAACTATGGAGCAGCCATGCTTTGAGGTTTAATATTGCTAGGTTGGGATGATGGGTATGTTGCAAGTCTTGGGAAAAGAGATGAGGTATCTGTGGGAGATGCTAGGGTAGGCAAAATACCATCTGGAAGAGATAGTGAAAACCATGATTGGCTTTGTCATGTTGGTGCTATGAGGATGACCTTGGTATTGTCCTTCTTCATTTTGTGGATGATCCTGGTTTGTTGTGGTATTGGTGGGAATATGTACAGAAGGGGTGCATCCCACTTGATGAGGAGAGTATCTCCTAGTGAGTGAGGGGTGAAGCCTGCACTGGAACAGAACTGTGGGGATTTGGTGTTCTGTGATGTTGCAGATAGGTCTATTGAAGGAAAATCATGCTGAGGACATTGGAATCCATTTCCCGCTTGTGGATCTGTACAAAGTCACTCCTCAGTGTGTCTTCAGTAGTGTTTAGTAAGCCTGGAAGACATGCTGCTGTTATTTGTACTTTGTGACTGGTATGCCCAGTTCTAGAGGTTAACTGCCTTGTGCGTAGGGTGATCTCATACCACCTTGCCTGTTTATGCAGAACATGCATGTCATGTTGTCTGTTAGAATCCCAATTGATTTTTATCTTCATTAGTGGAAGGGAGTGTTTGCAGCATTTCACACCACTCTTAACTCTCGGAGATTTAAAGGTAGGCTGATCTCTGATTTGGACCATCAACCTTGTACTCTGGTTGAGTAGATGTACTCCGCAACTTATCAGTGCGGCATCTGTCATGATTGTTACTGATGGGGTCTTCTGTGAAAGGGGAACTCTCATGAATACATTTTCAGGAGGGGTCCACCATTTTAGCATTTCCTTTATCTTAGTTGGAACTATAAGGAGTCTGAGATTGTGACAGTGAGGAGTGTGAACCATTTGTAGCTGTGATTGTAGGCTTTTCCTGTTAAATCTGCCATGGAAGCTGCCAAGTGATTTAATAGTTGTAGGCACATCCTGGCAAATATTTGTGGGCTGTCCATGACTGTTGTAAGATTGCTTAGGTTGATAAATTTTTGATGAAGCAGTATGGTTTTGCTCTGCAAGAAGTCAAGGTATGCTCCAATAAACTTAGTTTTTGAACAGGACTCAGTCTGGACTTTTATGAGTTTATTTGCCATCCTAGTTTCTGGAATAGATTTGTTGCTTCCTGGGTAGTGTCTTTGCTTGTTTTGAGATCGTTGCCTTTGAGAGAACTGTCCAGATACAGAAATAAGATGATTTCATGTTTTCCTAAATATGCTGCAGCAACTGAATGAATATTTGAAAAGACTCTGGGAGGAGATGATAGGCTGAATGGGAGCCCTCTGTACAAAACTGCTAAACTTTTATGTGACGGATGTATCATAACGTGGAAATATGCATCCCGTAGGGCAAGAGCAGAGAGCCTTTCACCCTTATCTAATGCAAGAATAATTATTGCTAGTGTGACCATCTTCAAGTTTTGGGTTCTGATGAATTTGTTAAGTTCCTTTAGGTGCAGGATATGTCACCATTCACCTGTTCTCATCTGTGTCAGGAAACTGTGAATAAAAACTCTTCCCTTTGAACCATATTGGTACCAGTTTTGTTGTGCCCAGTTGTATGAGGTGTTATGCCTCCTGATGTAATAGGTTTTCATGTGAGGGGTTCCTGAAAAAAGTAGGCGGATGGGACAGCTGTGAATGGGATAGAATAACCATTCTCTATAATCTCCAGAACCCATCTGTCCAATATGATGTTTCTCTAGATGTTCCGGAACAGTTAAAGTCATCTCTGAATGGAGTGTAGGTGGTAAGTATTTCCTGCATTAGCATTATGAGGGAGTCTTATGTTCTCAAACAGACCTTCAAAATTATTGTCTGGATGTTAGTTTTTGACTAGTGGAAGGTTGACTAGGTGTTGGGCATCTTCCGGTTTGACATTGTTCACACCTCTGGTCAAAGTGTTGGTGAGGTGGAGCATAAGGTGATCTGAATTTTTGGGTATAGAACTTGCCCTGTTTCTTTTTATTCACAGGAATATACATTCCAAGGATTTTAAAGCTTGGGAATCCTTGAGAGAGTGAAGAGATTCATTTGTCTTCTCCACAAAAAGTTTCATGCCTGCAAACAATAGGTCTTTGCTGTAGACCACTGGTTCCCAACCTGTGGTCTGTGGACCACTGGTGGTCCATGAGCATACTTGCAGGTGGTCCGTGGATGTTGGGAGGGGGGGATATGTATTACAGGGAAATGTACTGTGATGACTGCAATATGTTTGTGAATGAGAGTAATAAATTAGTAGAAATAGCTGTGTGTTTAAGACCCTTTGATATACAAGTTTGACTCCTGTCAGCCATAGGCTATGTTAAAAACATTTAAAATTATTTGTTTACCTGATGGTCCACAAAAGCTTTCATTGATGATGTGGTGGTCCCCATAAAGATAAAGGTTAGGAACTACTGCCATAGACTGTATTTCCTTTGGAAGGACTGACAGATGGAACCACAGTACGCAGCATGTGATTGTTGATGTGGCTACAGAACAAGCTGCAAGGTTGGCCAAGTTGAGCAAGGCCTGTAATAGTGTGCGGGCAATGAGATGGCTCTTGTTTATGTTGGCTTTAAATTTGCCTTTCTTCTTATCAGGTATATTGTCAATAAAGGATGCCATTTTTGAAAAAAAAAATTGCGGGTGTATTTTGAAAGGAAGGCCTTGTAATTTGCTATGAGGAATTGGAATGTGGCAGAAGAGTATGCCTTATGTCCCAAAAAAGTCAGGTCTTTTCCAGTCCTTGTTGTAAGGTGTCATTCTGCTAGGGTGCTGTTTTCCCTTCTGATTAACCACCTGTGGTACCAAAGAGTTAGGTACAGAGTGAGTAAAGAAGAATTCATTGTTCTTGGAAGGGATGTAATATTTCTTGTCTGAGCATTTACAATACAGTGGTCCATAGCAGGTGTCTGCCATATTATTTTTGCAGACTCCATAAGTGCATGGTTCATTGGTAGTGCAATCTTAGAAGATATAGCCATTTGCAAAATATTACACAATTTGTGGTGTGCTTCAGGCACCTCTTCTAGGGATATTTCAGGAGCCTCTAACACCCTTTTGAAGAGATCCTGGAACTGTTTGAAGTCATACCCAGTAGTAAGTAGTGAAGGCATTATCATTTCACCTGGAGGTGATGAAAATAGTTCTGGAGGGGGATTGTTGTGGTCAGATGGATCATCAGAGTCTTCAGCTGCCTCTGTGTGTGGTTCAGATGGAAGTGGAGCTATAATCGCTGACGCTGTAGAAAAATGTAGTACTCCTTGACCATGACAGGGTGGCCATCCTCAGATCCTGTGGCCTGTACACAGTGCAAGAGTCCCAATATTGCTGTTGAGGTGGGAATGACATTGTTGATGGCACCAACAGGTGTCTCTTATCAACTAGGTGCTTGACAATTTGCTTGTTGGGACAAACCTACAGGAGAGGAGAGGCATAGTGACTGTGTTTGCCCTTTTTCCTCCTCCTTGTTATCACTGGATAGTACTGGGGCATTCATGGGTGTGGTAAGAAGATGACTTGGTGCCGCACATGCTGCTGTAGTGTTGATACCAAACAGAGGAGATTCTGGAGTTGTAAAAACTACCAGGTCTCCAGATTGTAGCAAATGCTGTGGTGCCAGAAAGGTCAGTACTAGCAGCGGTGTGGCCAGTATGGGGATACTTGACCCCAGTACTGCATGTCTCAAAGATATGGTTGGTGACAACACAGGCTGATATGCTGTTGGATTGGTCAGTGCCAGTTGTCTTTTTGGCTCCATGAGTACTGGGAGTGACCATTTATTCTTGCTCTTGATCCCTTTATCTGAGATTCCTTTCTTAGGTCTGCTGCTCAATGGGTATTCATGGTACATAATAGTACTGAGACCCGGAGTCTGAAGCATTAGGTGCCGTAAGTACCAACGTGGTTTTTGCAGTTGGTGGATGGCTTTTCTTCATCTGTTCTTTCTCTGGGGAACTGGCAGAGTGCTTTTTTGTTTTCTTTTGAGCAGCCTCCTCAGTGACCATTTTTGTGGCAAACCCTTTATCAGAGGATGCTGATGGTGACTGTTGACTTGGGGAGGACCCTGGTGTTGGCTCTGATGTGGATCATAGAGATTTCTCCATTAGCAGGAGGCAGTTGAAGGTCTCTAGCTTTTTATGTCCTGTCTTTCAACTTTTGACAATGAGGACACTTTTGAGGGATGTGCAATTCCCCCAGGCACCAGACACAGGTGGGAATAGCAATCAGAGAGCAGGAACAAAAAGCCTGTTGATCAGGCACTGCTTGAAACCTGGGGAACCAGCCATACCCATATTCTTTCTTGTAAGTATCTGATCTTGTCCTTTTAAGTATAATGTCTCAGGGACAAAGTAAATCTGTAGGTAGTATATAAAAGGCCGAAAATTTAAACGGAAGGGTTTTTTTTATTTTATTAAAAAAGAAAGAGAAATAACGTTCTAAATCTGTAAGACGACTAAGTACCAAAAGTCTAAGCTATCTGAGAAGACAGGGTGCTCGTGTGGGCGCTCTCAAGCCAAAAGTGGCAGAGAAGGAACTGAGGGATGGTTGGTCGCACAGCACTGTGTAACCACTGAAAACAGTATGAAATGCTGACAGCACGTGTGCTACCAAACCAGGCACTGCTATCTTAAATCTCCAGTCCACACACAATGTTCTCAATCACCTTAAGTGGAGCACCCACAGGGATGCTCCTGGAAGAATATCAAATTTTCATTTTGCTCTTGTTTGGGAATCCGATGAGCAGATGCAGAAAAGGACCTACAACCACAAGCTGTGGAAAGGGTATAATAGTGAAATCTCCCCTGGCAGTCAAGTTGCTGTTGGGTAGGTAGATGGCCATGTGAACGCATAGTGAGTTCTCTGCTTTCTACGTCCTCTTCATTACACTTTGTTTCTCACTGTGGACCTGGAAAATGCAGAGAATGACAGGAGAACACCTATTTAGCTGGAAAAGACATTGTGAGCACTGGTCACCTCCCCATTTCTGTGAAGACAGTTCAGCCTACTCAGAGGAGGGATGCAGAGCAAACAACTGTTGTCATATTCACAGGTAAAGAAGATATTCTGGAAAGAAGTACTGAGTATGAAAGAATTTGATTTATTTGAGAGGGAAGCACGGTGTCGCACGTTTTTCTCCTGGGCTAATATGCTTAGTGCTGTGGCTGGTAAATATGGAGTTTTTTTTTTTTTTTAATCTCTGATTTACAATGTATATCAAGTTAACTTGACATCCTACAACAATGTCTCATTCACCACCAGCATCAGCACACTAGATAGAAGATGAGCCCCCAGATGTTCTTGGCTCCAAAACCATCTCTAAATATGCTTTGGAGCCAAAGGCAGCACATTCTTGGCATCAAGCTAATTTGCTTTTGCCCACTACATGGCATACAAAGCCTTAAAAGGTAAAGTCCTTTAATACATCATTGGTTTAGTTGAGACCTTCACGCTACTTTGTGCTTTGGCAAGATGCCTGTCTCCTGATCTACCTCATTGTGGTTTTATCTCAGTCCCTGAATCAATTCCTTGTTCTTTGTCACAGTGTATTTTTATGTCTCTTGTCAAAGCACCCCTAGCTTTTAACCAGAGATTGTCATTCCTTTTCTCAAGCCAGGATATGTTTTGCTGAGGTCTGTCATCACTTAACAGATACCATTCTTAGAAGAGGGATTTTTTAAAGAATAATAATAATAATTAATGGAAGGATAGGTACTATGTGACGTGACTATGGTATAATCTTTTAAGTCTAACCCATGACATGCAATTGGAGCCACCAACACCAGCCATATTTTATTATATGATATCAAAAGTAAACTAAACCTTTGGCAAAAACCTGTAAATGTGGTTACCTTTATCTCTCAGTCTGGAAAATAGCCTGACTGAGAATTGGAAGATAGTCTTACATTTTCCAGGAAGCAAGTGGTATGGAAGAAAAATCAGACAGGTTAAAATCTTTCCTCCTCCTGCATGTGGCAGATCTCACAGAGTTATTGGAAATGTATGATAAATTTCAATTGGATCGTGCAAGACTACAAATTGCTACACAGTTATTAAAAATAATTTTATCCAAGAAAAAATATTACTTTACATTAAAACATATGCAAGATGACACTATCGTCAATTATCTTAAAGACATACTAAGTAAAACAGAATAAGCTAAGGATTCATGTAGCCCAAAAGATTTTAACAAGGATGGGCAAATGCAAGAAAACAGTTGTGGAGGTCACTTCTTGGCTTCAAAATGCCAGAGCAGTCTCAGTTTGGGTTGCAAGCCAAAGCTTTTGGCAGATGTGACATGAAAAAGAAAATCTAAAACTCTTCACCTTCAACTCTCCTTATGATAGATTGATATACCTCATGTGCAGAGGCAAAGCGTCATACCCTCAATCTTTCAGAATCTGTAAAGGTTGGAAGTAATTGTTGATAATCTGCTGATTTGGGGAGGGAAAATAATTAACACAATGAAAATAGATAATCTGCTGTTTGCCATAGAAAATAACCTTAAATTGAACTGTAACAAATGGCAGATAGAGCTGTATAAATTTATATAAATAGGATGAACTAAGTGATAGAGGAGTTTGAACGAACCCATGAAGAGTGGAGGCAATTGCATAAATGGAAAGATCTGCTGAGATTTATGGACATAACCTAGCTAAGCAAATTCAATCCTAATTTGTGACAGTTAAATGCTTTACTCAGAATGATGCTTGACAGAAGAGAATGTCACTCAGGATCATTAGTAAGCATTAAGACATGAAAAAAGTTGACACAGCAGTACAAGTACCAAAATATTTTGAGATTCAGAATGATCTGAAGATTTTAGGTAGGTTAAAAGTGTCCCTCTATAGTTGGTAGCCTCATGGCATATGATTCTAAAGCAGTGATTAACACTGAAAAAGAAATGTTGGCAGTTTGCAAATAAGCCTTGTTACAGAAAGCACTGTGCAAATCGCTAACTATGCTTCAGAAAGTGATCATGAAATTGCAAGTACTTAAATATGAAGTAATACTCCTGTATGGAGTGCCTTATTGTGGACATCGCTTCAAGACCAGCTATAAATAGCAAAGGCAGTTAGCTGTAGGAAAAGGAGTTTAAGTAAATCAGATGCAATTTATGTTTACATGGTGCCTAGCACAACAGGGTCCCAAATTTGATTCAGGCCCCTTGGCAGCACAGTACATTAGATGCTCATTAATAGCATCATATTGGTGCCCTTTTGCTACCTTCCTCTGTCCTAAGTGGCTGTTGCTGTTACAGGGGCGGGGGGTTGGAGAAGTGTTGACAATTCACAGTAGGGAAAGTGTTGCCAAGAGAAATGTTGCTCATAAGCAGCAGTTCGTTTTTCAAGGAGTTGCTGCAAAAAAAGTCTACTATAATATAAATATGTATGCCTAAAATATTGCTCTTTTTTTAAATAAATTGACAGTTTCAAGTGAGAAACAAATTTCATAACCTTCTGACAGCTTAAAAAGAACAATCCTGATGGATAAGCCACAGAAATAATCCATGCAATTTCAAGTTTAAAAATGTACAATCTGAAAATCAGACCATGAAGGGTTTCAATTCTAGTTAAAACTTCATCAAAGAAATGTGCTTTTCAAATATTGTTTGCCCTTCTAGAACAAGTAACCAAACACAAAGTGTTCCAGACTGATAATAGGTATACAAATACTTCTTGGATAAAACTATCAATGGGGTTAAGTCCTGGTTTAGTCTGAACTGTTTGCATTAGTTGCAGTGTGGATGCACGCTAGCTGAAATGGTTCTAGTCTTCTCTCTAATGTCTAAGTGTGCCAGTGGCTTTTAAAAAAATCTTCTAGAATATACTAGTTTTGAAAGCTGTGCTACAATAACTATCCAGAGAACATTGTTAGGTTAGCATTGGGCTAAACATGCAAGGTTTCTTAATGTGATTAAGAATGATTCATGTGGATGCACTTACTCATTTGCTTAACCTGGTGCAAAACAGTTCAGTTGACGACTCCAGTTCTCTAGCACAGTCAAAAGTTCAGTGCCCATGTTAGTCTATCTTATTGTAAATGATTAGATAAGAGTTTTTAAGTGGACCAAACAGATTCATGTGATGATGTTGCTCATAGCACAGACTGCTTGATATTAGACAAACAATTGTGGTGGAATCTGGCACCATGTGATTAGCAGGTATCCATTGGTATAGTGTGAAGTGGTGGTGCTTAAAAATATCATAAAGTGCATGTAACAACAGGGAAAGTATGAAATCTAAAACTTGATGGTTGCTAAAATTTTTGAGTTAATTTTTATTATTTTGAATGTTCATTAAATGAGAGAACATTTTAATATTTTCTAGAAATGCCATTGGGTATCCCAATCATTTGTCACAGTAAGATTGTCTGGAAATATAGTCAGAACTATATTGTTCTTATCTGCAGGGATAAGCATCAATATCCTAAAGCAACAAAGTTAGCAACAGTATTTTTAACAATAAGTAGGAACTGCATGAAAAATCAAGTGAATTGAAGTGAAATTAATTTCAATCTGGAAGTAAAAAAGGTAATGGTAATTGAATTGAAAGGTAAAGGTAATTGAATCTGTGGTGGAGGTTAGATTTTTAGAACTACTCACAAAATGGCAAAAATCTGTTAAAAGATATGCAAAATCAGGTGAAGCAGATGAGACTAGAACCCAGAAAAAGAAAGAGGAAAGAATACATAAAGGTGGATGGAGGGAGAAGGAAAGTCCAGGAACAGCTCACACAAAACAATGCAGAAAAGGGAGCAAAAAGATCTGTAATAGAAAAGAAAAAGTGGACTGAAGCCAGGAATGGAAAAGTAGGTACAATGAAGAAGAGTCAGAATACGTCACGTAATTAATTTCCAGTGGGGTAGTTATATTAGCCTGTTTCAGCAAAAGAAATGAGGAGTTGTGTGGCACATTAAAGACTAACCAGTTTATTTGGGCATGAGCTATTGTGGGTTAGAAACCCTCTGTCAGATGCATGAAGTGGAAACAGCAGTTTATTGGGTATATATGCTGTTTCCACTTCATGCATCTGACAGTGCTGTCTGGATTGGCTGACGATTGTGAGTGTCAGCCCCAGGACAGACTTACAAATCAGCGCACAAACTATGTATTCTGTATTTAGATGTCACCAACCAAGTATCAAGAGTGAACTCCTCGAGCACTATAACAGCCTTAACATGGAACCACAATCAGACCTGTTGGGTATTTTGTTCTATCTTGACAGCCACGCAAGCTTGCCTTCGATAATGGTCCCTTTCATCGAAAATCACAATATTCAGGATACTCCTAGTCCCAAAGGACCAGTCCTTTACTCCAGTCAGTTGCACTTCGTATCTCTGACCAAAGACAATACCTGTAGCTATCCTTACATTAAACTATCTGAAGATTTGTTAACTAAGAAATTAGGATTATTTACAGGTTTAAAGCAGGAAAACATACTCGCAAAAATGAATTACAGTCTTAGGTTCCAAAAAGTAAGTGTTCTGTAGAGCTCACCCAGTCTAAGTATCTGGACATTTGTTGCTTAGGCCTAGAAATCTTGGCCCTTAGAGTTGAAACACAAAGATAACTTATTTCTGACAAGGATTTTTATTCCCTTTCCCTCCACCATTGAAACTTACGGGGCAAGTGCTTGTGTACATTTCCTTTACAAGGGTGCTTGGGGGAACAATCAACAAAAAGCCTTTTCTCCGCTAAAGTTCCACAGTGGCTTGTCTGGTGTGTGTGGGCCTTCTACTGGTAGTGAGAATATGACAATACTTCTAGTAAACTAATATTTCATACCTGGTCATACCTCTTTCCTGACTGTGAAGTTTACAGTTTCAGAGCAGAGCAGTCTCTTTTATAGGTTACAGATGGTATAAAAAGATTAATGCATGCAACAGTCCACAAGCATTACATAAAGTCTGAACACATTTTTATAAATCTAATACTTATTTGAGCAAATCTAACACAGGGGAGCCAGACTAGTTTCCAGCTACACGTTTGTCAGTGTTCAGTGAGGTCTACGGACCTTAGCATGAATTGGCACCTGGTCTGCCAATGTTAGTGGCCCAAGGAACAAGAAGCAGTGGCTGTTTGTTTATGAGACAGAAAACAAAAAACCTATTCTAGAAAATGGCAATATATTCAACTGCTATTCTTCACTGACATTTAGTATCAACTGAAAGAACCAACATTTTAAAGCAGTTTAGGATGACGGAGGTTATTTTCTCAAAGCTGCAATATATAGGTGCAAATGCAATTTTAAAAGAACGTATCTAAAAATAATATATCCAAACCAAATACTTTAAAAAGAAAATATAGCAACAGAGGAAATAGCTGCAAGAAAATACATCAACATAAATGAGCAGCACATTCCTATGGCATTAAATAAGTCAGATAAAGTGTTAAGTATCAGGGATTAACATCCCATACATATAATAAAATACAAGTCAGCAAGTCCCTAGGCAGAGACAGTAGTTGCTATTGGACTAGATATTGATTTTAGTGGGTGGTGTGGCATTGCAGCACATTGCAGGAATAAGTTCTTTATCAAAAACCATGACTTCAAAGGAAACAGGACAATCCATGAAGAGGAGAAAGGCTGCAATTAAAATTAACTTGTAAAAAATTCCTTTTATGGTTGTTGGTTTTGTGTGGATATTTTGACTTGCATGTTTTTTAGTTGCATCTAAAATCTCTAAAGAACATTTAAAGCTTATTTTTAAAGCTCTTGCTAAATGCCTGAACAAACAAACGAGGTCCTGTGGCAATTAAAAGACTAAAATATATTTATTGCATGAGCTTTCGTGGGAGAAAATCCCAGTTTGTCAGTAGCTTTGAAGAAGAGGAAACTTACAGAATGGGAGGAAATAAATGCAGGAAAGTGTAAGTCATAAGAACAGCTCATACTGTAAACAGCAAATCAAAACAGTTATAAAGATTCAAACTCCAGGGAGTAGCATACAGAGGGAGATGAGGTCAAATCACCTGTTGTAATGAGAGAAAAATCCAGTGTCCCTATTAAGTCCTGAAGCAATGCAACTGAGAAGCCTTATTTATGCAAAATTAGCATTCTCAGGGCAGCTGCAATTGCAATATAAGTATAGCCCAGTTGTTACATATAATTATAATTGAATAAACCTTTCCAGCACTGAGGATAGAGTACATAGAAATATTTTTCTTTAATGAAGGTGGAAGCAGTATCTGTTTTCTTAAATTTTGTGTTCAGTTCCTAAAGAATAAATGTGATGAGTTATTTTTCTTTTGTCAGATTTTCTCCCACAAAAGCTCATGCAATAAATAAGTTGGTTAGTCTTTAAGTGCCACAGGACTCCTTGTTTGCTTTAATAAAAGATATTACCCCTTTCATCTTGCCTGATATACTGGGACCAACATGGCTATAACACCACTGCAGAGTCACGGTAATGAATACAGAATGGGGGGGAAATAAATAAATAAATCTAGAAAGACCACACCATTTAATCATATATTATAAGCATAAAGTCTAGCTCAGTGCCCAATATTTTCAGAAGTTAGGGAAGTTTAACTCAAAACTCCTCTGTATACTCAGGGCCAGATTCCTCTTTGTCATGTTAAAAAAAATTACTTTATTCTTATAGCAGGTCCATTGAAATCAATTGGACTGATCAAGGAATAAGATACTATTCTCTGTAATTGAAGATGACAGATTCTTGTTTCTAAGTAGCATAACCCTACACTGTATTTAATGCACGCCATTGGGCCCCTGTACTGAGTACAAAATGATTATTTTTTCTTCCTGAGTGTATCTAGGGTGTTCCATGGACATTAATGAAGTTATCCTAACTTCTGTGAGATTAGGTGATATTACTTTCCCAGTTTTACAGACAAGGAACTGAGGTACAGATATTAATGTCAAAATTGACATATATGTTCATGGCACTTGGATGCCCAAAGGTTTTCAGGATGGCTTAGCATATTACAGCACTTTATATGTTCAGAGCAGAGTTTCCAGTGCCATCAGTCTCCAAATCTAGCCCCAAATATTAAGAGTTGAGCACTCAAAAAAATGAGGAACACAGAATTAGCAGCTAATTTGGTTTAAGAGGTTTACCAGGAATCTCACAGAATCTCTGTGATAGAAACAAGGAAATACAATTTTCCAGGGTGTATTCAACAGACTTAACCAGGAGACCTATCTTTTCTCTTCATACAGTCTCTGCACATTTAAACTTCTGCATCAAACAAAGCAAAACACAACATGCTCATTAACTACAAATCCTGATTGATTACTGCAACACAGTCAGGCCCATCCTTGAGCGGAACAACCATTCCAGGGCCCATGCCGCTGCCCCTCTGCCCCCCTCCCACTGCCTTCAGTGGCAAGTTAAAGCCAAGAGATGAGGTAGAAGCACAGATCCTGGCCTTTGGGCCAACCTGCCCCACCCAAGGGTGGAACAGCCAACCTACGGGTGGGGTGGAGGAGCACAGCCCAGCATCTGGGCTGGGCTGGCCTGCCCCACACCCAATGGTGGAGTAGATGGCCTGGGGCGGGGGGGACAGGGGATCCTCCCTCTCAGCTGGTCCACCCTGCCCCCCTGAATGGGAGGTGGTCCCCACAGGCTATTTAGCCCCAGGCCCTGTCCCCACAGGTATAGTCCTGCGCATAGTTCATCCAGTACCCTGAATGACGCAGAGGTTGTGCCGAAAATGTTATGTATAATGATGCAGAATTCAGTTACATGATACATATGTGCAAGAGAGGCAAATTAAGGGCCACCTCCTGTAAGCAAGAATGAGAAGTAATTCTTTACTCTGTGCTGATTAGGCCTCAACTGGAGTCTAGTGTCCAATTCTGGGTACCACATTTCAGGAAAGAGGTGGACAAAATGGAGGAAGTCCAGAGAAGAGCGACAAAAATTATTTAAGGCCTAGAGAACATGACCTATGAAAAGAGACTGAAAAAACTGGGTTTGTTTAGTCTGGAGGGAAGACTAATGGTGGACATAAAAGTTTTTAAGCACATAAAAGGAGAGAAAAAATTGTTCTCCTTAATCTGTACAGATAGGACAAGAGGAAATGGTCTTAAATTGCAGCAAAGGTGACATACGTTGAACATTAGGAAAATTTTTCTGTGTGTCAGGATAGTTAAGCATGGGAATAAATTGCCTAGAAAATGTGCCATCATTGGAGATTTTTAAGAGCAAGTTAGACAAAAATCTGCCATGGATGTCTAGATGGTGCTTGGTCCTTCTGTAAGTGCGGGAGACTAGACTAGATGGCCTCATGAGGTCCTTTCCAGTCCTATGATTCTATGATAAGGAAAATACAATTTCTGTTTGTTAATGACTGAAGCGGAAATTGGCAGCTGTGACTAGGAACATAGTGCACATTTATCCCTATGGAAAACATGCCACCTCAGTTCAGTGTCAGATAACAATATGCCAAATATAAAGAGGGATTTTGATTTGGCCGTTTCCCAAATACTCACCCATACTTCTAAGTGTATTATTAGGAAAGCAATATTTATGCTAGCTGGTTACTGAAATGTCTATGAACAAACTTTAAAAAGTATTTTTTCCACAGAGTTCATTTTTCTGTATAGAATGCATTACTTGTACGGTGCTTTTTCTAATTAGTCCTGTGATTTTGCATACATTCAAATTTATTCAAGAAAAACACCCATAAAAATCTGCTCTCTTTACAATAAAATCAAAAGCATAATTTTGTTTCAAACCAGAGGGAGGACTTGATATTAACTCTCAAACAAACATTCTCCTACCTGCTGTTAGCCCATGGAGGTTTCTTCACAAATGGATTTCAGAAGCCATTGCAGTTTTCAATTTAATAGCTTAGTCTGGGAGCTAGATTGTATAGCAGATTCATAATTTTGCCATTTTCCCTCTGGAAATACACATTCCAATCATATTTTGAGTCAAACATGAATATGTGTTTGGTTGTTCTGCCTAAAGGCTTGATCCAAAGATTGCTGAAGTCAGCTGGAGTCTTTCCACTGAACTGAGCTTTGGGTTATTACAATAATCCCTCCTGCACATTTGGCAACTCTAAAATTCATGCAGAATTCTGCATTATTTGTGCATAATTCTTGTGCAAAAGAGCCAGGAATGGAATAGAAAGGGTGTTTCAGTTTTAAGGTTAATATAATTGGAACAACAGTAGGAAGTTCACACATACTACATACAGGGTGACAGACTCCAGCCTGTTATATTAGTCGCTCCCTATTATGAGCTTCAAATTAAATTAAGTTAAAAGGAGCAAGTTAAAGGAGTAACTTGACCTGATATATTTAACAAAAGACATTCGTTAAAATTTCTAATGGAGTAGGAATCTACAGTATATAATATTTTGGTTGACAATTTCATACCACATTAAAAGAAATTAAGTTCTTTTTTATTCAAAAAGTTATTAAGAACAGTGTGAAATCATCAGATGTTTTATACTAGTACGTTATTTTTGGGTGGCATCTCACGTAGAAGAATCTTGATCTATGCTGCTGCTCTTCAGGTTGTGTCACATTGTTAAGTCATTGCTTACTCGTGAACAGTTACTCACACTCATGGAACTTCTGATCAGTGTGAGTTTACAGTATATGAGCAAATCAGTTCTCTTTGAAGAATCTAAGGAACGTGGTCAAAATAGGGTAGGAAGTAAACCTAGCCACATCATAGATATAAAATAACATGGAACAGCATAATAAAAATATGTACCATAGACATTAGAGATAGAAAAGACCTATTAGCTCAGCTAGTTCATGTCTGCCAGTCCAAGATTATTCCCAATTGTATAATTATTGGTGCGTTGTCTGGTGAAATTTTGAAGAGTCTGAGCAGCAGCTCTAACTATAAAAGCAATAAGGGATTTATTTCTCCTATTAGCTATTTGATATTACTTTAATTGACAGTTAGGTAAACCATGCATACTAGATGAATAACAGGTATTTGGAGCAGCATGTCACTACTTCAGTCGTTCCTGAATTAAAGAGACATTAAACTAGTAAGTTCCAAATTTATCCTACATTTTGTTTTCTTAGCTGTTTGCAAAATCCATGTATTTCAGGAAAAGAAAAGTTTTACAGACAGGGTATGGTTTTGTTGGAAAAGAACTGGTAGCAATCCAACATCACAGAAACCTAATAATAATCAACAAGTGTATACGATGAACAGAGAGAACATATCCGGGGAAAACTGATTTCATATTCAAGGGTACAAAGCTTTTTATGGTAACACTGAGTAACAAAAGAATCTTAAAATAATAGTTTTGACAGTGTTTTTAAATGATAAGTAAAAATAAAAATTCTATCCCTGGAATGAAATAAACCTTTTAAATGGAAGAATCCTGGACACTGTGAATCTCAAAAACTGTGAGGATATTCCATACCAATTGAATATCAGCAGGCCAGCACAAGCTGTAATGAACTCAACACTATGTACAGTATAAATAATCCTCATATTTTGAGCCGCAAGCATCATGACCAGCTGATATTTTCTTTCCTCAGGACCAGCTGTTCCTGGGAGTGCCTGACTGGAGCCGTATGATCTTATCAACACATTTGAGAATTGTACCGAAACACTGACTAACACTCTGGTGCAGCAATGACTGTCATAGAGGAAAATCGCCCCTTTGCCCAGCAACTCTCCAATGTCTACTTTACTATACTTTCACTTTTCTGTTTTAAACTTTTTGTGAAAATTAGCCTTGCCATCCTCAGTCACTTCTACATTGTAAAAGGGAACCGTAAAGAGGCAGCAAGGATAGCTGCTGAATTTTATGGAGTTCCTCAAGGGCAAGGTATGTGTGTATTTACTTAGTTTATTGCCACTGATTTATTCTTGTTGTAGTTAATGATTTTTAACTGCTATTGTGATTTTTTAAAAAAATATTTCTATTAAGACAAGTGACTTATGATTTTATTTTTTGAAATATAAGATAACTTGTAATATAACATCTTTAGTTTGTTTATACTGGGCCGTGTTGTGCCATCCTTACATTCATCAGAAATTTTCTCAATGAGTAGTTCCACTCGTTATTAGTATGGATGATGGAATTGGGTCTACTCTGATAGGAAAATCTAATTATTGTATTTCTTTATATTTAATGTAGTTTATAACAAAAAATTATAAAGAGGCGAGTTCCAGGGGAAACATCTATTAGAAGACATGATTACTAAGTTGTAGGTTAATGTAGGGTACTGTATAAAACTGAATTATTATAGGCAGCACTGGTAATGACTCCTATATTTAAAATCGCTGAACACATTCTATTATAAGTGCTCGTATTTTCAGTTTTCCTAGTTTTTGTTGAATATAATATTGCTAAACTTTAACTATTGGGATGAAATTTTCTGTGCTAGGTGTCTGACGCAGGCAGAGCATTTTAGAATATTTCAGCAAAATCAGTTCATGCATTTCTGAGAACACAAGTAAAGTAAAATATGTTGTTTTGTCCATGTTAAAATTATTACAACCCTTTTTTCTGAGAGGCTCTAGAATCTTCATGTTTTAGAATAGGGGCTTGAAATTTGGGAAGGGGGATCACCAGAGTGTCAAAAGTTGGCTGTTGGCATCTTCATAGACATCTACCCATATTTCATCAAGTTTTAAGCTTCTGAAAATTGCAGTGTGCACATGCTCAAACAGATTTGTTAGTCTGGCAGCATTATTCTCCAGAGTCCCTCTGAACTGATCATGTTCTGTCTCCACACCTTTCCTGGTATCCAACCAGACTGCACATACAGTTTCCTCACAGAGTGAATGTGTATATGCTCCTATTCAGCTCCGGGCCTCTGGAATGAAGTTTCCCTGCAATTGCTCCCATAGCATATAGAAAAGAAAGTACCCTGAACTGAATGCAGTGGGGTTGAGGAGCTTGTGAGGGATGAGGACTGGGACAGGGTGGAATGGATAAGGATAGAAGGACTCAGGCTTGGAGGAATGAGGTTTTCAGCCATTGCTGTTGCTGCAGAGTCTGACTAAAAACCACAACAGCCAAGCCTATGAGTAAGCTGAACGTGACTTGTTCCAAACTGAACATGTTGTTCCACACTGTCTGAATCTAAACAACTTGCTTGATTTGCTGAAAGAGTCTGACCTGATCCTGTCACTCACACTTTACTGGATTTATTTTTCTATCTCATACTGTAAGTTTTCCATTTTCAAGTGTCTGACGAAAAGGGGGATTTCTCCCAAGAAAGCTCATACAATAAATAAATTTGTTAGTCTTTAAAGGTGCTACAGGACTCCTTGTTTATAGTAGTATGGATATACTACCAGCCACCTGACCATGATGATGATAATGAATGTGAAATGCTCGAGGAGATTAGAAAGACTATAAAAATAAAAAGAACTCAATAATAACGGGGGATTTTAACTATCCCTATATTGATTAGTACATGTCACCTCAGGATGAGATGCATAAAAAAGGATTCTGTACACCTTAAATAATTGCTTCTTGGAGCAGCTAGTCTTAGAACCCACAAGAGGAAAGGCAATTCTTCATTCATTCCTAAGTGGAGCACATGTGATCTAAGAGGTGAATATAGCTGAACTGCTTGTAATAGTGACCATAACATAATAAAATATAGCATCTCTGTGGGCAGCCACTACATTAGCATTTAATTTTGGAAAGGAGAACCACACAAAAATGAGGAAGTTAGTTAAACAGAAGTTAAAAGGTGCAGTGCCAAAAGTGAAATCTCTGTTATCTTCATGGGAACTCTTTAAAGACACCATAATAGATGCTCAATTTAAATCTTTACCCAAATTAAAAAACATAGTAAGAGGACTAAAAAAGTGCAACCTGGGCTAAACAACAAAACAGTTAGAATCAAAAAGGCATCCTTTAAAGAGTGAAAGTTAAATCCTACTGAAGAAAAATAGAAGTAGAAACTCTGGCAAGTGAAATGTATAATTAGCAAGACCAGAAAGAATGTAAAGAGCACCTAACTAGAGACTACTAACAAAAATTTTTGATAACTACGTTAGAAGCAGGAAGCCAGCTAAATGATCAGTGGGAGCACTGAATAATCAAGATGCTCAAGAAGCAATCAAGCAAGATTAGGGTATTGCAGAGAAACTAAATGAATTTTTTACATCCGTCTTCACAGCTGAGCATGTGAGGGTTCTTTCTGAAACCTGAGCTATTCTTTTTAGATGATAATTCTAAGGAATTGTCCCAGATGGAGGTGTCATTAGAGGTGGTTTTGGAACAAATTGATAACTCGAACAATATTAAGTTACCCATACCAGACAGAGGCGTAACCAGTCCCTCACTTCTGGCCAGATCCCTGATTTTCCAAGGTGGGCCCAGCCAGTCCTGCTTCTAGTCATGTTTAGCAACTAGAGCATCAGGAGGAGGAGGCCAGGGAAGAGGCAGCCCAGTCTTTGCTGTATGAAGGCACCAGCAGCCATCCAGGGCCAGAGCTGGATCAGCAGAGAGCAGCTCACCCCCACCAGTCTGCCCATAGTGCTGCTACCCATGGGCTGTGTTCACGCAGCAGTCTTATTTTGAAACAACAGAGGTTGTTTCGAAATATGAAACGCCATATTCACACCACGTACCATTGTTTCGAAATGAGTTCCGTTGTTTCGAAACAACTTAAACCCCCCTTTGGTGACGAAACAACATTGTTTCGAAACGATTGTTTTGAAACAATCCCGTCAGAACATGTTATTTCAAAACAGTGGTGACTCATTTTGAAATAACTGTTGTCCGAACATGCTATTTTGATTCCTGCTTTTTTCCTTAATTCGAATTAACAAACTGTTAATTCGAATTAACTTATTTCAAAATAAGGTGTTATTTTGATACAAGTTGTTTCGAAACAACTTGTATCGAAATAGCTCCCTGTGTGTGAACGTAGCCATGGACGTCAGTCCACTGTTGGCCAGTCTGTGGTCACAGTTGTGGTAGCAAAGATCATGCCACTCCTAGGCACTGAGGAGGGTTGGGTTGCTATGCCCCTGGGAACGGATGGTATTCATTTATGAGTTCTAAAGTAATTTAAATATGAAATTACAGGGCTACTAATTGTGGTATGTAACCTATCATTTAAATAATTTTCTGTACCAAATCACTGGAGGATAAGTAATATAATGCTAATTTTTAAAAAAGGTTCCAGAGGTATTACCGGCTGGAAAGCTTAACTTCAGTATGAGGGACATTGCCTGAAGCTATAATAAAGCACAGAATTATCAGGCATGTAGATGAACACTATTTGTTGGGCGAGAATCAGCATGGTTTCTGTGAATGGAAATTATGCCTCACCAATCTGCTAGAATCATCTGAGGGGAGTCAACAAGCATTTGGACAAGACTGGGCCAGTGGATATAATGTAATTAGATTTTTAGAAAGCTATTGACAAGGTCCCTTACCAAAGGTTCTTAAGCAAAGTAAGCTAGGATGTCATACAATAAGAGGAAAGGTCCTCTCCTGGATAAATAACTGGTTAAAAGACAGGAAACCAAAGGTAGAAATAAATGGTTCATTTTCAGAATGTAGAGAGGTAAAATAATAGCTTCCCCCAGTAGTCTGTACTGGGACCAATACTGTTAAACATATTCATAAATAAACTGAAAAAAGGGGTAAACACTGACATGGCAAAATTTGCAGATGATATGGAACCACCAAAGATAGTTCAGTTCAAAGTAGACTGCAAAGAGCTACAAAGGGATCTCATAGAACTGGATGATTGTCCAACAAAATGGCAGATAAAATTCAATATTGAAAAATGCAAAGTAATACATAGCAAAAACCATAATCCCAAGTATACATATAAAATGACAGGGTCTAAATTAGCTATTACTCAAGAAAAATCTTAGAGTCATTGTAGATAATTTTCTAAAACACCCATTCAATGTGTCACAGCAGTCAAAAAGTTAACAGAATGTTGGAAATCATTAGGAAAGGGCTGAATAATGAGACAGAAAATATCATGTTTATAATATCATCTTTATAATTCCGCCATGGTACACCCACATCTTGAATATTATGTGCACATCTGAGGCTCCCCATCTCAGAGAAATTGGCAACTAAAATGATTAGAGATACAAAGAAGCTTCCATTAGAGGAAAGATTACAAAGGCTGGGATTTTTCAGCTTGGAAAAGAGAAAACTAAGGAAGGATCTGATAAAAATCTATAAAATCATGTAAGGTGTGAAGAAAATGAATAAGGAAGTATTATTTACTCCTTCTTATAATAAAGCACTGAGTCACCACGTAAAATTAATAGCAGGTTTAAAACAAACAAAAGGAAGTCTGTCATCACAGAATGCATGGTCAGTCTATGGAACTTCTTTCAAAGGATATTGCGAAACCAAAACTCTAATGGGGTTCAAAAAAGAACTAGATAAATTCAAGGACTATAGGTCCATCAATGGCTATTATCCAGGGACTGCTGTTTGCCAGAATGGGTGATGGGATGGATCACTTGATGTTCACCTATTCTGGTCATTTCCCATGAAGCACCTGGCACTGGCCACTATGGAGACAGGATGTTGGACTAGAAGCACCATTGGTCTGACTCGCTATGACCATCTTTATATTCTTTCTGCTAATATTGTTCTTCTTGAAATTATCCCAGCATGTTAATTCTTTATTTTTTCTGCACTCACAATGTAATAGTTGTGGTTTTGTGTAATTCGTTCATCAGTTAGATAAACTGTGTGAAAAGTGCTTAGTCAATTTAATTGTTAAATATGTCATTGCTAGTTAGCTAAAAAAAAAGATAAAGCTTTGCCTTGCAAACATTTAGACAATATTTTAAAGATGTAAACAGAAAAACAAAACAACTTATGGCAGCATGCAAGTAAACTAAACTTTGCTGAATGCTGACTACTCTGGTAATCTACAATTAAAGAAAAAATAAATAAAAGTATTAAACCCCAGTCCTGAAAGTGATTGTATGAGGACACAGTGTTACATTCTTGTAACTATATCCCTGTTGATTTCACTGAAGTACATACAAGCTGCAGGTGAGCAGTACCTATGAAAACTTAGCCAATAGTTGTTTGTATTGTAGTCCCTACAGTGCAGTGCAAGCAACTGTCCAGTTGTAAAGTAACAGGATGCCTTTCCCTTAAGAGCTCATAATCTAAGGTTGATGCAAGAAATGGTAGTTGGGGGAAGAGACATAAAATATGGAGTTGATGTAGATCTGGGCAAATTTTTGGACACAATTTATTTGTCAAAAATGCAAATTTGGGTTGGCTGAAGCTATATGCAGATAGCTGAATTTGGAAAATAGTTCTTCATAAAAAATAAAAAATTGTAAAGTTTTCAATGTAGCTGGATTTAATTATTTTTAAAAGAGTAAAAAAGAAAACAAACAGAAAATAAATGTTTCATTTGGGGTTAAACAAAATGTTTTTTACCCCAAATAATTGTTTTTGTTTTTCATTTAAAAAAATCATTCAGGATCAACCCAAAAAAAAATACTTTCCCCCAATTTTTAATAACTGTAGTTGAACTTTCAAGCAGCATAGCTGCCTAAAGGAAAACTGAACTGATATGCTTACTATTTCCTTAGATGACTACAGAAAAGATCATTTAATTAGACTACACAAGGAATATTAATAGCTGTAAAAGTTTGAAACTCACCAGTGAATATAAATTCAGTACCTTTTATCACTCTAGTGGGGTGGAAGGAAACTTCTAATTTAATAATGATTGCATCAGGAAATAGACTCATAGTTACAGCTGATTGAATTTTGAATTTGTGTCTCTGTGGAAATTTCAAAATTTGTTTTCAGCCCAAATCAGCTCAAAACCATAATATTTTTAAAGTTACTTACAAAATGAACAAGGAGTCCTGTGGCACTTTTAAAGACTAACAAGTGCCACAGGACTCACTTGTTTCGCTGAATAGACTAACATGGCTACCTCTCTGGAACTCACAAAGTGGAAATTTCAAAACTTTTAGGTTAGGAAAACTCATTTCAGAAACATTTTTAGTATTTTATATTTTCTAAGACATGACAGTAGTAATAAGTAGTGTGATTTGACAAGTTATAATGTCACGATATGATGTTATTATGTACTACTACTGATGACTGGAATATGTAAAAATAAGAAATGTTAACAAAAATCAAGAAATTTAATTTTTAAATGAGTTTGAAATTATTTTTCAATAAATTTTTCCTAAATTAAAAATGTTTTATTTCATCCCATCAGAAATATTTGACAAAATTGATGTTTTGGGGAAAACAATTATTAATCAAAATTTCATTTTCTGACAAGACTAATTTTGATGAAAAATCTATCATCTGTATTCCTGTAAAAAGGTCAAAGCTAGAGCTGCAGACACGGTTATAGCAGGAGATTTCCACAGTTATTTTTAGGTTTGCTTTTTTTCCCCCCTTTTTTGTGGCTGTAGGTTCTTTTGGTTTCTCTTTTGGAGTTCTTTGTGACTTAGTTTTTGCATTAAACTGAGTGCCCCTAAAAATGTCAATGTGCTGCAGAATTTTGGATTAAAAATGTATAACTGTTGTGACCCAGGCCCCCTAAGATAACCTTCTGGATGTGCCAAAATCAGGGCAAGCTGCAAAAACCAGGGGCCAAACCACCAAACCACTGAGGGGTGGTACTTAAACCAGTCTCCCAGTCAGTAATGAAATGTGCTTCTGACTAACCACTCTGGTCCTCACCAAGCATAATAAAATAGAAACAGCCCCCTTACTGCACATCAGTTCCTATGGTCCCCTCTAGCCACTGGGTCTCTTTAAGAAATAGGTTGTCCTAACCCCAAAAGGCCAGCCACATCACCCAGAACAATATGAAATTGGATCTTACCCAAAATACCATGCTGCCAGCCAGTCCTTTAGTAACTACAAGTAAAGGTTTAATATAAAAAGAAAGCAACCAAAATATGAGAGATGCTAAAGGGTCAAAGTGAATCATATACATACAAATGATTTAGAGTCCATAGAAAGCAAATCCTTGAAGATCCTGTAGTTTGCAGGTTAGTCCAATTCCTCTGGTGTGCACCTAGCAGTAGCAGAAGCTGGGTGGGTCTCAGTCCTTTGTTCAGTCCCAGGAGAATAGTTCCAGATGGGGTGTTGGTTGCAGGTTGCAGACGGAAGACTAAAGACAAAATGGAGATGGGTCCTCTGCCTTTTATCTCAGAGTCCTTGCCAGATCAAAGTAGTGTTGGGCCACATGGTCAGTCTGGGTAACTGGTCGAACAGGTTTCTTCCGGGGGCCCACTGCAGCTCGGAGGGGGCCATCAAGAGGAACAGTAGTTTTGCAGACACCCAGCCTGGGATTGCCTTAAGAACGAATCACTTGGAACACACATAAAAACAAATAGATTTCTAATTTCTAATACAGGCTTGATACCTACATATAAACCATACAATCATTCTTAGGAGATTACAACTTTTCTATTGACACCAAACATGGTATATCACATATGGATTATTGCAAATAGGAAATATTAATATGAAAGATAACCATAACCAGTCCCCTCAACCCAGACAGCATCACAACTGTCTTGTGAAATCTGAAGGTATTGGCTTCTAAACAGGAGACACTGTGGGCAACCGTAGGGCAGTTTGGATAAGTAACCTTGCTGGACATTTATAGTAAAACGATTCTGTATGAAATAATTAGGTTTTGACATTAAAATGTTGCTGTTTTTATTTGAGCTGGCCATCAAGGTTCAGGAGCCAGCAAATGTTCTAATCTAGCTAGAAGTGAAATTGATGAAGTTCACTATTTTTGTTGAGGAAGTCTTGTTTATTCACAAGGAATGTAGATTCCTGCTTCTTTTGAGTGCAGGAGGACCCAAGGAGGAAAGGAAGTTTCTTAGCTTATAGCACCAAGACACTTTAACCAACACACCAAAAGCTCTCTCTTAATTTTTCCAGGGCCAGCGGTGTTCAGTAGCTGCTGCCTTACTTTCTGTGTCTGTTTCTCTGTTTGTTCTCAGTTCATGTGTTTTACACAAATCTGCTTGCATGCATGCATGCACCCCCTCAGTTAGACCCCTCTGCTTACTTTGTCCAAAAACTCCTGAGTGGTTTCACAACCAGCCCCCTTTTGTTGTAAGTCAGGAGGTGGGAGGCTGGTGATTTATTGAAGGATGTCACTCACAACTAATCTTCAAGAGATTTGTGGTCCAAGCAGTCACCAATACCCCTCAGCAAAGAAGAAACCTAACAATGAAATTTAAAAGTTGACATCTTACCGCGATGAACTTTGGGGTAAGTTAGAGCATGCTGTGCTCCCACAAGAGCTTCTGCACACATTGTTTTTACCTGCCTGTTATTGTAGGATGAGGTGGGAGGGTTGCCCGAATAATTCATCTCAGAGCATAGGCATGGATGACGAGTCTTTAGACTCAATTTTGAATCCTTGCCTGGGGATGTGAACTATATTAGTTTATTGTCTGTCAGAGCTGACTAACAGGGGTGGCCAAACTTATGGAACTCAAGAACCACACAAGTTGATTATTAAACCTTCGAGAGCCGCACTGAGCCATATACTTCTACCTACTGCAAAATTACTAAGTTTAAAATTCTTTGCACGCTTTAATTTCATCATGAAAAGAGACAAATATTGATCCTACTAATGTCAGATTGTAATAATTACTTAAGGTTACCATGAAAACTAGACCTATACAGTAAAAACTTAGCTGTTGCTCGATATAGAAGACTGCAGGCTGGTGGAGAATTTTTTAAAATCCTGACCATGCTGCACTTCTCCCTACTGTCCTGACCCCCTCCTGAACTCCTAGGCTGGGGCTGCTTTCCTAAATTGATTTGCTGACATTCTTCTGGGAGCCACAATTTTTCATTCAAGAGCCACACGTGGCTCCCAAGCCATGGTTTGGCCATGCCTGCTGTATGAGAAAGAGTCTAAGCTTGGATGGTAAAGGTGTTCTTATAGAAGTTAGTAATACAGTTCTATTTAATAGACTAAGGAGGGAAAAAAAGCTTCATCTTATATAAATTTGAAGAGATATTCAGTAACCTTGAATATACTTTCAGATGTGAGCTGAAAGTATTACAGAGGAGCCTTCATGTGCAGGTATTTTATTTATCAGAAGTTAGTGATGTATACAAAGCAACACATAACAACTGTACGTGCTGTTATACCAAGTACTTGAATTCGAATGCAGACCAGAAGTGAAGTTCTTTAGACTAAATGAAATTGTGAGTATCTAGTATAAAAGTACTTCCTGAATTGACCTTTTGTTTTTAAAGTTGGTTTTGTTATTTTTTATATTAAAATTAGCAAGTGACTATGCAAAATAAAAGCAATAGTCTTACAGAGAGAGGACTCTTACCTATTCATGATGATACTACTTTTAAAGTATACTTGAAAACAAATGGGGCATAATCTGTATTTGTAATTCTTGGATACTGGGCCAGATCCTTAAGTCCTGATACAGCCTTTTTTTGTGTGTAATAGAGGGTAGCTGATGATTTGTCTTGGGTACAGAAATCTCCACTTCTTGTAGAACTGGCATAAGCCAAATCCTCACTAATTTTTCAAGTCCTTCCAACAAAGGAGGAAGGGGATTTGTGGCTGGAGTGCTCTGTGCACTGTTAATCTCCAACTAGGCAAAGTTAGACAGTTTCTGAGACTGCTATGATTTAACCGGGGACCCCAAGTCCTCTCAGGTTCACAAAAAGATTTTCAGACATGTTTGCACTTACCTGGCCACTCCTGCCCTCATGAAGATGGCCAGGTTGGAACCAAGGATCTGAGCCATTAAATATACGTCAGAAAATGAATAAAGTTGTGGTTCATTTTTTGAGATCCCTTGTCTGGAAAGGCTGACTGCATTTAAACTACAGTGAATAATTAACAGAATAATGTTGTCCTCATACCCTATTGTAATAATTTGCAATTGATAATGTCACTCAGCAACAGTTGTTAGGGAGAAAAATAAGTGCAAAGCATCCTCTCAGCTCACATTCCACACAGATCATAATTCTATTAATAAAGGCCATATAACACCTTTACTACCTTCCTAGATGTGGAGTTTTAAGGGAAGTTATAATCCAGTAAGGAGGACAGCATATTCAAAGCTGTAAAAGAAGTCTTTATTGAAAGAGAGAACTGAGCGAGAGAGAGGAGACAGACAGGTTTTCCTAGCACCTAAACGACTCTCCCATTTATCCCTATGACAACCCCAATGACCCTAGGTAGTCCAAAACACCACATATTCCTCCCCCTCTAATGAACACCCCCCCCCCCAGAATAAAGCCCTCCCTCCCCCAGAAAGAATAAGAACTAAACTAGGAGATGAGGGTAGATTGCCGCATCTCCGGCGAACCCCTGGGGAATTATTCTGCCCCATGAAGAGGAGGTCACCACTAGCTAAAGATCCAGCCGATTTGGAGGCCTTCTGTCTCGAGGTGGATTACGGCGAACTTCTGGTGTGCCCACCCCACAAGGTGGTATTGATGGTGGTGGGATCACAGGTACTGGGGAAGTAGCCGGAACTGGAGAGGATGTTGTGTCCGGTTGGTCCAGGAAGGCTGAAGGCGTTGAAGGGGTGGCTGGAGCAGGAGAGACAGAAGTAGTAGTTTCATGCTCTGATGTTGTATCATCAGTAAGGGTGAAGTCAGATATGTCTGCTGGAGATGCATCTTCTGGGTGGATGTGACAGAGAAGCAGCTGATCTACATGCCGTCACCAAATTAGGCCACTCGCTGTCTGGACAGAGTAGGAAACAGGTCCTGTCTGGGCAATGACCGTTACTGGGACCCATTTAGCTCCTGAAGCATAGTTTCAAGCAAGAACCGGCTGTCCAATACTGAAGGTGCGGCCCTTTGTTCTTGGTGAATGTCTGCTGACCTGGTCCTGCTGTTGGCGTTGAACCACTTGCCGTGTGTCTCGTGGTTTCAACAAATCAAAGCAAGAGCGCAACTGCCATCCCATCATAAGAAAAGCTGCAGATGCCTTAGTTGTGGCCTGTGGAGTGTTTCTGTAGGACAACAAGAAGTTGTCCAGACGCTTAATGAAGAGGTGACTGTCCCTTTGCAGATTTTAGAGCTTGCTTCATGGTCTGTACAAACCTTTCAGCAAGTCCACTGGTGGAAGGATGATACGATGCTGACCTGATGTGATGTATTCCTTTGGCCTTCATAAAAGTTTCAAAATCCTGAGAAACGAATTGTGGTCCATTGTCACTCACCAGCTGTTCTGGAAGACCGTAACAACTAAAAAAGCCACGCAGGGTCTGAATAGTGGCTTCCGTAGTAGTGGACTGCATTACAGAGACTTCTGGCCATTTTGAATGGGCATCCACAGCAATTAAAAACATACATCCTTCAAATGGGCCAGTAAAATCAACATGGATACGTTGCCATTGCCTTTTGGGCCAATCCCATGGGTGAAGAGGTGCCAACTGAGGTGCGTTCCGGACGCTCTGGCATGAGGTCAGGAGAGACCTGAGAGTCAGGTAAGAACGTTCCATGCATCACGAAATCCATAACTCGTGAGAGTACTGGGTCAACCCATGTTGCTTTCTTCACTTGAGAAGCTGTGACGGGTGTTTTCCACCCGTTCAAAGTAAAAGATTCCTTCCTGGCCCTCATCCTACTGGTGTGCCGGTAAGGGTAGCCTTGAAAGGCCATCAGAATTGCAATGCAAAGAGGATTGCCTGTACTTGATTTCATATGTGTATCCAGAAAGTATCAATGCCCATCGTTGCATCCGACTAGCAGCCAAATGTGGGATGCCTGAGTGTGGCCCCAAAATTGATGTCAGGGGTCGATGGTCAGTGAGAAGTGTGAACTTCTTTCCCCACAGGTACTGGTGAAATTTCCGAACGCCAAAAACAATACCCAGTGCTTCGCGTTCAATTTGGGCATAGTTAGTTTCTGCCTTGGTCAAGGAGCGTGAAGCAAAAGCAATAGGCCTCTCTTCACCAGAAGGCATAATATGTGACAATACAGCCCCAACTCCATAAGGGGAGGCATCACAAGCCAACTGTAGGGGCAAGGATGGGTCAAAATGTGTCAGAACCTTAGAGTTTACCAGTGAGTGTTTAGCTTCATTAAATGCAACATCACAGGCTTCAGTCCAGTTCCAGGCCTTTTTCGGCCCCAGAAGCTCATGTAGGGGTTTCAGGAGCGTCACTAATTGTGGAATAAACTTGCCATAATAGTTTAATAAGCCTAAAAAAGAGCAAAGTTGGCTTATGTTCTGAGGTAGCGGAGCATCCACAATAGCCTTAACCTTGGCCAGAGACTTATGGAGACCATCAGCATCAATTATATGTCTTAAATATTCAACTGAGGGCTGGAAAAACTTACATTTGTCTCTGTGAACACATAGACCATACTCTTCCAGTCTTTGCAGAGTAGCTTCCAAGTTCGTAAGGTGTTCCTCCTCATTTTTGCCCGTGACCAGGATGTCATCCAGATAGCACTGTACTTCTGATAAACCACTCAAAATCTGATCCATTGCCCTTTGGAACAAAGCTGGGGCTGAAGTAATGCCAAAAGGTAAACAACAGTATCTGTACAACCCCTTATGTGTTACGATTGTCAACAATTCTTGAGATTCTTCAATATGCATCTGTAAGTACGCTTGACTCAAATCAATCTTACTAAATTTTTGTCCTCCAGCCAAACCTGCAAAGATGTCCTCAATGCGGGGAAGAGGGTATTGTTCTGCACATAACACTGGGTTGACAGTGACCTTGAAATCTCCACAAATCTGAATGGAGCCATCCTTCTTCACTATTGGGACAATGGGTGTCAACCACTGGCTGTGAGTAACTGGCACCAAGACTCCCTCTTTGACTAACCGCTCCAAGTTTTCTTCCACCTTGAGTCTGATGGCAAATGGCACCATCCTGGCCTTCAAACATTTTGGTTGGCAATCAGGCTTTATATTTAATTTCACAGTGATTCCCTTCATACTGCCTAAATCTTCACCAAAAACAGCAGCATGTTTCGTTAGTACCGCTGCTAGATTAATTTCTTCTTTAGTCAATTGATGCACTTGTGACCAATTGAGTTGGATTTTCCTGATCCAAGATCTTCCCATTAGGGCTGGGTAATCCCCCCTTACCACAAACAGTGGTAGCTTTGTGGTCTGTGCATTGAGTTCTACTTTCACATCAGTAGTACCCAACAGGGGAATATTCTCTCCAGTATATGTCTTCAAAACGACTACTGTCGGCTTAAGTGGCAGATGTCTAAAGTACTTCTCATACACAAGGTTAGAAACTAATGAAACTGCTGCGCCAGTGTCCAGTTCCATGCGTGTAGGTTTGCCTTTCAACACAGGTGTTACCCAGAATTTATGTGGGCCAGCTGTTATAGACAAAACATGGAGGGAATCTTCATCTTCCCATTGGGTGTCACTATGATCACCTGTATTCTGCTCTACTGCATGCAGAATTTCCCTCTTAGTCCGCCAAACCAACAGCCCATTTTTCTCAGGTCTGCCTCTTCTGTTTGGCTCACCCTTCCTTTATTTGCAGGCACATTCAATGTGCCCTCTCTTACCACATTGTCGACACAGTAGTTCTTTAAACCGGCACTCAGATGCGAGGTGGTCCTGCTTCCCACACCAGTAACATTCTTGTCTCCCCGGTGCCCTGGGGGCAGGTTGTAGGGATACTTTACGGACACTGACCCCGATCTGTTGCATGTTTTGGGTGATGCATTCCATGGAGACTACAATTTCCACAGCCTTCTGCAAGGTGAGTAAACCTTCAGTCAATAGGCGTTTTCGTGTTCATTCACTGTGCAGGCCACACACCAGCCTGTCACCCAGCATTTCCTCTAACATGTTCCTGAAGTCACAGTGTGCTGCCAGCTTCTGCAGAGCTGCTACAAATTGTACAACTGATTCACCTTCCTCTTGGTTCCTTTGGTAGAACCTATACCTCTCTGCAATTACTAGTGGCTTTGGGGGAAAAATGTGCTCCCAGAACTTCCACTAGGTCCCCGTAAGGTTTCTGCTCTGGCTTCTCCAGATAAAGCAAATCACATAGCAAATTATAAGTCTTAATTCCAATGACTGTTAGAAAAACTGGTACCTTCTTCTCATCAGTTATGTCGTTTGCTATTACAAAATTTTGAAATCGGGCTGTATATGTCTGCCAGGAATCTGCCGAATGATCATATGCTTCAAAGGTTGTAGTACGTAAAGCCGTGATGCCCTCTTGTGGTTATTGTTTGTCTCTTCTCTTAACAGCAGGCAGATCAGCTTTCAGAATAGCCAGCCAGCCTTATCTCTTCCTTGTACTTAACAACAGGCAGATCAGCTTTCAGAATAGCCAGCTAGCCCTTAGGCAAACAGATCAGCTTTCACAGCTACAAACCAACCCCCATGCAAGCAATAAAATAAAGTTTTGCTTCTTGCATTGTATTCTGGTTTTCCAAAGTTGCCAGGATTGTTGAGGATAGCCACTCCATCACAAATCCCACCCTTGTTGCCAGATGTGGAGTTTTAAGGGAAATTATAATCCAATAAGGAGGACAGCATATTCAGAGCTGTATAAGAAGTCTTTATTGAAAGAGAAAACTGAGCGAGAGAGAGGAGACAGACAGGTTTTCCTAGCACCTAACAACTCTCCCATTTACCACTATGACAACCCTAATGACCCTAGGTAGTCCAAAACACCACACTAGATACAATAGAGATTCATTTGGTAATGAGAAGAATGTGGTATCGAATACCTGTTCATCACACTACTCAGTGTAAGGCACCAACATTTGGCATTTTGTTTTTCATAGATTATATATAGTCAGTAGTGTAAAAGTATTTAATGAAGTTCAGGAATCAGGGCTCACAAAAGCTCCCTTTTAAAAATTTGCCATCAAACTGAATAAAAAGTTGAAATACAGAAATTTCATAATGGGCTTCATCCCCCTCTCTGGGCACTGCTAAATCACTTCTGCCAGACAAAACTGGCACTCAAAAATACTTCTCTAAAGCAGTGGTTCCCAACATTTTCTCTGCTGGGGCACAGCTTGTTATTTTTAATTAATTTGAGGCACTCCATGAGGTAGTTGCCAAATGAACTCATGAATATTCATGAGCTAATGAGCCAATCCAGAGCTCTTTGAGTAGTTTTTCAAAAGATTTTGTGGCACACCTGCTCAGAGCTGACGGCATATCTGGTTGGGAAACACTGCTCTAGGGAGCATGTTTTGCCTTTGGAGTGGACCAGATTGCAGCAAATGGTTCGTTATTTAACAAAACAAAATCCCCCTGGGGAAGATACTCCAGGACCAACTAAAAAGGCTTCCCACACTTGCAAATGATTTTACTGTTTGTTATGCTATCCATAGGCCCATTATATGCATTAGGAACAAAGCACAAACCTTGCTGTGGATTTCCAGAAATATATGTTTCTTTGCTATTTGGCATTGCTTCTGTCCTTCTAATGAAGTGTTAATGTTTAACAAAGAAAACAAAGAAATAGATTCTCCAGTAGTTCACTCCTTTTCTCTGCAATCATCTGTACTTCTGTAGTTTATCACAAAGGCTCTGATCTAGCAAAGCAGATAAATTTAGTCACATGAATAACCCCATTACTTCAAATGGGGTATTTAGATGCTTAAACACTTTGCTCAATTGGGGTGTAAGACAGAAAGTTTATGAGGGACTCCTTTGATAAAATGGTGGTAGTGCATAACTGTGCACATGAGATATTTATACAGTTACAAATATTTAGAAGCCTTGCGATTGAGGCCCTCATATCCCGAGTTCACTGTACACTTGAAGGGATTTCTCATTTTACCCCTTTTTGATCTTAATATAAGCATGCTTAACTTATAAGCATACTTCAATAATTTATAGCATAAAGAAAGAATTCCACAGTTCTGACAGCAGAACATTCCTGTTTGTCTTGGGAAGCTACTTTTGCCTTATTTAGTCACCTTTGGCAGCCGACATCCATGTCAATAATCTAGTGCTAAATAAGATTTTTAAAAAATAAACTATATCAAACACTGACAGATCTATCTTGTATTTTCCAGTTCTTGTTCATTTGATTCATTACTGGGAAGGAACAGTGAATGCAATTTGTATATTAGGAATTATATTTGTAAAAAAAAAATATATATATATATATATATATATATTCTATATGTTTAAATGTAACAGTCAAGGCAAAGCTTTTTTATTTCCTCCTCTGAAAGCCCTGTTTCTTTCAGGTTTTGATTTTACATGCAAAAATGCATGGCTATTTAGCTTCTTGTTTTTTTAAATTTAGTACTTTGAAATGGAGGTATTCCAATCTGGGAACCTTTTCACTTTTTCAGTCCATTGTATATCCCCAAGAGATCCTGTGCTTACTTCCTTCTCTGCCGCTCTGGTACCCTTCCAGGGAACACTTTCTCTCTGGGCCCATTCCTTCTTCCCTTGAGCCTCTCCTCTCCAAGGAGACACGCATGGAAGTAGCTTCCTAACCAGCTTACTGTAGGAGTCTCTCTCTTCAGGAGCTTTCTGTATTGGGGCTTGCTGACTGAAGGTTCTCCTTACCTAATCAATGTTTGCTCCGCTATAGATGGATCTGGGTTAACTCATTCTCTGTAGAAGAACCTGTCATAGGTACGCTGGTTGCTTGATTTCCTCAAGGACCAGCCCCCATGACACTCTGGTACAATGGTCATGGAGGCCATATAAATATATAGATAAATAAGTTTGGGGAAAAATGGAATGGCCAGGGCCTCCTACATCCGCTGGTTTCCCAAAAGCCATGAAGTCTCTGGGGGCTGTTGCCTGAAGGCTGTCTGTCAAGTACTAGAGTGAGGGCCTCTGCCAGATGATTCCAAGATATGGGTATCTTACTCACTGGCCAAGCACACTGTTGGTGGTATGTAAATTCAGTGTGACATTGCTATTAAGGAGGAAGAATGATCTTCTGAGACTCAAGAAACCTAAGTTCTATTCCCAACTCTGCCTCAAAGTTGCAGTGTGACCACAGGCAAGACTCAATTTCTCCTTTCCTCAGTTTTTCTACCTGTAAAACTGACTCAATACCTACTTCCCATGGCTATTATGAAGCTCAGTTCTTTAAAATCTACAAAGCACTCACATTCTTGCAATGAATATACCGTAAAAGTCCAAAATATTTAAATTGTATTTAGCATTGATTTTAATAGCTCATTTAAAGTACTCTGTTCACAAAGATCACTTTATTTCAATGGCATTTGTTCATTTGGAGTTATAATAAGGCAGCAATTAGCAAGCTAGGAACTTGCTTTCTTCTAGCATGTACCAAGACACACAGCATTCCAGAATTCATCCTTTGTTTACCTTTTTATTAAAAACAATCGCATTTTCCCATAAAGTTATGCCAAAACAAAATTCCAGTTTTAAATACTTGTTGGAACTTGTCTTAAATACATCTTTCAATGCAGAATGCTTTTTCCACTGAAATTAATGAAAAGAATTTCTTTCCAGCTTCATACCTGTAGACATGAATTCAATTGCATCCTTAAAATAAGAGTTTTCTGCTTCTGTGGAAATGTTGAAACTGGCAGTGGCATTTCTTTTTATAACAATCTACAAAAAAAACTTGATATGAGAACTGTCATTATTTTTCTAAGTTTCTTGTTTGAGTTAAGAAAATGAAATTAAATCAAAATCTGGAGAGGAATATGAGCCAGGGAATTATATCATGGTTACCAGTTTAGTTTAGGGAAATCAATACTGTCAAAATTTCACACCTATGAATAACATCCTCTTGTGAAGTTCCAAAGGGGCAGCCGTGTTAGTCTAGTGAAGCAAAAAAACCAAGGAGTCTTGTGGCACTTAAAGACTAACAGATCTATTTATCACATGAGCTTTTGTGGGAGAATATCCCACTTTGTCAGACGTAAAGTGGGATATTCTCCCACAAAAGCTCATGTGATAAATAAATCTGTTAGCCTTTAAGTGCCACAAGACTCCTTGCTTTGTTTATCCTGTAGTCAATTGCTGTGGTGTGTCTCTGCTCCATCCCCTATTCTTTTGCTCTGATGGTTACTGCTTCACTGTTATGGACAACCCTATTTTAAAAGTAATCACTTAATTGCTTGTTCACCACCACAGCTGAACATAATAGTCATAAATGATTTTTTAATTAAATGTTTTGTTAAGGATTTTGAAACTTTTAAGGGTCTTTTATATGGCACTCTTCTCAAGAGTATCTGAGCACCTCACAGGCTTAATAAATTAACCTTCACAGGTGCTATATGAGAAATGGAAATATTATTCCTGTGTTAAAGACAGTAAAACTGAGGCAGAGAGAAGTGAGTTGTACAAAGTCGTACAGAAAGTCTGTGGCAGAGTTGGGAATGGAACCCAGTTTTTTCAAGGACACCATGTGATGAACTCTGTGACTGATAAAACAATAAGGAGAGTATTTGCATTTCTCTGTGTTATATCTCCCTGTCCTCCAAAGTATCTAAAATAAGTTGCTAGAAAATAGGACAGTCATATCAATTAACTCATTGGGTGTCTCTGGGAAAGGATCCAATTCCAAAGGGGTAGTCATGTTGGTTTAGTTCAGCAAAACAAATTAAGAGTTCTGTGACACTTTTAAAGACTAACAAGTTTATTTATTGCATGAACTTTTGTGAGAAAATCCCAATTTGTAAGACACATAAAGATGGGAAATTTACAGAATGGAAGGAAAATAAATACAGCTCTGCACGGATACAAATAATTGGATCCGTATTCAACCTGCATCTGCAAGAAATGGTCTGCGGATATCTGTGTTGTATCCGTGGATGTGGGTATAATGCAGATATCTGCAGATATCCACATATTTGCAGAGCTCTAGCTCTGTGCAGATAAAAATATGTGGATCCGTATCCAATCTGCATTCACAAGAAATGGTCCACAGATATCCGTGTTGTATCCATGGATGCGAATAGAAGGCGGATATCCGCAGATATCTGCAGATTTGCAGTGCTCTAAAAATAAATGATCCTTAGTGTTTGAATCTAAACCAGTGGTTCCCAACATTTTCTCTGCTGTGGCACACCTTTCTACCTTTAATTAATTTGAGGCACACCATCATATAGTTTCCAAATGAAGTCATGAATATTCATGAGCCAATGAGCCAATCTAGAGCTCTCTGAGTAATTTTTCAAAAAAATTTGTGGCACACTTGCTCAGACCTGATGGCACACTGGTTGGGAAACACTGATCTAAACAACTGCTTTGATTTGCTGTAACAGTCTGACCTGATCCTTTGACTTACACTTCCCTGCACTTGTTTTCCTTTCATTCTGTAATTTCCCCATCCTCAAAGCTTCTGACAAAGTGGGATTTTCTCCCACAAAAGCTCGTGCGATAAATAAATTTGTTAGTCTTTAAAAGTGCCACAGGACTCCTTGTTTGTTTTTATAGGAAAGGTGATATCTTTTCCAGGCTGCCTGCTTTTTGAGCCACCCTGCTTCCCTTCCCACATAATTTCTTGTGGCTGCACTGCCCAAATTCTTTTGGAGAATGAAAGCAAGTGCTTCTCTGACATCTGTGGAAGAATTCCATGGCTGAGGCCTAACACCATTGAGACACAGATAGATAGCTCAGTAGGCTGGGGGGGTGGGGGAGCAGAAAAGAAGCCGTAGTTTCTCTGTTCCAGTAGCACGCCTGGAAGGGGGCCAGTATAAGCAACAAACTGATATGGTACGCTGTCAAGAGCTTTGCTGAGTCTGTGTCTGTGCTTCAAGGACAAGCTGTACTGAAATTTGGAGACAGAGAAGGTGTTTGGATTTGCCTGCAGAATTCTAAAGGTCTGTCTACCCCAGATGAAAAAAAACCCATTTGGGCCAGGTCTATGGCAAGGCCAGAGGCCTGTGGCACAGGTGAATTATGATTGGAGGTTATGTGGAGGTAAGGCAGGTCAAAAGAAAGGGTTGTAATTGGGGGATTTTTGGTGCAAAAAGGAGGGGTCCAGAACTTTATTGGCTATACAGCAATAATTTATGCTTTGTAATATGTCACTATATAAGAATAATGTACACTATTCTCAGGGATCTTGGGTACTTGCCCTTGGGCCTGCAGCTGTGTAAAATAAAGCTCCACTCCTCACTAAGTTTGCGGCCCCTGCTTACTGAGAATTCCTCTACACTTCTGAGTCAACTTCTTTGCAGCAGCAGCTGCTGCCTGCCATGTTCTATCTGTAGACAATGCCAGCTGACTTCAGTGCTGCTGCTACTGCGAGTCACACCTCTGCAAATGATGACATAAACAACAGAGGATTGGAATATCTGTGGAAAACAAGTTAACCTGAATTCCTTCCAAGTTGGCAAATCTGCTTGACCCTCCCTGGGAACCTAGCCAATCTCATTCTCCTCTGGCAAATATACTGACAACTTGCCCCAAAACATGTAAGACTGGACTTCCTTCCTAACCAATAGCACCCCCTCTCCCCAATAATAACATCCCACTCCAAATGGCAAATTCACCTCCCCTTTTCCTCCCCAAAACACCTGGGTCCTCTTCCAAAGTGAAACTGTCAAAAATATGAAAGTGTGGAGAGTCCCAAAGACATGGAATTCAGTTGGTTATTAAAGTCTTTCAACAATTTAAAAAGAAACTTCATTCATATTAACATTAAATTTATAATACACCTACCCTCTATCTATTTTAGGGCTGTGTTCTGACTTTTATAGTCAAAGCCCATGTGGGATGAGAGGTATATCCTCTCTTTTGGCACATTCCCTAAGACATTCTGACTCCTACAGAGCACCTTTAGTGGAAAAAACTTTTGCAGAAGCTAAAACATCTTTGAGAGAATGAAGCACATGCTCTGTACAAGTTTTGCTAAGCTGGCCACTAACAGAGGAGGAATAGTGCCTCTCACTTCCAAGTCCTTTGTGTGGTCTTTGGTGTGAGGACCAACACTATGGCTACCTCTAGTTCAGATGTGCAAGGCACCTTGAGTAGATCCTCAAAGGGATTTAGGAACTGCCACTTCATGTACCTAATTAAAAAAAATAGGTCCTTAAAACTCTGGCTAATGTATAAATTTTCTAAGTGTTTACATTTCTGTTAATAAAACCCCCGAGGTACCTAAATTTCTACTCTTGGGCATGCACAAGGCTGCCTGAGTCCTCATTGCTTGGCCTCTAACTCATGACTAAGTTAGATTCTGTCACAAGTATTTTTAAGTCAGGGACAGGTCTTGGGTACTAAACAGAATTTCACAGAAGCCCATGATCTGTCTTTGGCTTTTACTAAAAATACCCGGAGGAAGGAGGGATGAACAGAGTGGCTGGGGGCCTCCAGTTGCTCCACCCCTGCTGCTGCTCCTGCAGCAGGGGCTAACCCAACCCCGGTCACTTCTCCAGTCAGCTCTTGGGTAGCCTGAGGACCTGCCATTGGCCAGTTGTTTGGCAACAGCCTTCAGGTTGACAGCTTTTCCAGCCCTACCCCACAAGTCACACAGGTCTTGGCAAGTTCCAGTGGGCTAGCCATATTAGTCTAGTTCAGCAAAACAAACAAGCAGTTCTGTGGCACTTAAAGACTAACAAATTTATTTATCGCATGAGCTTTCATGGAGGAATATCGCACTTCGTCAGATGCTTAGAAGATGGGGGAACCTACAGAAATGGGAGGAAAATAAATGCAGGGAAGTGTACATCATGGGATCAGGTCACACTGTAACAGCAAATCAAAGCAGTTGTTAAGACTCAAACACTGGGGAACAACATATAGAGGGAGATGAGGTCAAAATCACCTTTTGTAATGAGAAGAAAAACAAGGAGTCTTGTGGCACTTAAAGACTAACAGATTTATTTATCACATGAGCTTTCATGGAGGAATATCCCACTTCGTCAGATGCTTTGAAGAGCTCTTCAAAGCATCTGACGAAGTGGGATATTCTCCCATGAAAGCTCATGCGATAAATAAATCTGTTAGTCCCTAAGTGCCACAAGAATCCTTGCTTTTTTTGCTTTACTAGACTAACATGGCTCTCCCTTTGGAACTTTTGTAATGTGGTCTCATTGAATCCCTGCATGCCAAGTGTGCTCAGAGGCCACCTGCTGGATTGGAGCTTACACAAAACAGTGATGGTGCTGTTGTCCCTTTTTACCTCTAGTCCAGTGGTTACAGCATTCACCCTGGGTGATCTGAAAGATGTGCATTCAAATCCTTCTTTTGCTTGATGTGGAGCAGGGCCTTAAACCTTTGTCTTTCCCCTTGGATGCCTCTACTACCAAACAACAGTCATTCAAAATTACACTCTCTCTGGCTCAACAACTATTTATATAATGTATACAAAACAGAATAGCTTCAACTGGAGAGACAGAGAGAGAGATCCCAGAGTACACTATGATGCCATAGTTAGGGCATTCTCTCAGCACCTATAACCTTCCCAAAATTTGCCTTAGGTCCGCCATAGCAACCCGATTGCTGCCACTGCTATATGACCACCAAGCTGTGAAGGCCGAGTGGAGAGAGTGGTTGCTACTAGCTGGGCACCCAGCTCTGAAGGCAGCAGCACCACCTCCAGCAGCAATGCAGGAGTAAGCCCAGGTGGGGAGCTGAGGGGCCCCAACACCAGCTCCTGGCCTATGTCCTCATGAACTCAGGAATGCTGTCCAGTGCAGATGGAGAGGCCAGGGCTTCCCACAGTGACAGGACTAACCCACTCTGGCCTGGCCTCCTGGCCCCACCCTCAGCAGTCTCTGCTTCCCAAGGGCTTTGGCAATCCAGGAACCAGGTCCCCTTGCTCAGGCAGCTGTTAACAGCTGTGAACAGTCAAAGAGCAGCAAGAAGCTGAGGAGGAGCCCCAGCCCTGGGGCACCAGGCACCAGCAGCAATGGAAGGAGGCGATGGGGAAGCACCACAGCCACCTGCGCCATGGCACTAGCCACCGCAGTAGCTATCCCAGATTGCCTGGCCCCAGCTTCCAGCCTATAACCTGTCCAAGGGGGCAGGGCCTTGTGTGGGAAGAACAGGAGGCAGACCCAGCCCTTACCTGAGGAGGAACAGGAGGTGAGGCCATGCAGAGGGTAAGGAAGGGCACAACACTTCCAATTTATTGTTTGGCCTGCTTCAGCCTCACTGCCCACCAATGTTCCCTCTAAGGGGAGAGAGCAGCTGAGCAACTCGTGTTGCTCGCTGCGCTCCCCCCCCCCCCACGGGGGCCCGCTGCGCAGCCCCTCCCCCTGCTCCTGCTAGGCCCCCGCTCCCGGCATCGCCCCCCCCCGGCCCCAGCATCATCCCCCCCACTCCCACTCGCCCGCCCCGGTCCCAGCATCACCCCCCCACTCCTGCTAGGCCCCCTGCTCCCGGCATTGCCCCCCGGCCACGGCATCGCCCCCCGCTCCCACTCGCACTGTGGTCCTGGCATCGCCCCCCCGCTCCTACTCACCCCCCCTCCTGCTACGCCCCCCTGCTCCTGCTCGCCCCACCTCCCAGCCCCCTCAAACTTACCTCCGGGCTGGACTCGAGGCAGGCCCAGCCCTAACTCCTGGGCCAGAGAAGCTCTACAGAGCATGCCCAGAATTTCTGGGCATGCTCCGTTAGAGCTTTTCTGGGCGGGAGTTTTCAAAACTCCCTGCTCCACAGGAGCTCCCTCGAAGCAGTCTGGCTGCCGGCAGTGCGCTGCCGGCTGCCTTCCCTGCGCTGGCGGCTGCAGCAGGGTGCGCTGCAGCACGCCAGCGCAGCTTAGAGGGAACATTGCTGCCCACACCAGAAAGAGTTTAGCATTGCCCTTGAAGGCAAGTGAGTGCTCATGTTGCTGGCTTCTGTCAATTCTGTTCTTGGCACCTAACTCTCCCCATACTACTGCTTTACTTTTAGGCAACAGTGCACTAAATGTCAGGCACTGTAAATGTCAGGCACTGAGCCAGTTCCCTTTGAGGATACACCACCCCTTTCCTTTGTCTGCCCCTTGCTCTTTGTATCAGCTACCTTTAATCTAACCCTTACATTTTTTTTCAAAGAAATGCTGTTTGAGGGGACTATGGGAGGGAAAGATGCAAAATTTAAAATTGATATTTCTAAACAATCTAATTTCAAGATGAAAGAGAACAGCTTATTAGGTGGTGGGACAGTAAGATACACTTTGAACTTGTACCTGGTCATGTTTCAGTATTTGACAAAGAATTCATCTGCTAATTCACTTGATTATTTTTATTTCTGTAAGTTTATGTATACAGTGGCTAAATTAATCGCAGAAGTGTTTTGAGGCGGAATTGATTAATATTTGTAAAGAACCTTTAGATTCTCAGATAAAAGACAGAATATTAATGCAAAGTTGTATTATTTTCAAGGTGTTGATGAATGGGTTAAACTGTACATTAGTAAAACAAGGTCGTGAGACAAGTTTTATTTCTAAACAGCAAGTCAACATATTACTGAAATAAGATCACTCCTCTGCCTAATCCACACTATCATTTTATCATGGATCAGTTGCTTCTCTTTGCTTGTCCAGCCTTAAAAGCCAGTACACAGTACTAGGCAAAAAGGAGTCTTGCCTCAAGTTCATTGCCCTTGTTACTGTTCACTCTGTTGTCAAAAACTAGTGACTCGGGACTCTTTGAAATGGCTGGACATGACCTGCAAAGTAATCGCTTACACAGTTTCTGTTGGCAAATGAAAGGATTAGTTTGTTCCGGAAGTGTTTTCTAGTTTATCCCTGTATAATACTGTGTTCTGCATAAAACCACAGTGTTGCATTGTTGGATTAATCCCAACTCCTAAGTAAATTTATTGCCAAGTGCAAAGCTGTAGTTGACTGAAAGCAGTGAGTCCTGGAAGCAATATTTACTAGTGAGGGGGGTGGGCTCACTGTTTAAGACTGTCATTTATCAGACCTGTAATTCTTTTAACACACAATCATAATTTTTCTCTTTGGAGCTGCTTAGTATGCAACTGTGAAGCATGAGCTATGTTGTATTTTAAAAGTCTATTTCTTTTCTGGTCTAACTAAAACACCCTTCCATTTAAATCATGTAAATAGTCAAGGCTCATGATTTAGCTAAGCTGATTCTTTCTCCCTTTTAAAAATAGAACACGCTAGCCCTATCTGTCCCTTCCCCCACTGTGTACTCAGTAGTTCAGCTAGTATATGTTACTGAATGGTTTTCAGTGTTGTAGCCTTATACAGTAAGTACAACAAGATCCCTTTGTGAAAATCAGCAGGGGGAAAAAGTAGCTACAAATTCACTTGTGGATTTTTCTCAGACTAGAGCACCTGCACTAATGAAAAACAGACTGCAGGAGGAAAAAGATAACAAATTATGATCACAAGCACTGCTGTTCAGAGGAGCTGCACTAACCAGAATCTCCTAAAAAGAAGCATAGAAAGCATAGGGGAGTGCCCTGCGAAACGAAAAGCTTGCTGGGGTATTCTGACCAGCCAAGGTTAGTATAGCAGCCATTTCACAAGCTGACAGAGTGCACAAGATATACCAAATTGACCCCATTTTGCAGCATACTAACTTTAAACTGAATATTTTAATAATCAGATTTGTAGTGTAAAGGCATGCTTATATTACTTAGTGGCAGGGTAGTATGGATTACTAGAAAGCTAACACAGCTGTTACTTTTGATTGTATATTTTGTGATGTTGTAAACTCATCTACAGTACTATTTTCTTATTTATCTGCCTTATTTGTGGTACAAGTGTTCAAGCTTTATGTAAATTGTATCAGTGAAGCAAAAACTGGTGTAACTAAATCCTGAGGGCTCACTCCAGACAAGAGATCAGAGAATAAAAGGGGACAAGTAACTATATGAAGAAGTTCCAAAGGGCAAAGAGAGGCTTGGAGGTAATCAGACAAGAAACTATAGAGTATTAAAATGGAGCCCTGTGACACTTTTAAAGATTAATAAATTTATTTTTCACATGAACTTTTGTGGGCCAAGTCCCACTTTGTCAGTAACTACAGGCTTGTAGAATCATTACATTTTAGATTAAATATACTGAGAAGAGTATGTAAAATTGTAGAAATTAGCTACAGGTTGTCTGTTCAGAGATAACATGCAAAATACTAAAATTAAAAGAAAATTATGAAAAGAAAAAATAGTAGGTCAAAGCATTTAAAATTACTTGGACGTAGACCAGGATTTTTTTAAACAATAAGCCTGAAGACACGATGGATGTATTGCAGAACTGCTGTGTTACACGATAGTTGAAGCAGGAATACAAAAAATAAAAGACATTTATCATAGATGGCCTCGACCAACATACATCATTGGAGGCAAAAAGGTGGTAAAGCATTTTTTAAAAAAAGTAATCATACTCTAATTAGGATTAAAGGAAGACAAAAAAAAGGAAAACAAGGATATCAAAATTTAGCACCACTGATTTTAAGAAAACATAGCAGGTGTTTGATAAAACAGAATATGTTAAAACAACACAGATAAAGGGCACAAAGGGAAAATGGAAAATATTGACAGTTAATTTGCACCTTGACAAGGATTTCACTAGATACATTTACAATAGATAATAGATAAAAATGCATTCAAATATAAAACACAGCGCAGGATAAGAAGAATACTTAAAATAGAATTATGGTGATAACCTTCACTTCAATACTGAGAATTAAGATATATTCAAGAATCATAGTAACCGGAAAGGACCTTGAGAGGTCATCAGGTCCGGTCCCCTGCACTCATGGCGGGAACAAGTACCCTCTTAAACCATCCCTGACAGGTGCTTGTCTAACCTGCTCTTAAACACTTTCAGTGATGGAGATTCTACAACCTGCCTCGGCAACTTATTCTAGTGGTTTATCACCCTGACCGTTAGGAATTTTTTCCTAATGTCCAACCTAAACTTTCCTTGCTGTTGTAAGTCCATTGCTTCTTGTCCTATCACTGGCAGTTAAGGAGAACAATCCTTCTCCCTCCTCCTTGTGACAACCTTTTAGGTACTTGAAAACTGTTATCATGGCCCCTCTCAGTCTTCTTTTTTCCAGACTAAACAAACCCAACTCTTCCAGTCTTCCCTCATAAGTCAAGTATTGCAGATCTCTAATCGTTTGTATTGCTCTGCTCTGGATTTTCTCCAATTTGTTCACATCTTACCTGAAATGAAGCACCCAGAACCGGACACAATACTCGAGCTGAGGCCGATTCAATGCAGAGTAGAGCGGAAGACTTACTCCTCATGTCTTTCTTACAATGCTCCTGTTAATACATCCCAGAATGGTGTTTGCTTTTTTTGCAACAGTGTTACACTCATATTTAGCAGTACTCCTTCCAAGGCAGTCATTGCTCATTTTGTATATGTGCAGTGGATTGTTCTTTCCTAAGTGGAGTACTTTGCATTTGTCTTTATTGAATTTCATTCTGGTTATCTCAGACCATTTCACCAGTATATACAAGTAGCATAGAAGAAGCATAGTAGAATACAACTAGCAGCTACTATACTGTACTATCCCCAAAATCTAAAGAACACTTAGAATTTCTTTAAGGACAATGGTATAATAATAATAATAATAATAATTAATAAAATAAAGTATTTACTAACAATATGCCCATTTGAAGTACATATGTAGAAATCTGAAAAAGGAATACAATGTTCCTGTTAGATATTTTGGACCAAGCTATATAAATACTGTCACAGTTCAAGCAACTGCCCCTGTATTTCATCTGCATAGTTTAGCCAGGGCACACACTGTAGGTTTCTCAACCATCACCTCTCAGTGGTAGAGCTGGAGAACTGTTTCTCTCCCTCCTGACCAGAATAATTTCAGTTTGCATAATCCTCTAACTTTACTGTGGTAAGCCCCAGCGATGCACACTGCTGCATGGCCAGCATCCACATTTTGCTTTCTCTTCAGAGATTAATGATGGTGTAATACACAACAGTTATAAACTACCACACAGATCTTTCTAATCAAGCACTTTTAGTCTTGAAGGTAAAAAGCATTACAAAGAAAATGTCTTTGAAGAGACCATGGTAGTCAGCCAGACAATAGATTTCTCTTCAAGGGGCAACTACAAAAGGATGACTCTACTGAATAAGGTTGGGTTCTTGTTGGGAAAAAAAATAGCATGTGATAATGCAATTAAAAAGACTATCTCAATGCATATTCAAAGGAAAATTTAATTTAGCTGACAGAGGAAATCTGGCATTTTCTAACTTTTTGATTTTTTGACTTTTCAACCTTAATGCTTTTAACATAAATTTTGGATATAATATTTATGAAAAATGAGTAATTGAGTCACTGATATATGCTGAAGATAGTTGGACGAGGGTCATTTTGAATGTCTGGGGTACAATTGCAATAAAGTAAAAATGTGCAGGAAATTAATTCCAACAAAATGGAGTGCAAAATATTGGTTGAATTCAACTACAAGTTACACCAATATGATCCTATTAATTTCTTTTAGACTACAGTAGTATACCAACTACTGTACTTTTGTTTGCTACAAATTGAAAAATGCAATACATTTTACCATTTCCTAGGAAATAAAAGGGGAAAGGAGCTGGTGCTAACTTAATACCAGCTTTTAGTTGTTAATTATGTAGAAAGAAATGTTCAACTACATAACACCAAAATATTGCATGCTGTTTGTCAAGCTGTCTGGAGTGGCTTATAATCATGAGTGCCTACCTCATGGCAGATACTATAATCTGGTAGTGTGTTCTATATGTAGATTTCACCAACTCAAAACCAAATATGAACTTCAAAGGATGAATTCACAGGCAGCCTTCTTAAACACTATGTCTATCATGCCACGAAGCCAAGACAGACTATGTGATAAATGGTCATTTACACCAAAAATCACAACTAGTTCAGTTTAATCCCAGTTCCAAAGAGACCAGTCACTCATCAAAGTTCAGTCGCATCCTAGAGTTCTCATCAAAGACAAGCTGGTAGCCACTAGTGTCATAAACCAACTGAAGATTTTAGCTAAGCAAAAACAAAACAAAAACATTTCTTAAGCAGTTAAATGTAAAATATATGTATAGGTGACTCATAGCCTATAATTCTCAATGGTAGTAGAAATGTACTAATCTGAGTTTCCCAACAGTCTCTTAGGGGTGCACAAAGTAACTCTGGAGATCTTTGTCTTCTTGTTCCATTATCCTGCCCTGTTAGATTCCAAACAGTCCAGAGAAGAAGAATTTTCCCTTTGTGTTCATACTTAAAGCTACTACTCATAGAAAGCAATCTGACCCCACCTGTGCTCTCTCTTTGATTGGCAGAGAGTGAAAGAGGAACACATTTAGAGTCTTTGATCATCACACACAATGGGCACTTGCTTTCAAATTCATAAGAATTAGTACTTTTCAGTTAAAGTTCTTCATTTGCATGGCACAAGATTTCTTTCTCATTGTATATAACCTGTTTAGTTAGAGGTTATATACAATGTTTATCTTTGCTATTACATTGTAACAGGATGCAGATATGTGTAAACAATGTACATAACATCTCATTAATTTTTGTGAAGTTTAAACACCAAATACAGATTTATACATTTAACAAATCACTTAGATCTATACTAATACACAAATGAACTGGCCTGGCTTCCATCTGTGTATTTGTAAGCTCTCAATATGACCTCAGGGTTTGGCATCAGCTGGTGTCAGGTATCACCATATGTCAGGTCCCCAAGTCTGTCAGCATCACACTGTTATCCCATGTTATCTTATACTGTACTATCTTCCACTGATCTATAGACACCACTTATATATTGATAGGACTGGATTTTTTAAAGTGTTCACATTGGCCTAACTCTGTTCCCATTGAAGTACACTGCTATTTACTTCAGTGTGAGAAGGGTTAAGCCAATGCTGAGTACTTCTGAAACCACCTTTTGTCTTTTCTATTTCATTGAAAGCAAATGCTTTTTTTTTAAGAAAAGGTATAAAATACTTGTTAGCATAATTTTGTTGCATACTTTATAGTTTCTGTAGGACAAGTTTGTTGCATACACCAGAGGTCCCTGGCATCACTCCATTTCCCTGCCATAAACTTGTACTACTTCACTCTAGTATTCTCCTCTATTGCAAGAACTTCCTGCAACTCCTGTCCAATCTGCGCCTGCCCAAAACTCTGTGTGCACCTCCCAATTATCCTTCCTCCCATTAGCTGAGTCCCCCATTCTTCTCCACGTGGCAGCAGTTGTGTGTGCATCCCTGGATATGTCTACACAGTAACTGTTATTTCGAAACAACCCATTTCAAAATAACTCATGTCGAAATAAAATCCTTATTTCGAAATATGTTAATTCGAATTAACAGTTTGTTAATTCAAATTAAGGGAAAACCTGCTTTCGAAACTTATTTCTAAATGGTTATTTCAAAATAAGGCCTTTCAGACTTGATGTTTCAAAACAGTTGTTTAGAAGCAATGGTGTTGTTTCGAAACAATGTGTCCGAATGCCATTGTTTCGAAACACCTGTTTCGAAACAACAGCTATTTCGCTTTCCTGCTAGGTTTCGTGGTTTCGAAATAACGGTACGTCATGTGGACATGAGTAATTTTATTTTGAAACAATGGCTCTTGTTTTGAAATAGAACTCATGTCTGAACACAGCCCCTGTGCCCTCTGTTTCTCCTTCCAGCCAATGGCAGGGGCTCTGTTTGTCCTCCATTCCTGCCTCCCCCAACCCCAGTTTCCCTTCCCCAAGACTTTTGTATGTCCCTTCTTTGTTGCTCTCCTCCTCTGCTGAAATCCCTTATTCTCCCCTTAGGCAAGGGACTCCATCTGCCCTTCTTCCTATCTCCTATGCTGGGGCTCCCCCCCCCATCCCTGCCAATACCAGAGTCAAGGTATTGTTATGCAAGAAGGCATTGATGACTGCTGTCAGCCAGTTGTTTGATCTACAGAAAACTTCAGAGTTGAAGCATCACTAAATGGATGGGAGGAGCGCCATGTGTCTCCCATGTATCCCTGTTCACTTTTCTCAGTTTCACCAAAATCAATTGGTTCTGCTCACAGGTACCCAGAATATGTCATGAAATTTTGGAATTGATAAAATATTGAATTACAGAGAGAGAAATGCAATCAAGTTGAGTATATGATCTTGGAAGCTTGGCCAACAAACTATATTTGAACTCAGTTTCTTAACTGGTATTGTATTACTAGACCATGGGTAGATGTCTTACAGTTCAGTGTAATTGGATTTCAGATAACAAGGTAAACATGAAAAATAGGTAAACATGAAAAAATCATACAATGTAAATTGATTAATACTAGAAATAAACCAAAGCCAGAACCTTGAACTTTCATTTTTGAATCTTGGAAGGTGGATTCATATTCCTGAATCTGATCCCCCTCCCTCCCGCCCCATGATTTTTGGCTCCAATTTTCACACAAAAGCCCAAAGGGGCTTTCTTCTTTTCTTCTGTTTTTGGATAGGGCTGGTGTCTTGCAAGAACAATAGTGCTATAATCTTAATCAGAGATCTTCTTAGAAGCTTTACTAGAATATCTCATGAGAATTCCCCCATTCTAGGGTATCTGACCTTGTGAAATTTCCACCATCAACATCTTGTAATAACAGCATCATCAGATCCATGCTTAAAACTTAGCCATTATTTGGGCTTCATCCTGAGACCCCACCATTAGCTCAAAGTAATTCAGATCCAAACATTACTTTCTCAGTCTGTCTTTTTTATTAGATTGTAACCTCTTTGGGGTAGGGATTGCTAGTTATTATATTTGTACTGAGCCAGGCACAATGGGCCTCTAATCTGATCAAAACTTTTAGGAGTTACATCACTACAAATTATAATAATGGTAAAGTGACGTGATGGAAAATATCCCCTGTGACCAGGGCTGGCTCAAGGAGTTGTGGCACCCCAAGCCAAATTTTGATTTGGTGCCCTCTTTTCTAATTCATGGCGGTTGAAACGGTCTTCCAAAGTGCATAAATCTCCAGTATCTGCCTGTAGAGGGATTTAAAGTGCACTCTGCCTACATGACTTAAGCTGAAGTTTGACCAACAGTGCCTGAGCTGCTAGAAAAGAGTTAAAGAGGCGGGAGCCAGCCTGATCTTCAGTGAGGCCGTTTGCAGTTCTATTTTCCCTTGTTCTCTCCTTTGATTGCCTTTGATTGCCCCACTATCTTTAAAGATTCCAGCTAGTGGAGTGAAGCAAATAAAAGTCACTTTCTAAGGAGTCCCAAGTACAAGATGTTTCATATCTGATAAGCTCTGACAGAGACTGCAAATTTTGAAATTAGCTGAACCAAACCCTGTGCCAAACATCCCCGAACTTCAGGGAAGTTCTGATCCAGAACTTTGCAACTTCAGCCCATCTCTTTGATAGGATATTGCATTTTCCAGGTTAGGTGTGACCTGTGAGGAGTGGGCGAGAATTTGAGCCAATTGTAAGTTGACTCACTAATGGCTACAGAGAAACTTGTTTTGGTTTGGCTGATGAAATTTTATTTGGAATGTCAGGATAGTCTACATCCAAATTTAGAGGAATCCATTGTAGTGAATTCCAGGTACTTCCTACTACTAGGAAGGCTCATCAGCAACAGCGAAGAAGGATGGATTATAGTTCAGGTGCAAATTGGAGGCCAGGAGATCTACATTCTGTTTCAGGCTTTGACACAGTTCTCTGAGTTGATTTTGGGTGAACTAGTTAATCTGTCTACACCTGTTTAAAAGTTGGTATAATAAAGCATGTTATTGTGAGTTTTGTGGTCAGTGCTTGTAAAATGACTGAAATACTCTAGTCGAAGACTCTAAGGGCCAAATCATGACACAGGATTGGTACCACTATAGGATGTGTATGGAATGCTCAGCACAAAGTAGGGAACAAAGCCTCAATGAGGAGGCTACTGCCCCCTTCCCCCTTCATGTGGATAGTCAGGGTGGGGAGAGGGAGGAATCTTGCTGCCATTTACCCAGGGGTTGTGGTATATCCATGACCTAGCCCTACCATGCAAAATATTTTTGTAGGGAATCCAGCAAATATTTGGAAGAAAAACAAAGGGGAAAACAAATCAGAAGTGATAAGAAATAGGCCTCTGAGAGGTGACTCTCCTATCTTCTATATGAAAATTTTGCTGTGTTCATTTAAAGTAACATTCTGTTTAATATGAGAACATAAACCAAATATGAAATATCACATTTTAATAAACAGAGTAATAGAATATATAAAAATATAATGACCAAAAGGGAGGTCTGACACAAAAGCTCGTTGAAGTTAGTTGAAAGACCCCCTGAGTTCAGCGGGCTTTGGATCAGCCCTTAAATAGAATAACTAGTAATGATTTATTTCACAGTGCTAATGCTTCTGAATTGCTTCAGACTGCCACTATTTTTTTCATAAAACCAAAACTAATTTTTCCTTCAACTATCTTTTGTTTACTAACATTTTAGACCACGTTTGCTTGCTACGGAAGAATCCACTAAACACATTTGTTTCTCTTTAAATTTATTACTAGATTATAAATGCTCCTGGGCAAAAATGTGTCTTCCTGTGTATCCAGATAGTGTCTGGCACATTGTGGGCATTATCTGATTACTAATAATCATAACAGTAATTTTAAAGTCATGCCGCACTGGCTGACTTTTGTTTACAAGCTTTGGTATGTGAAACTGAAAAAGTTAAAATCAGTTTCCTTGAAAAAAATCAACCTGCCTTTTTCTTTCAAGGTTAGAAAAATACTTCCAAATGTAGATCAAAATCCCATTTAGCAACCTGATTAATTAAGAACCTCAATCAGTCAGTAGTGAGCTACAAGAAGATAGAAAAAGAAAAAAAAAAGAAGACAAAATTTTGTTCTACTTACTGATGAGAGCGAGATTTGAGCAACTCACAAAGCAGCAGCAGTTTTCTTGTCTGCTCTTAAAAGTATTATTGCAATATAATAAATCAGTGTAGGTGATCACTGTCTTTATCTTCATTCACTACTAGGCTATATCTTTGTAATGATTTGACAGTATACCTGTAAAATAATTTATTATTCACCAGTTCATGTCACTTCACAAGGTAAAAGATGGATAATTAAGGCTTGATCCTATAGTCCTTACTGAGGAAAATTTCTCATTGATTGAATTTGGAGTTTCACTCGTGTATAGCTTGCAGGATCAGGGTCAATAGAAAGCAATTAATAGTCACTATAAGTTAACATTGTATATAGCTATATTAAAGGGCAGTTGCTGCTTTTTATAAGAATAAAGTTCATGGCCATGGTAAGGTCATGCTTTCAGAATTGTGTTTACTCCATGGGGTTTTAGAGGTGAAAGTTCATATTACAAGGAGTTGCTGATCTCCTGCCAAACATGGCTGACGTGTATTAAGTATAGGCCCCAGATAGTGGAGAAAGATTTTTATTTTCACTCTGAAAGAAATGAGTAGAATTTATAATTGCAATTGGCTGGAAGTGCCGTGGGGTGACGGAGATTTAGGTACTGTATGAAATGTTTTAATTATTCCTTGTTCTTGTCTGTTATAATATGGATTCTTTTTTACCCTATCTCTCTCGCATTTACAGAGCAGTGTAGGCTGCTGTTCCCAGTAAATTATATACCAGATGGCTTGGAAGGAGTGCTGTTTCTAAATATAATGAGAGGTAGTTTGTTTCTGCATCAAAGAGACCACTGCAGTAGAGACCTGATAGATTAACAGTTTTTTAATAGGATTTATTTGCTCTTAGACAGCGTTATGAATTAGTACATTTATTTGTGTTCTTAACACTTTTTAGATAACAGAATGTCAAAACTGGAAATCAGCAGAAAGCAGTTAAATGAGTTAGAATGTTGCTTTATAAAGACATCTTTGATCATTTATTTGGAAGGCCCATTTTACTGGTCTGATAGTGATTTGGAATCTGATCCTTTGTCCACTGTACTTAAAGACAGAAGTCATGTTGACTTCAAGGGGAGCAGAAGCAGGTCTTGGAAAGTGGGAGAATTTTTCTAAACATAATTTGCACAGAATATTTCTGCAGTAATTTTAATATCTGTACATTGTTTATAATGGAGGCCATCACATAACTAAGCATTCACTATGTAATGGGTTCAGCAGAAACCACAAGCTGCTGGATTTCAAGGGTTCTTGTGGGCAGCAACTGTGGGAGGACCTAGGTGCAAAATAGAACTTGGAATGTGATCTAGTATCATTTGATTCTCACATGTCACTGAAGTAATGACATTAGCTGACACTTTTCTGACCAGTCCAAGAGGGCAAATGTAAAGGAAGAAGGTGAGGGAAGCAAAGATGGGGATAAACAGTGGCTGCAGAAAGGGAGTCTACTTATATATCCATATTTTGTTTTATGTCCAGCTGCAAATGTAAGATGTCCATGGCACCAGCAGTCAATTAGAAATCTATAAGATTTTTGATGTCCCTGTAATGAAAGTTCTGTGGCACCTTAAAGACTAACAGATTTTAAAAATGCATCTGACGAAGTGGGTTGCAGACCACAAAAGTTTATGCCTGAAGAAATTTGTTAGTCTTTATGGTGCCACAGGACTTTCATTTTTTCCTATATATAGACTAACATAGCCACCCCTCTAGAACTTGATGTTCCTGTGTTTTGTGTACTTTACAGTTTTGTCTGTTTTTTTATATGTAACCCTTCTGCCACGGCAGGCTGGCAGAACAAGGGCTGGGTTCTAGATGTCAGGGTTTCCCAATAGAGTGGCACCGCCAACTGGCTTCAACCCGCACCCAGATTTCTGGGAAATTCTGCACTCTTCCCTGGATACCCCAAAAGGGGTAAGGCGTCCCCACTTGCAAGCACGAGTCTGAGTGTAGTAAACAGAACTTTTAATAGTAGTAAAAGAGTGTAAAAGGCCAAATAACAGAAATCAGCGCTGATCTAGCAAGCCAGCACAGAACAAAGTTCCCAACAACCCACACTGCATAACAGAACATACAAAACTTAATGGCACAACCAGCATTGATCTGGGGAATCAGTGCTAACTAAGCTTCTAACCAACCCTAGAGTATGTAGGGAGTGCCCTTCAAGCTAGCTATCCACCGGCGCCATCTAATGGCCACTCACTCCATCCAATAGCACCATCCCTTGGCTCAGTCTGCTGTCCATTGACTCCACCCACCTGTCACTCACACCACCCAGCTTGTCACTGGCTGCTCTCACCGTCCGCTAGCTCCACCCACTGTCTGCCAGCTCCACTCATTGGTCACTCACACCACCCAGCTCACCGCTAGCTGCTCTCCTTCAGTGATTGCAGCTCAGAGAGAGGGTTCTCTCTCTAATAATTTTAGCTCAGGGAGAGTCTGCTTCTCTCTCTAGTATTTCCAGCTCTTCACTTCAAGTAGCTGCAAACAGCTACCTCTATTTAAATGACAGAGGCCTCAGAAGAAGCCTAGCCAGATCTATCATTAGGCAGGGGAGGCAACAGGAGGAGAGGCAGACATAGCCTCAGACCCCCACCCCTGACTTCGACTTTTTTCAGGCTGAAACACGTGGTTTGCCTTTCCTACAAATCTGTTTTTAACTAAGGAAAACTTTTACCCTTTAACTAACCCAGACAGACTTGAAACAGAGAGTTGCAATTCACAAAAGACAGTATCTTATATTTCCCTTCAGTAGAATCACAGATATTGACAGATTTGTGATCAGATTAACCCCAAATACTATTACCCACTATGCCCCTGCACCCAGTATGCTAGTACCTAATTGTGCTCTTTGTATTTATGCTAATACAGGACTCATGCAAATTAGATGCCCCCCTCCCCCCAGAAGCTGTAGGCAGAGCTCCTAAGCCTGCCTTACATATATAATACTGTAGTACTTACTTCATTCTTTCATCTTAATTTGGCAATGGAATAGACCACCAATAGAGAGTAGAAGATTTTGTTCTGTGGAGATATAAGGCCTGACTTTCAAAAATAGCCTCTAAATGCAGACTTCTGATTTTCTTACACAATCTTTGCAGCCAAAGAAGAGACCTTTTACTTACTACATGAGATGTAGGTATAACTGTTTGAAATCTTAATTCACTTAAGTGCTGGTTATTTATTCTAAAAAAAGAAAAAGAAAAATATTGGCCAAGATTTTTAAAAAAGATGATGACTTTATATACCTTAGTTTAAATACCTTATGAGGTCTTCAGATTCAGGGGTGACCAGCCAGCACTTTCTGAAAATTGGGACTCTTCAAGTTGTCTCCAGTTGAAAAATTACTGAAAAATTAAATCACCTAAAATCCCTAGTCATCTTTTTTTTTCGACTCTTGACTACTGTTACTAAAAATAACTGCAAAATGTGTGTAGACTTAAATCAAATACTAGCGAGCATATGTATCACCGGTTTGAGTAAATCATTCAAACTGAACAGAGATTTTGTTGCCCTGGCTATTGCCTCTCAGGGAAATGAATAACCTGTCCTAAGAGAACAACCATTCCCATTGGTGTAGGTGGTGTTTACACTCAGGGCCGAATCAACCCATGGGCTTTAGGTGCTGCAGCTCTGGGCTCAAGGGGTACTCTGTGCTCCCACAACACCACAAGATCTGGCCCCACTTCTGAGGCTGCCATAGAGGCCACAGTGCCCTGAGATGGCTGGTCTGCCCCTGGGGGCAAGGCGGGCTGGCATTGCAGCTGTGCTTTAGGGTGCAAGGCCACCCACTGCAGTGCAGCCACCGGCAGTAGCATTCCAGAGCTAGGAGTGCTGTTGGGCTGCCATGCCAGGTTCCCACAGGACTGGCCAGACAAGCCTTAGGCGCAGGGGCTCCGGCATGGTGCCCCGACAGTGCTCCTGACCCTGGAACGCTGCCACCAGCAGTGTACCATGTGCTGGCCTGCTCTGCCCCCTGGGGCAGACCAGCCAGCACAGGGCAGGGCAGGAGCGCCATGCATTGTAGCCGCTGGCCCCACAGCTCCAGCTCTCTCAGCACCATCAGGCAGGGCCCCCTCCAGTGCCAAGTGCCAGCCTTATAGCTGGCGGGTCTGCCGGGTGGCCCTGGGGCTGACATGGCTGAGCAGCATCCCACTTCCAGGCTGGCTGTTGTGGCCACCCCAGGAAGGCCATGGAAGTGGACAGCCCGGGGCCCCTTAATCTGATCCTGGCTACACAGAGGCACTGTAGTGCTGCTGCTGTGCCAGTGCATCATTTTAAGGGTAGACAATTTCTAACTAATTTTGTTATATGCACATTTTGCCATATCTATGCTCACACCTTTTTCCAGATAATTAATAAATATATTAAACACTAATCCTAGAACAGAATTTTGAGGAACTCCAGCTGTTTAATTTTTGCTGTGATGAAAGATGACAATTTATTTCTACTTTTTGTTTTGTCTTCCAGCCAATACTTGATCCACAGTAATGCATTTCCTCTCACCTTATAACTACATTGTTTCTCAGTAGCCTCTTGGGAAGGACCTTGTCAAAGGTCATTTGAAAGCCTAAATAAATTATATGAGCGACTGTAATTCACTTTTATTCACTACTTTATTGAGACATTCAAAGAATCCTAGCAGACAGGTAAGGTACAATTTTCCTTTGTAGAAGTTGTTAGGTAGTTACTTAAAAAGTAAATATGGGCAGTTAATTTGTAGAAGCATCCCATTTTAAGACAGACAATGTTAACTATTCAGCTTGATTAAAAGTATCTCTGGAATATATCTGATGCTATACAGTAATATTACAAAACCTTCAGTCTAGAACCTCTAGTTCAAACAACTAACCCTGATATCTGGTGCATCTGACGAAGTGGGTTGGAGCCTGCAAAAGCTTATGCTCGAAGAAATCTGTTAGTCTATAAGGTGCCATGGGACTCTCATTGTTTTTGCTGTACACAGATTAACACAGCTACCCCTCTGGACATAACCCTGATAGCAATTCTATCCCTCAGAATCAAAATGATGAGAGGGAGAATTGGAGGAGAAAAAAAGGTAATGGAGGACAGGGAATTTTACTTCCTAAAAAAACAAGGAGTTGTGTGGCACTTTAAGACTAACAGATTTATTTTTCGCATGAGCTTCCATGGGAGAAAATCCCACTTCGTCAGATGCTTCGAAGATGGGTGAACTTACAGAATGGAATGCAGTCTCAATACAGTATAACAACAACCAGTGAAATCCATAGCATAGTTCCATGGGCTGAACTGAAGTTCTCCTGTATTTCACACTGATTGTAATGGTCTCTGGGTAATCACAGCATCTGATCAACGCAGTCTGTCAGTAAAGGGATTGCTATTACATGAAAATGACATGTTGGTCTAGCTGACCTCATGTGCTGAGCATATTGCTTTTGTAGTATTCCAACATCAATTAGTCTAACAGCAGGAAGTGGGACTGAGAATCAACCTAAATATTCTGCAAGATGTTGTAGAACAAAGACCAAATCCCAAGTTCAGCACCCAGCCCAGACAATTAGGCCGAAAAGAATGCTTTGCCCATGTTGTACGTGTCTGCAGTGTTGCTGCAGGCCAATAGATACACCAGCATTCTGCAGTTCTTCCAAGCCGAGACCCTCTCATAGAAGTGGGCAGGAGGGGATCCACAAAAAAGTAAAAAAGGGTTTCTACTGAGCCCTTCAAATCTTGCCTCCCTCCACCAATGAAACAAAACTGAACCAATTCAGCTGCCAGGGCCCTCCATAGCTGTGAAAGTGAAGGCTGAACTTGCCCCTATGTCAATGGTCTACCTTTCTTCAATAATATGAGCCTTGCTTAAAAAACAAAACAAAAACAAAAAAAACCCCTCTCAAACTGTGCATCATCTCCAATATATACATAAAAAAAGGTAAAATGATTTGTAAGTGGGAAGGAGTAATTGAGGATCCTGAGAGGCAAATCCCACCCTTTTCTCTTCAACCACAGGGGCCTAAAATACAACAGTGGAACTGGTGCACTTGTGCTGGATGAGGAAAACAGGTAGTTTTTAGAGCCTGTGTTAGGGATTCTTGTCTACTGGAGTGTGCAGTTGTGTGGGGTTCCTTGCAAAAACCCATGCAATAGAGTTGTACCCCGTAGACAGGGTTATAAGCGCACTGGGCACAGTCAGATTCAGCAGAGGACACAGGATGGTTTGAGGCCTGGTGCAGCAGCTGGGATTTTCTTTCCAAGCTCTGTAAAGTATCCTTGCAGCAAGAATTGAAGACCCGTATGGATTTGACTCTGAGAAGGATTTAACCCTAAAAATGTGTTCATACCATAGGAACTCTCCGTGAACAATTTAAATGTGAATTTCATGGGATGGGAACGGGGGAATTTGGAGGCTGCAAATTTGTCTTATCAACAATAGACATTTTGTTATTGTTTATGTTTTAGAACAAATTTTTGGGTTTTTTCAGAAATGTTTTTGTAGGTGTGATCCCCATTTTTGCTTCAGATATTCAATCCAGTATGTCTACATGTCCTGTCGAAGTTGGTAGATTTTGATATGTCTACTACATCACCACATTGTATATGTTTTGTAGACAATATAGAGGACTCTATAGTCTATTTGTCTGTAGACAAATACCATGAATTTTGCAGAAGATATTAAAACATATTATCATGTAGTAGAAACTCTTTTTCCTTCATACTTCATAATTACTTAATGCAGATGTTCAAAATTAGTGATGTAGCCTGTCTGTTCATTTTACTGTGCATGAAAGGTTTATTTAAGATACTTAGTCATAAAAGAGACTTCATTTAATAGAAACTTTGACTTTATTTTTTGCTTGTTTTGGACTTTGCTTTTACTTCTGTTTTGTACTATGCTTTCTAAAATAAGATAATTTCTGCAATATTTTTTCAATAAATAATATTATTCTGTAGGTTCTTGGGCAGATCGTTCACCGCTACATGAGGCAGCCAGTCAAGGACGTCTCCTTTCTCTAAAAACTTTACTGTCACAGGTAAATGCCAATTTGGCTCTTAAAACATTTTCCTTTTTTAATTTTATGTTATGCCAATCCAGTAAAAGGTGAATTTCGCATGCTTATTTCGTTACTCTCCATGTGAATGAGGCAGAAGTATTTTTATTTCAGAGCTCTTGATGCTGTACAATTTAAAGACACTTCAAGGTATTTTCCCACTGATTCTGAAAGCATTTTCTAAAACATATTTGTTATGAAGCTTTGGTAGATTAAAAGTGTTTCTTCGCAAATGTTGCTTCTTTTGGTAGCTTCTCAGAACCAGAATGATGCTATTTACTTGTTTTAGTAAAGAAAGAGCACCAAAACACTTGTTTTGAAGAACTAATGAAGAATATAGCTTTAGAGAGACAGTGCATGCTTGGTTTATTCCTTGGATGGTGCAATTTATGCATCAGCCCTTACTCAATGTTGTACCTAGAGGCACATAACTCTTATCCTCTGGTTGCGTAAATCAGCATAGTTGCATTGATTTCCATTGTCAGCTGGTATAAACTGGTATTGATCCATTGACTTCAGTGTAGGTATGTGAGTTTACACTAGCTAAATATCTAGCCCCTTTAAGGGGAGAAAATAAACTAATCAAGGCAGTAAGTACTAAATGGAGCAATCATCCTATCTACTGATTAGGAAAAGGGCATGGGAGTCCTTGAGAAAAATGCATTGAAAATATTTGCCCAGTGCAGAGCAGCAATGAAGAGAATACTGAATACTATTTTGTAATAGCAAGGGGACAAAGTAAAATCAGGAATTTTACTGGTTTTTCTATCAGCAAACCTGCTATCTAGCAGTAATGTCCTGTCATATGGTAACAACTGAGTTCTTTCTGGACAGTGGTAAAAAATACTATAGAATTAGTATATTGTGTAAGGGAATTAATTTGCTAGTGATGCCATGTTGGGAAGCACCATCAATACAAGGATAGATTGGAGTATTACACAGGAAGATCTGGATGACTTTGAAGACTGAAGTAACAGAAATGGGATAAAATTCAGCAATACAAAGGGCAAAATTATGCACCTAGGAGCTAATCATAAGAATTTCTGCTGCAAGGAATCTAGCTCATCATTTCGAAGTAATGCAGGAAAAGAGAGACCAGGGTGTCTGGGGTGTCAGTCAGAAGTGCCACTTGCCCGAGAAAAGACCCGGGGCTCAGTGCGCTGGGACTCAGAGCTCAAGCCATGTAAGCATGCCGCTGCTATGGGCATTGGACCTGGGGCTTGCATGCTGGGACTCAGGGCTCGAGCCCCATAAGCCCGGTGCCAGCGACGCCTCTGGTGTCAGTCACAGGATGACTATTGAGCCACCAGTGTGGCACAGCTCAGTGGTGTATCAAGGCTATTTGCCTCTCCCACCTGATGACCCGCACCCCCCCACACACCGCCCTGTACAGCCCCTCCCCACACAGGGCAGGAAGGCTTCCAGCAGCTGGGAGTCCTTCTACTATGTGTGGAGGGGGGATGCATGGGGAGGGCATGAGCCATGGGGGGAGGCAAATGTGACAACCCCACTTGCCAGATAGCCTCTGCAGTGGGGCGCTGGGCTGGCCTCACACCAGGGCTGGATTAGAGGAGTCCCAGACCAGGCTGCCCAGTTTCGGGGTGCCAGCACCACTCCTACCCTTCCACCACATAGGCCAGAGGTGGCAGCACTGGGGGGAGGGCAGGGCTCTGCCCCCCAAAGGAGCAGCTACTCACCCACCTGCTCTCTGCCCCCTGGGGTGGGGCAGCTGGCTGTGGGCAGGGCAGTCAGGAATGCTGCTCTGCAGCAGAGGAAGGGAGGTGTGCGCTCCGGCCCCTCGCCCCAGTGCAGGGGCTGTAGTTGCCCTGCCATTTCTGGTCCATGTGGACTGCAGTAGTAGGGTGGGGGTGGTGCTGGCACCCCAAAACTGGGCAGCCTGGGCCAGGACCCCTCTAATCCAGTCCTGTTGTGGGGCTAGCCCAGCACTGTCCTACAGCCTAGTGCCTGAGGGCCTGGCCCTCCCCTGCCCCCAGGTCCATATGCCATTGATGCAGCTACAAAAAGGACAAATGCAATCTTCAGACAAATCAGATAAGGCATTTCCAGTGGAAACAGACTTACTAATGTCTTTGTAGAAGGCACTGTAAAGACCTTATTTGGAATACAGTAGACACCTGTTTGCCAAAACACCTTGTAAGAGCAACCCGCAGCTTATAAGCAACATTTCTTCTGGGAATGCTTTCCCTATTGTGAATCATTGACACACCCCATAGCAACGGTCACTTAGGAGTAAGGGAGCACAGAACAATAGCATGTTGTTACTAATGAGTGTCTGCTGTACTGTGTACAGCTCTGGTCACCCAATTTCAAGAAAGATGAATTCAAACTGCAACAGGTGGTAAGAAGAACTAGCAGGATGATCAAGGGAAGAGACTGTGATAGTCGAATGGAAGAGCTTATCTTGTTTAGCCTAGCAAAGACAGCTTGGAGTAAATATACAGTAGAATCTCAAAGATGTGAACAACAGAGTTATAAACTGACCAGTCAACACCCAGAAGTATTGGAAGCAATCAAGCAGCGGGGGGTGCAGCATAAATACTGTGAGGGTATGCACTGTTGCTGTAAGCCAAGGGTGCTGTTTCACCCCCTCCCACCTCCCTTGGAGGAAGAAGCAGTTTTCTCACCCATCCACCCACTCACCAGTAGCGTACCGACCGGGGGTGGGGTGGCAGGGGTGCAAGGGAGGGCCAGGCACCAGGCAGTGGTTGCCAGGCTGGCACCACACCATGACTGGATTAGAGGGGTGAGGCTGCCCAGTTTCAGGGTGCCATCTCCTCCTTTCCACCGTGCAGGGCAGACTGTTGGGGTGGTGGGGCAGCTGTGGCCCCTGGTGGGGGGGGCAGGGCCACAGGCTACACCGCCCTCCCTCTGCTGTAGAGCAGCACTCCTGCCTGCCCTGCCCCCAGCACCACTGCTGGCGGGGACCCAGCAGGCACCTGCCTTTCTTCCAGGGTCCTACTGACAACTGCATTGCACTGCCTCCCTCCCCCAGCCTCAGCACTGGCAACTGCCCTGCCAGGCAGCTGGGGAGGAGATGGAGCCTGCCGCATCTGAGAGTTGCGCGGCAGGCAGAGCCCTGCAGGGCTATCCCTTGAGGGGGCAGGCCTAGGTGGGGCCTCCACGCACCCCCATGCTGGAGGAGAATGTAGCGGGCTGGCCCGCTCCATCCCCCCAGGACCCTGGTCATCCCCCGGGACTGGGAGATGGCCTCAACTGAGGCCACGTCGGCAGCAGGGACAGGACCATATCCCTGCTCCAAGCCACCTTTTTTCTTTCTTTCTCCCTTCCTTCTCTTTCTTTTTTCCCTTCATCTTCCTTGCATCTATTTTTTCTTTTCCTTTCTTTCTCTTCCTCCCATCTCTTTTCTTTCTTTCTCATCATCACATCCTTTTTTCTTACTTCTTCCTTTCTTCTTTCTCATGCTTTTTCTTCCTTCCATAGTTCTTTTCCTTCTCTTCTTTCTCTCTTTCCTTCCTTCTCTTTTACCTTCCTTCCACTTTTATTTTCTTTCATTCTCTTTTTTCTTCCTTCCTTGTTTCCTTCCTTCTTTCTTTTAAAAAAACTTTAAAATATTTAATTTTAATTAAAACATTTAAAAATCCAATTAAACCCAATTAATTATCTTATTTACAATCACTTGAATTCTATTAATTAATTTTAAATTTAATTTTAATTAAATAAACGAGTGGCACTTCAGAGTTTTAAAAACTGTTGTTTGAAAAGGTTTCAGTGATGCGGCTCTCAGGCCAGTATCCTAGCCCTCATGCAGCCCTTGTGGTGATTTGAGTTTGAGACCCCTGTGTTAAGGGAACCGTGCCAGGGAAAGGGGGGGGGGCTGAGGAGTTGTTAGAGTGAGACAGGATCGTGGTCAGGCCTGAGCAGAGAGGCAGAAACCAAGGCCTGAGTGGAGAGGCAGAAGCCACGGCCTCACTGTAGCTCTCATAGGCTTAATAATCAACTTGTGTGGCTCTTGAGTTCCATAAGTTTGGCCACCCCTGGTTTAGAAGCTAATTTTCATACTGTTTTTCAAATGCAGTAATGAATGATTCTTCATGCATTGATTTTTGTGCTCATGCAAGGTGTATTTTATTTTGTGTATAGTAAATAGAGCTCAGTCAGATTTTTCAGATGAATAGTTTATTCATCAGAAATTGCAGTTTTGGGTTTACCAGAACTATTTGCAAATTCACGTGGAGTTCACAAATAATTTATACCAAATTGAAGAAGTTAAAACATTTTAGTAACATCAGCATGTTTCATTTTGACACAAAATTTGTTTCTATTTTCAGGCTTTTTAGTAAAAGCAAAGGAAAGATAGATCAAGTTATAAGACAATGATGGCAAAAGCAGCAGGAGGAAATGGTGTAGAACTGTACCTCCCTTATATACTTTAGTCTTGTGGTTTTGGCATTCACTTGGGAGACGGGTCTCCTACCTCTTTGGTGGGTGACCTAACTACCAGCCTGTAGAGTTATTCTCATTATCTTTCTGGCTCTATAACTATCAATAGTCATTTTGGATGATTATGAATTGCAATGTATTGTCATTGGGCAAGAGAAATACTGAAAACAGCCATTGGCTGGTAGGTGGGAGACAAGTTCAAATGCCTGCTCAAAGAACCATTTAATTATTTATAAAAAGTGGAACAGCTTCAAGAAGAGAAATAGAGCAGGTCTCCCATATTGGAATATCCTGTAGCCCACTGTCTTGGACTCTCTTCTCCCTATAAGAGAAACCTAAATTCAACAGCCTTCTTCACATCAGGCAGAGGAGGGAAATTGAACTTAGATTTCACACATTGTAGGTGATTGCTCTAAGTACTGGAATAAAGCTTATGAGAGGCAAGGAGTAGTGACAGCAGCAGCATCTTCACCTCCCCCTGTTTTGTAAATCGAGTCTTCCTTTCTTTTGCTTTTATCAGAATATCTGAAAATTGGATCAACACGTTTCACTTCAGTAATGTTGAAATGAAACGCTTCATTTCAACATTAATAAAAATACTCAATTACTTTTCATTATTGAAAATTTTTGAAAATGTCAATTCTTGTTCCACATGAAATAGGATTTTAAAAAACTTTGTCAGCAAACTGAAAAATCTACTGTTTCCTAGCTTTAATAAACTGTGGTTTTTACAACTAATGAAGTAAAAGATTTAACAGTTTTGAATAGCTTTAGTCTTACATTTAGGTGTGGTTTCTATCTTGTTAGGGTTACAATGTGGATACTCTGACAATTGACCAGGTCACCCCACTTCATGAAGCCTGCTTGGGAGATCATGTAGGGTGTGCAAGAATCCTTCTTGAAGCAGGGGCAAATGTAAGTACCTTTCCGGTATGTAAAGTACTGCACTGATCTTGTCTGTTTGGATGGGATCTATTCCTTAATTTGTCACCCAAAGTGCTCCACTGTGTATTGGGTTTCTTTGTTAAGAACAGTAGGTAAGCCTTATGTTTCTTTTTAAGTAATATTTAGTTTATTTTAAAAGTCTTTGCTGAAAGACAACAAAGAAGGATGATGGGGCAAAATTGTTTAATGGAGGAGAGAGAGGATGGCAAAAGTAGATGAGAGAGAGAAAAGATCCCAGTCTGGGGGTATGGTGAGCCACCACACAGTAGATGGGCAGAATGGAGGACAGAAAACAGATGAGAAAAAGAAGAAAAACAGGGAAAAGTAAAAGCAGGCATAAAATTGAGGAACTATTACCAATTTAAGCATCGTAAATTGAATGTATATTTATTTCTTCAAAATCCATGTATTTGTTATTTCTACAACACCAAAATGGAGAAAAACAAGTTTCCAGTGCCAGAGAGCTTACCTTCTAAATATGAGACAAGACACAAGGGAAAGCAACAAACAGTGAGAGAAACAGGGGAAAGGGAGCATAAGATTTACAAATAGAAGTGAATAAGATAACAGTATTTAAGTATGCTTCTGCATTTCCTAACAGAACCATGCCAACTCCACACAAACAACAGCATAGTTTTCAGGGAAATTCTTTCTGCTTAAAAGAAACAAAACCCATGAGGAACATTTTAAGCAGAGTCCACTGTATCTAAATAATTTTAAAAAGTACTTATCAAATTCTTTATTATAAATAGAGTTTTGAGGGGTTGGAGTAGAAAACTACTTCTTCGTTATCAATTAATTTTAGAGCTTTGTGAGCACCAGAAAAGAACCATATGATGACAAAGACAGGAGAGCGCTAATGGAATTTTCCCTAAAGAAAACAAAACTTTAGAACTTTTAAGTCAATGAGAACTGCTGAGTGTGCAGCACTTTTGAAAATCAGGCTACTTACTTAGATTTAGCATTCCAGGTCAATTATGTGTTCTCTGATATAGTTTAATATGCACCATGGTATGGTTATTTCAACAGATAATGAGATGAGGTAGGAAGATAAGAATTGTGCAGAAGTTGAGTACAATAAAGCAAAGTTACCATGACAGTGTTAGCTGATGCATCAAACACATTTCAACTATATCTTGTTTTAAAATGCTAAGAATGCATTTCTTACTTCATTTCTACCATAAACATATCTTTTCAATTCTAGGTAAATGCTACGACAATTGATGGAGTGACCCCCTTATTTAATGCATGTTCAAGAGGCAGTGCATCTTGTGCAGAGCTATTGCTGGAGTATGGTGCCAAAGCTCAGTGGGAATCATGTCTCCCTTCACCAACTCATGAAGCAGCCAGTAGAGGTAAGATCCTAGCTTCTGAGCATACATAGAACAGTTGACAAATTACACTGCATAGTGTTAAGAAAGGTATCAGGTTTCGTTAATGGAACTTTTAACTGAAGAGGCAAGAAAACTATGTCATACTTTATTGGCAGGTCACAGTGAATGTCTGGAAGTGCTCATCTCCTGGGGTATAGATGTTGACCAAGATATTCCTCATCTGGGAACACCTCTATATGTAGCTTGTGTTTCACAGCAGATCCACTGCATTCGAAAACTCCTTTATGCAGGTATCAGTCTATTTACCTAAAATATTAATATATTCTTATACTGTCCACTTTTATGATAAGAGGTACTCAACCAAAAAGAACCAGGCTTGTTGTTGCAGGACTCTAATTTTAACTTTCTGCTCTGAGGCATATTTTTTTCAGAAGAATTTGTTAGGGGAAACATTTTGGTTGTTGATGGACAGTATGTGGGGAGGGAGAAAGAAAATACCCATTCTGAGTGGTCAGGTCTCAAACATTTTCAGTGCCACTAGCCCTTTCCTTCTTTTTTACTCTTTGTAGTACAAACAAAAGTAGGAACATTAAATAGCTCCCAAATTATCTTGGATAAAAGAAATTTCCATCACTGGAGGCTTTTAAGAACAAATTAGACCAGTGGTTCCCAAAATCTTCTGGCTCAAGGGCCACAAATATAATCTTTACAACCCTGAAGGGCCACCAGTATATTTAATTAAAATTTAATTAAATTCAAATTAAATTTGAATTAAAATTAATTAATTAAAATTTAATTCATTAAATTTAAAATAAATATTTAATTAGACTGGTGGCCCTGCAGGGTTGTAACAATTATATTTGTGACCTTGAGCAAAAACAGATTTTTTTTTAAATTAAAAAAAAAAAAAATTAAAGGGGGCTGGATGCCAGTGAACAGGCCCCAAGCCCAGAGGGGAGGCGAGTGGCCACCGCCTGGCTCCCAGCTGCCTCTGGGACCGGGTGGGAAATGGGTGGCTGCAGCCCTGTAGTGCCCAAAACCGTGTGCAGGCAGATTTTGTCACCGTCAGAACTAAGGTAACCAAATCTGCCAACACACCATGTCAGGAAGGGGCTGAGTATATTAGTTCAGAGCAGGGGGCTGAACAGATGATTTCTCAATGTCTCGTTGGGCCCCAAAATTCTATGATTCTATCACAGTTAAAAGTGGATCTAGAGCCATAAGCTATACCTACCTTCAGCAATGTTTTGTCAGAGTTTGCTTCTCTTCTTTATCCTGAAAAGGGCCCTTTCTTTACAGCAGTACATCTGCCTACAAAGCACTGAGATAGAGCTGGAGATGCAAAAGGAGAGTTAAAAGGAATTTGACTCTAAAACCCATGTAGTAGTTCTAAACCAGTTAAATATAAAGGGCCAGAGGTCACCTGTCTCCCACTCCATCCCATTTCATCCATCCTACCTTTCATGCAACATATTCCCAGTTAACGAGTTTATTTACCAATCCTTCAAATGATGAGGTCCCAGTCCTTCATTCACTGAGAGTTGGCACACAGCTTTGACATCTCCAACTGACCCAGCTGACCACTTAGAACATCACTTTGGACAGTCAGCGCCAAACTGACTGGTCTGTTTTGCCACACTAGGTCCAGGGCTTTTGCCTGAGTAGTTACATCTAATTTAGACCACAGAGTGAGTAGTAAAATCATTCCTTCTGAAGTTAATTTCTTTGCATGGTAAGTACCTTACAAATACAGTGCTAAGATAGCTAGGTTACTGCAGATTTGGTATGAGCTCCATGTTTTGGTATTTGGGATTTTGGTTAATGTGTATGAACAAAAGTAAATAGAGCCACTCTTCAGTCCTTTCTGCAGATGGAAGAAAAGCAGTAACAGGTTTACTCAAATTGTCAGCGTAAGTGATAGGCACCTGCACTTTGTGGCAAAATTTTTATCAGTTTGAGAAAATGTGCCACACTTTTCAAAACAAATGGACATGAAAGAGCTGGCAGGATAGGAAGAACAGGTTGGAATATAAACTATGTTTGTTGAAAGGTGTATTTTCAAGCTGTAACACTGGAATGATAGATCATTCAAGAATTCCAGATCTAACTACCAGGCATGTGACATTAATTTACCTCCGTGAAATTTCATTTCTTCAAAATGATTTCAAACAGCTGTTCTCCTACACAGAATCAGTAGCGACTGGACCACATTAACTTGAAATTGTTTGATATGAGGAGTTGTTATAGGATAAGTGTTAAGTAAATTGTATGATGGGGCAAATTGTTGGACAGAGATCCAGCATATGCCACTAGGTGCACAGAAACAGAGGCTTGGACTCTTGGGCAGAAACTCCACCCAGACTTCTTGTTTGGAACTTAAAGCTGATTGAATTGGAAGGGTTGTGGGCTGGCTCCTGAGAAGAAAGAAAGGATTGCAGAAGGAGTTGGAAAGCTAGACTGTGATCAGGAATGGAAGCATCTCCTGGCCCTTACAAGATTAGACTTCCCCATGGGAGTAAATGCAGAAGGGTTACTGAAAGCTCTTCTTAGCTTTAAGTTATGGTTACTCTAATTAAATAAAAGCTTTATAGTTTTTCACACCTGGAAGTGGAAGGCATAGTCAGCTGGTGGGTTTTGAAGAGATCTGCAAGGCCTTTGAAATGGAATTAAGAAAAGCAGCAAGGATCACAGTATCACAAGCGTCTTGACAGGAAGCTCGGAGGGGATAAATGACTGTGCTAGTGATCCAGAAGCTCAGGACGGGGCAGATTGTGATAGAATCAGGAAGACTGCTTTACCAGTAGTCAGAATCTGAGTCTTTCCTGCTAGTGCAGTTTCTCTTGGGTCAGATGGATTTGGTAAAACTGGCATATTAGCTGTGAGTTGGTTTCATTATCTAATTCACAGGCTACATATAGAAGAGCATAGAGTCATTATGACATGAATGAAGAGTACAGATAATAATATGAAAAAAATATAAAACTGTTTCCAAAGTTGCTTATCTCTTTGGAGAGAAATTTCAGATGTTAGAAAAACTAATTATTAGTGATGTAGAGGAAGTATATGAATGGATCAAAGTAGATTACATCTTCAGGTAATATGGTTCATATAAAAGGGAAGAAATTATTATGTCAGGTCATGCATGAAACTACTGCATACTTTTTGAATTTAGTATATAATAATCCCTGCTATTAATTGGTTATGGTCTCACTTATCTGTTTAGTCACTATAATAATGATGCCTTGCATGGCCTCTGTAGGTTCAGGTTTTTGGGGGTTTTTTCCCCCGAGGATTTGCAAATAATGAATGTTGAATTTTGTTATTTGTACACCACTTCCATCTTGTATATGCATTTATATATGTTTTGTTTGTGTTTATATTTTATATAAAACAAAATAAAGTTTATACAAAATAGGTGGTAAATACCATTTAACACCACACATTTACTTTCAGCATAAATAGTATGGTAACTAATGTGCGTTTTCATTTAGAGCCTATCTTTGCAAACATCTGTGAAATTTAGTTTTAAAATTATTGAGCAGCAATTTACTGAACTATTAACTCACTGGATCTTTAGTAATCTTTGAAATTGCATGATATGTTCAACTGAATTATAAGTATTATATGATAAGATATAAGGACCTTTATACGTAACTGAACTATGTAAGACAAGCACATAGGAAATCCCAGATTAGGCAAGGGTTAAGGATGAAGCTAAATAACTTTCAGTAGTTCCTGTATTAGTTCCTCCATTTCTACCAAATAAATGGGAACATTACAGCACAGAATATTTTCAAATCGTATCAGTGTATGATCTTTTGAGTGTGACCACGAACGTTTTGATCCACTGGAGAATTCGTTGTGGAAATAATCAAAGATTGGGACAAGGATTTTCAAAAGTAAGTGCCTAAAGATAGTTTCTACATCCATATTTTGGTATCTAAATAAATAGGTGACCCGACTTTCAAGGGCACTGAGCAACCAGCCGCTCACGTTGACCAAGTGCTCAGAACTTTTGAAATTCTGACTCTTTATTTAGATACCTATGTAACTTTAGATACCTATTTCTGAAAACCTTATTCCAGATTTTAAAGCATTAATTTTTAGCACTGATGTTAATTAATACATATGTCTCTGTCTCACCAACATATATAGGAGCTAATGTACAGAAAGGAAAGTACTTGGACACTCCACTACATGCAGCAGCTCAGCAACCCAGTACAGAGATAGTAAATTTACTTCTTGAATTTGGGGCAGACATTAATGCCAAGAATACAGATTTTGAACGGCCTGTAGATTTAGCTGCCCCAAGCAGTGTGGTGGAGAGAGTGTTGCTTCTATATGAAGGTAAGTGGGACAGACATGCTTTTTTCATAATTCTATACATATCTTTCGTTCTTGGACAGACTTGAATCAGTAAAAGCTATCTGATAATGTGTTCATAAAATGATTGTTTACACTCTGTTAAAAATTTTACCTCCAGCTATGTAAAAGGTTGGAAATACTTTTTAAATATAGGCCAGCTCTTCAGCTGATGGTATAAATCGACAACCATGCTTTTGAATTTGTGTCAGCTGAGGATGACCTCTGTGGTTTAACAGGTGATAATAAAAACCAACAAACACGAGGAGCTTTGACTTATGGCTAACATGCAGCTGGTTAAAAGAAAAACCTGAATTCTTTAAAATTCAGTTTAAAAAAAAAAATTGCTCATGGAAGCAGAAGGATACATGTCCAAGCAATTTTAAAGCACATTTTCAAAGCAGAAGGCCCAGGTTCTTCATGGATTTGCATGTCTGAATTTGTATGCACAGTTCATAAGACTGCACTTGTAAATTGTCATTTAGGTACCTTAACCATTGTGTTAGTCACACCACATGATCATATTCAAATATATGCAAGTGTGCAATTTTGGGCACTAGTTTTGAGCCACTTGTCTTGAAAATTCACTGTTTCAATCAGTTTGTCTTGAAACTTCAACTGTGTTAGCACTTTTTTATTTGTGTCATAAATAGACCATTAGTTTAACATGCTCTTTCATTTGCTTAATGATTTTCATGAATTGATTTTTAAAATATCATTTCCTAAAGAATTATTTTAAATTACATTTTTGGAAGAGATTGAAAGTACATATATTGCTATGTATACTTTTTGATAAAACCCCTGTTGTATTTTTTTTTTTTTGAGATGCACTGTACATGTCTCTTCCAATCTATGGGTTAGAAATGTATTAAGTAAGTAGTTGCATTTAATTGTTTAGAGAATGGAAAGAGGAACAGCTCTGTTACTGAATAAGTAGTAGAGTCTGATTGGTTTAAAATAAAGCCTAACTCATCTGAGTCACACAGGCACAATAATATTCCATTAATAAATTGTTATACATTTTTGAAACCACCAAATTCTTACTCTTAAGGACTACATATTTGAGAAGGACTTTGTGGAATCGGACCTTATACTTTTTTTCCTGAAAAATAATCTAAAAAATATTCCCTATATGGTAAAGTCTTCTACGGTAAATTTGTTCATGGAGTAAATGCGTATAGTTGAATTTAACTGCCTTTGAAAGAAGATTTGACATATCAAGCCTTAACTTTAACCCGATTAAAAAAAAAAAAAGTAAACCACCTTCAAAAATACTACATTAAATAGATGTTAAAGGCCTGCCTTGAAATCACCAAATCATGGGAAGACATCAGATATAGTCTAACATGAACCTCCAGCTGTGATATGTCATAATAATAATGACTCAAACCCAGATTGTGCTTTGTCTTTATATGTGGGTAACAGTGGAAAAAAAGGCGCAAGTAGTCTCATTTTTCCTCCTTGTTTAGCCTACGTTAGGGCCAGGTAGAATTCCTGTCCTTGGATATAGAGTTGCTTCCTTTATGCTGTGTGATAGATTCATAGCTTCCAAGTACAGGAGGGACCACTATCATCTACTCTGACAGGCAACAGAACTTCCCCTAAAATAAGTCTTTTAAACTAGATCATATCTTTTTTTATTTAAAAATAAAATCTAATCTTGATTTAAAAACTATCAGTGATGGTGAATCTACCACAATCCTTAATAAAGTGTTCCAATGGTTAACTACCCTCACTGTAGATTAAAATGAATAGAATTCCTTTCTTCCAGTCTTGACTATTTAGCTTCAACTTCCAGCCACTGGATCTTACATCCTTCTCTGCAGGATTGAAAAGCCCATTATCAAATATATATTTTCTATGTAGGTGCATAGAGACTATGATCAAATCAGACTCCTAACCTTTTCTTTGCAACACAGTGCCCAAAAGGAATCGTTGAGCTTAAGGGAAAATTGACACATTCTAATGATGAGCTTTGAGGGAGCTTTGAGTTTCTGGCACTGATTCAGTTCTAGTGTCACCATCTGCAGATTCTTCGGTGCCCTCTGATATCGGTTGGCGCAGTGGTCTTGATCTAGTTCTTAGTGGCCAGAGGTACTTAACACACCCATCACAGCCAGCAGCATTTTTGGAAATCTCAGCAAAGGGGCCCAAAACCAAATGGGCATGGAAAGTGAAATTCCCTTTAACTCCTGTGTTCACTACAGGAAAGGTTTCAAATACATTGGTGGTGAAAATTCCATTTGTGTAGCATATATTGTATCTGTACTTCAGATAAAAAGAACTTCAGTCTCTGGAGTTGTCAGCAAAGGACCATTAATTAACATTTTTAATTAAAAATTACTAGCTATCTAAACACAACAGCATGAATTACTATGTAGTCTTTTGGATATTTAGTTTTAAATATAAATTTCCTTGCTTTTTCTGTTTCATTGGTTATTAATAAAGTTTAAGTAAGGTAATTTTATTCAGCTATATATCTGAGACTATACTGTGTAAAGTCTAAGACTGATATGTAAAATTTATAAGAAAGAATATTCATTAGGTACTCCATAATCATCTAAGTTTGCCCCATTTTGCAAACTCCAAAGGATACTGAATATTTACTTAATTAAATTTCTTATCTGTTTGTAGCTACTCCATGTTCTCTTTGCCAACTCTGCCGACTATGTATCCGAAATTGCATAGGAAGAGCAAGATTGCATCTTATCCCTCAGCTTCAGTTGCCAACAATATTGAAGGGTTTCTTACAGTACAGATAAAATAGAGACTAACTTTTAGAAACTTGAACAAGAAGTACTGTTTTGTTTGTATACTGTATGTTTCACATGAAGAGCTACTGGGAAAAGTCTTTCACATATTACCATATTAATTTTTTGACACCAGGAATTGTGATTTAACAATATTTGGAAGCACTTGAATGAATTAGTGCCAAAATGCTAATATAACTGAGTAAAATGAAGTGTGCTAATAGTCTGGAAAAATATAGACTGCTTTAGCTTAACACTTACTAATTAGCTATTTTGCTGATAAAATTCATTAATTGTATTTTTACATTATGATACCTCTAACACCCCACAGAGTTCCTTTACAATTATTGTTTTGTTTGTCCATTTGGATTTATTATTGTTTGTAAATGCCTGTTGTTTGTGTGCCTAGAAATACAAGCCAATAGGTAAGTTGAAAAAAAATAAAATAAATAGGTCTCACAGTTTTTCTTCTGTGCTTTCCCTATAGAGGCAATTTATAAATGACAACTGGTGAATGCTATTTCCACTCCACCTGCCTCGCTGCTTTGTTCTAGAACAAACATGCATGTTGTCAGGTGAAACAATTCCTCCTTCCTTTCCAAAATCAGTTTCACTGTCATAGTTGATTTGTGACCCAGAACCCATATTCTGGTATATCCCAGAAAAGGAAACTGAAAACGTTTTCACATCAACACCACTGTTGCCTGACCTTGATCCTACCATTGTCTATCCTACTAAGTCCCTGAACTCATGTCAAGAGACAGCATCCTGGACTTCTTGCAGGAGCAAAATTGGTGAGCTATCTGACTATTCTGCATGTACCAATGCCAGTATGCCTTTCTGTAGCAGCCATCTGAGAAAGCGGCCATGGCAAAAAAAGAAAGTGCAATGCCTATGAACAAACTCACCAAATCCTACGCCCATATGATACAGATCATACTGTAATCAAACTATCCAGTTGACTGATGTGCAGGCCATGAAGTCTAACAAATTTCACACTGCTCACCTTATCCACATTATTTATAACACCAGTAACCTGACATGATAGCAGATGTGATACATACAGTGGGGGTGGGGGCCATCATCCACACTTTCTGTTCTGAATTATATTTCTTGAATTGCCATGTATTGTCTCTTCTCACATCATCTCATTTGGAATGAAAATACTGCTGTTCCTCAAAGCAACAATGCAGTCTGGATCCAAAAAAAGAAAATCATGATAAGTTGTGTGCTCTCTTCCTATTATCTCTTCACAGCTTCTGTTTGGATTAAATAAAAAAAGAGAAATGTTACTTTCCTCTTTTCAAAAGCTTCCGATCATCCCAGGTTGTTAAAACTGAACCACTGTAATATTATTTTTAATCTGTTTCTTTACAGGGAAATTCCTTGTTATTGGCTACTGGAATCCATCCACTATATTATCATTGCTAAGATCCAAAGGGGTAGCCATGTTAGTCTAGTTCAGTAAAACAAAAACAAGGAGTCCTGTGGCACTTATAGACTAACAAATTTATGTTTTGCATGAGCTTTCATGGGAAGAAATCCCACTTTGTCAGATGCTTTGAAGATGGGGAAACTTACAGAATGGGAGGAAATAAATGCAGGGAAGTGTAAGTCGTGGGAACAGGTCACACTGTAACAGCAAATCAAAACAGTTATGAAGATTCAAACACTGGGGAACAGCATACGGAGGGAAATGAGGTCAAATCACCTGTTGTAATGAGAGAAAAATCCAATGTTCCGATTAAGTCCTGAAGCAATGCAACCAAATTTACAAATGAATTCAATTTCAGTAGCATCACTTTAAAGCCTTGATTTAGTGTTCATCTGTGTGAGCACAGCAATTAACACTTCGTCAATGGAGTGATGACGAAGATTGAAATGCTGGCCCAGTGGTTTTAGAGTGTTGAGGTTTTCAATGTCAGATCTGTGCCCATTTATTCTTTTGTATAGACTGTCCTGTTTGTCCAATATATAAGGCAGAGGGGCACCTCTTGCACATGATGGCATAAATCACATTGGTGGATAAGCAGGTGAGGAGGCTACTCCATCAAAGGCTCATTCACCTATATGATTTATGCCATCATGTACAAGAGGTGCCCTTATATATTGGACAAACAGGACAGTCTCTGCAGAAAAGAATAAATGGGCACAAATCTGACATCGGAAACCTCAACACTCTAAAACCAGTGGGCCAGTGTTTCAATCTTTGTGATCACTCCATTGATGATGTGTTAATTGCTGTGCTCACACAGATGAACACTAAATCAAGGCTTCAAAGAGAAGCTACTGAAATTGAATTCATTTGTAAATTTGGTTGCATTGCTTCAGGACTTAATCGGGACATTGGATTTTTCTCTCATTATAACAGGTGATTTGACCTCATTTACCTCTGCAGAATCACCGCTGGTCTGATAAAAGACGTGGGACTTGGCGCACTGTGACTCGGGGCTCGAGCTGTGTAAGCTGAGTGCCAGCGATGCCCCTGTCCCTCTGTAGGCTGTTCCTCAGTGTTTGAATCTTCACAACTGTTTTGATTTTCTGTTTCAGTGTGACCTTTTCCCATGACTTGTACTTCCCTGCATTTACTTCCTCCCATTCTGTAAGTTCCCCCATCTTCAACGTGTCTGACGAAGTGGGATTTTCTCCCATGGAAGGTCATGCAAAAAATAAATGTGTTAGTCTTTAAGAGCCATGGGACTCCTTGTTTGTTTATTATCATTGCTGTTCTCTTCCAAACATAAACTGTCTCAGTAGTTCTGCAGGTGATTCTCTTAGGCTTCAAATCTGCCATTGATGACATGGAACATAATTCAGGTAATAAGGTAATTTTAGAAAGTGACAGTCAGCATACATTGTTCTGCGTAAAATGACATATGTAACTCATGTCAGATTTCACTAATATAAAAAGCCATCCTAGCTGTGAAAATAGTTAAATAAGCATTTTGTACATAACGTTTGTTGAAAGACCACCCTAAAAAAACCCTACCACTGTCAGTAGCTCTGGCTTTACAAGATTATTGGTTCTAGGGTGATCGGACAGCAAGTGGGAAAAATCAGGGCTGGATGTGGGGTGAGAGTAATAGACACCTATATAAGAAAAAGCCCCGAACATTGGGACTGGTGCTATAAAACTGGGATATTTGGTCACCCTACTTGGCTCACACAATGCCAGAGATATCCTGGAGGCTATTATTTCCAAACATAGCCTATTATACTGATCACTATTGCCTCATTGTTTCCTTGTTCTCCCCCATCTATCTGTAGCCATCTATTGTATCTTGTGTTAAATGCAGAGTGTAAGCTCTTTGGGAACAGGGATGGTCTTTTTTGTTTTGTGTTTGGAATGTCCTTACACAGTAGAGCCCTAGTCCAGGCTCAGAGGCACTGTGATGATACAAATAAATAATATTCATGATCACATATTGTGTATAATTCATTACCTATTACAATCACCACCACTCATCTGCAGTAAATGTTGATAGTTAAATATAACAGTTACATTTACAACAACAACAACAAAAATTAACTAGAGCTGGTTAAAAAACTTTCCAGCAAGACTTTTTTTCACTGGAAAATGCCTCTTCAATCATAGAGATCATGGAACAAAAAAAAAAAAAGGTGGCTGAAATTTGCCAAACAAAAAAGAAAATCACAAAAAAGTCTTTAAAAGTTTTCAAAAAATTTAATTCTGTTCAAAAAAGAATAGGTAATTAAAAATGTGAGCATAAGAGAGGCTTTTCACCCTACTAAATAGCCACGTTAGTGTATAGCTCCTGGACTTTGCCAGATTTAACGGGATACCTGTCCCCATCTCACTCAGGGAATGTTGGGATAAAGTTCCTGTTTGAAGGAGGGGAGGGATTAGGCACCTGGAAAGAAAGGGATTTCTAGCGATATACTACAAATGTTGTCCTAAGATATACGTAAAAATTAGTAGGGGATTTGCCTGTGGGAGTTCAAATCAATAGAAATCTTCACTAGAGCACTATCAAACTCAGCACAGAACATCATAAAAAAGGGGAGTGCATGGCTTAGAGAAATGGCAAATGGAGTCTTCCAGGTTGCTGGTTTCAATCCAGTCTAAATCATTAGTGACCAAAACGTGCTATTTTATAGGAACTTGGAAACAAAGTGATTGTCACAACCCAATTCTTAGAGACCATGTCTACATTACAAAAATCACAATCACCACCACTTTCAGAAAAGTCATCTCTGTTGGCAGCTGTTTGTAACCCCTAAACACTGAATGGGTGTGGAAATAAAATTAGGAGGAAGAGTCACTGCTGGAGCAGTATGAGGATGCTTGCAGTGCACTTGTTAATACTGAACCTGTCCAATGCAAAGATGGTTAAAGATGTACTGGGGCCCCCACATCCAGGGACTGGGGGGCGGGGGAGGGAAGGGCAGGTCTGCCATGCTTGCCCAGTTTTTATCATGGGCATAAAAGCCTTGGGCAGGTGCAGAGCAATGGCAGCTGGGTCTGTGCTTCAGAGTGGAGGAGCTGATCAGATGAGCAGTCACTTGTCCCCCATTAAATGTAGCACACGACATTACAGCAAACTATTTGCTCTCTTTTTTGGTGAGGTACAGTACCTAGGTTTTAAACAGCAGAAGTCCAGCTACTTGTGGAGACTGCATTGGAGTTTAAGAATGCACAGACTATTCTCATTAATTGTTTGTATTTCAGTAGTACTGAGGGGCCTGAAAAGGATTAGGTCCCCACTGTATTAGGTGTCTACAAAACCACTTATGTTAATCTCATCTCCAGCAGAACTAACTGCACATGAAGCTAGTGAGATAATTCGGAAACAATCCAAACATTGCAGGAAAAAAATTCAGAACTTGCAAAATAGATTCTCTTTACATAGCAAAGGTTGTGGAAGGAAGCCACAGTAAACTGGAATCTTTCCTAAATGTCAGTTCGAACCATTGTTGCACAGTTATTTATAACAAGTGTCAGCTGGACTGCTTTGCCCTTATTATTCTTTCAAAACCTTTATATTTAGACAGTTGACAGAATTAAATTTTATTTAAATTTTAACTGATTATACTGATGTCTATTTCCAAGACTATACTGCACTGTAATTTTGAATGGGCATAAACATACTCCATGATCAAATCCTGCAATCCTTTTTCAGAATTTTCTCTGTTCAGTGTGCTTCTGTGGCTGTACTCTGGGCAGAGCCAAACAGATAAAAATTTGCTCAGTGTAGAACTTTTAGCTGGTTTAAACCCGGAAGAAGTGTCACTAGTGTAGGGAAAAAAACTTCTGTAACTAACTTATTTTGGGGGCCGATGACTCAGGGCAAGGGACTATAATACAGTCTCCTGATCTGAGTCATCGACCCCCAAAATAAGTTAGAGCCGTGCCCTATCAGCTGCCAAGGTCTCTGGAACAGGAAGAAATCAGCCTTCAGTTTTGCATTAGCATTTACTCAGGCAGAACTCCTACTGATTGATTTGCCTGAGAAAGGACCAATCAGAAAAGGACTTTAGGATTTTGTTCCAAGGATAAGAAATTTTTTTATTGTAAAGATGGTCACACATTCCTTTTGACTTTTCTTTGATTAGAAAAAGATTACCTCCTTTTCTGTTCTGGAGAATAAGAACATAGATAGTGCAAAAAAATATTTCATAACATGCATGAGTGAAGAAGCAACCTTCGTACTGGGGAAATCTTCAAAATATTATATATCATTCCTCAAAAGAATTATATGAATCTTTCACATTGTTTTTCTCTGCTTCTGTTGCTAACGTGATCCCGTTCTATGTAAGAAACAAACTTCAGTGTTTTTCACTAACTTCAGTTTCTGAGTGATCTCAATGGCTATGTCTACAACTAACTGTTTAGTTCAGACTTGCTTAGTCCAAACTAAGCAAAGTGAAGTTAGTTCGAACTAGATGTGCTTTTTTTAGTTCGCACTAACTTTTTAGTTTGAACTGAAGTGTGGCTAGCTTGAACTAAAAGTTAGTTTGAACTAGCATGAATACATCATGCTAGTTTTAACTAAACTCTGAAATAAGTTTGAACTAAGCAGTTAATTCAAACTTACCGTATATTTTTTAGTTTGAACTAAGCAAAGCCTGGTGTAGACAGGGATCAAATTAGTTCGGATTAAGCCTCCTTAATCTGGACTAATTTGCTAGTGTAGACATACCCAATGTGGAGTTCCATATAGAGTACATTGCAACAATCTAACATTGAGGTGATCAAAGCAGTGATAATTATTCCAAGGTCCACAAGGCTTAGAAGAGTGGGCATTTCTCTCAGTAAACACACCTGGAGAAAGTTTTGTTAGCCACAAATCCTACCTGTGAATCCGGAAATAGTCTTGAGTCGTATAGTACCGTTCCAACTGCATCCCTGTGTTAAAAACAGCAGTCACCTTTCTGCAGTAAGATTAGTAGTGCTGATATAAATTTCACTAAGTCTTCCATTTGCTTCCCAGAATGTAAGTCCCATTAACAAGTGCACACATTCCCTGCACTCATTTTGAAATGCACTATTGAAAATATCTCTTTTTCAGAGTCTGTGATGAGAGGAAAATCTGATAAGTGGAGAAAAATTCCAAAGGTAGAGGTGGCAGACCCATGAACTTAACTGAAATACATTTTTATTGGCCAAACTATTAAATATTTAATATTGGATAATAAAGAATCACTTCTGTTAAATTTATGGGCCTACCACCTATGAGCACTGACACCTTTTTTTTCCCTTACCAGGATTTCATTCTTAACTCTTACCTCAGTTCTGAAAACAGATATTTTCAATAATCATGACTTTGGGTAATATTTTGGAGTGCCTTTAATCTGTTGTTAATGAGTTCAAATCTATTGTAGGTCACAAAAGAAATATTTTCTCATCATAAGATATGTATTCGCTATTCTGTGAATTGAGCATGGTGACCTCAGTAATGTTCCTTTTGGGTATTCATGTTAAAAAATATACTCAGTTCTCTTGTTAATTTCCAAAGGGGTAGCCGTGTTAGTCTAGTCCAGCAAAAAAAGTGAATAGACTGTAGTACCTGTTTGCTGCACATGCTGTATCTGGCCTGTGGATAAAGAAAAGATTACAGTATCTGGGGCTGTATAATACAGTACCTTTCTCAAGCACTGTAGTCATGCAACAAATCTGTAAGGCAGCATCTCCATTTATCTAAGGAACCTCACATTCTAATTCTTGTTTTCCATCTCCTTGATCTCTTTTGTAGCCCACTTTGGGACACTTTTCTGTATTTTCCTCTTTTAAGGAAGTTCAGACACCAGAACTGACCACAGTATTCTAGTAACAGCCTTACCAGTGCTGTGGACGGGAGCAAGATCACTTCCCTACTTCTACTTTATAGTCCCCTTTTTATACATCTAAGGATTGCATTAGTCCACTTTGTAACAGCATTGCATTGAGAGCTCATGGTATCTACATTGACCCTTAAGTCCTTCTCTGAGTCACTGCTTTCCAGGATAGCCTCCTATCTTGTAGATATAACCTGTGTTCTTAGTTCCCAGATATAGAGCTTGGCCTTTGTAAGCTATGTTGAAACACATTTTGTTGGCCTGTGACCATTTATTCAAGTGATTCAGTTCACTCTGTAACCGTAGCTTGTCCTTTTTATTACATCTTAATATTTGAAATTAAATAAATTCAGCTCATGCCAAATAACTTTCTGTATCCATAATTAATTCAAATATTGGGGGAAAATTGATTTTTGGTATAGCTTAAAATATGATACTATCAAACCCACATACATATTCATTCCCCATCTATGCTTGTACTTTGATTATGTTAAGGGAGTGTGTATGCTGAGAAGATATAATATCCAAATGATCTTATCTGTTTGAGTGGAGTGTCAATTTGAAACAAGCAGGGAGTCACATGAGACAGTCTAACCCACTGCCAAGATGCAGGATTTGTTGTGTCTATCATCCAAGATATTTTGGACAAATATAATATTTACCCAACTCGTACAATACACTTTCAAGACATTTGACTGTAGTGGACATTTTGCTTGTAGAATAGTCAAGGCTGGCCCAAGGTTTTTTGGCGCCCTAGGTGCCTAAGATTTTTGCACACACACCCCCCCCCAGCTGGCCCGGGCTGCGTGGGCTGGGTAGTGGGCCAAGCAGTGGTTCAGGCTGGGTGGGGGCCACGCGGTGTTCTGGGTCATGCCAAGCAGAGGGCCAGGCCAAGTGGTGGGCTGGACCAGGTGGCAGGACATATGGCAGGTCCAGTTGGACTGGGCCGGGCCAGACAGCAGGCAGAGTGGAGGACTGGACAGAGTGGTGGGCCGGGCAGGAGACTGTGAGTTGCTTTAGGTGAGTGGTCGGCCAGGCTGCCCAGAGCAGGCTTAGCCACGGAACGGAGCCAGCCAAAAAAGCTTCTCCCCTTGTTGCACACTGGGCTATGGGCCTGTGCGCAGCACAGCAGCACCCCCATTGTCTGGCACGCGAGGCAACTAGGACCAAACCTGAGAACAGTTGCAGTATATGGCCTAATTACAAAAAAAAATATTGGAATGAGACAGCAAGATCTAAGAACTGAGAAAGGAGTCAGCACAGTAGGATAGCAGAATGCAGGGGTGGAGTTTCTTGAAGGCAGACTGGCTGCTCTCTGCCTCCTGGCTGCAGCAGCAATGGGCCCCACCCAGGAACCAGTCCCAGTTGGGACCTGCACCTGCATCAGCGGGGAGGCAGGGAGCGGCTACCATTTGGTTGCGGTGTGCAGCACCAGCCAGGGTCCTGGAGCTGCCACTGCCGTAATCCAGTCCTGGCTGAGGACCAAGGACTGCAACTGCCAGTAAGATCCAGACCCATGTGGGACCAAGGGCTGCTGGTGGCAAGGGTGGTGGTGGGAGCGTAGTGGTCTGGCCTCAGCCATGGTTGCTCCTGTAGTGTTCCCATGGATAAGTCCTGCTGGTTTTAGATGTGCTACACAAATTACTAACAGCTGATGGATACTGGAAGAACACACAGCTGTGGGTAACTGGTGTATGTGACGCTGGTCAGTACAGGGAGAGGCTTGGTTTGTATGGCGAACGGGGAGGTCTAGGTCGTCAGGCACTGGGCACATGGCTGTCCGCAACAAACCTGGAAGATGTGTGTGGTATGACGGAGCCACCCAAGAAGGGAAGCACTCCCCACTGCACAGAGAAGCTAACAGCGAACTCACTTCAGACAAGCTCCAAAGGGGCAGTTGTATTAATTAGACTAGGTCTGTAAAACAAGGAGCCTGTGGCACTGTTAAAGACTAACGAACTGATTTACCACATGAGCTTCTGTGGGAGAAAATCCCACTTTGTCAGCGTCTTCAAAGCATCTGATGAAGTGGGATTTTCTCCCACAAAAGCTCATGCAATTAATCAATTTGTTAGTCTTTAAAAGTGACTCATTTGTTTCACTTCAGACAGACCTCAGGTTACCAGATACCAAAGCATGGAAAGGAGGACAGGGAAGTATGAAAAGGAGGATATTGGAGGACACATGGAGAAAATGTAGTATTAATGTAACATGCTTGTTTTTAGGGAGCCCTGGAACACTTCCCCCTAAAAACAGGGTGTGGGGGGTGTCCCACCATACTTTTACCCCTGTACATAAAAAGCCAGGCAAAATCCTCGATTTTTAAAATGCCTGCTGGATGGAGGGTGTAAAGGTAAAAAGGAGGACATGTCCTCCTTTTGCCTGATAGCTGGTAATCCTAGACCAGGGTTTCCCAACCATTGTGCTGTGACACACAGGTGTGTGCCCTCAAGCCTGAGCAAGTGTGCCACAAAATTTTTTGAAAAACTACTCAAAGAGCTCTGGATTGGCTCATAAATATTAATGAGTTTATTTGGAAACTATTTGGTGATGTGCCTCTAATTAATTAAGGTTAGCAAGGCCTGCCACGGCAGAGAAAGAGTTGGGATCCACTGCCCTAGACGGACCCAAAAGTAAGGTTACCAGATACCAAAGCCTGGAAAGGAGGACAGGGAAGTAGGAAAAGGATGACACTGGAGGACCCATGGAAAAAAATGTAGTATTAATGTCATATTCTTCTGTTTTTAGGGAGCCCTGGAACACCTCCCCCTAAATATAGGGTGTTCCAGGGCATTCTAGCATACTTTAACCCCTGTAAGTAAAAAGCCAGACAAAATTATGTGTTTTTAAAATACCTTCCAGATAGAAGACATGTCCTTCTTTTGCCTAGGGTCACCAGATGTCAGGCAAAAGGAGGACATGTCCTCCTTTTTACCTTCACATCCTCCACCTAGCATACATTTTAAAATACATGATTTTGTCTGGCTTTTTACTTATAGGTGTTAAAGTATGCTGGAATGCCACAGAATACCTTATAATTAGGGGAAAGCGTTCCTTGGCCCGCTAAAAACAGAAGAATATTCCCTTAATACTACATTTTCTCCATGTGTCCTCCAATGTCCTCCTTTTCGTACTTCCCTGTCCTCCTTTCCAGGCTTTGGTATCTGGTAACCAACGTTCCCTCTAATTTCTCATAGGCTGTGTGCGCAAAAAAATTCTTTTGTGCACATTTTTGGAACCAGTGTCCAAACTTGTGTGCTCTTCAGTGAGTGTGGTCAAACTCGTGAGTGCAAAAAATCAAGTGTGTATGATGCAAATAATAGCTAAATTTTATTTTGCTATAGTGATGGAAAGGATTTTATAAATTACAAAACTTTATTTGAAACATGCTACTTGAAACCACTTTCCTAAAGTGGCATAATAATATTAGCAGTTTAGTTTTTTTCCGCAGGCTTTATTTTGTCGTGTGCACGGGTTTCACCTGTGTGCACAGCTTAGAGGGAACAAAGCTGGTAACCCTACTTTTGCCTGACACCCGCCAACCCGACCCAAAAGCGGTAGCGCCGCCTTTACAAATTTCGCGCATGCGCTGTCGACAGCAGGCAGGGCGCCGCTCCTAGGCCGCCACTCGCTTCCTGACCCTGCGCGTGCGCATTGTGGCTCCTCCGCGCGCCCAGCACGCGGAGGGCGGGGTCGAATGGTTCCCGCCCGCTCGCGTGGTTTGTGGTTGCTTGGCAACCGGTCGGCCGAGCACCCGCGAAGAGGGGACGCCGCGAGGCGCTCTTCCGCCTCGCGCCCCCATGGCCTACCCGCACCCCCCCCGCCGCACGGGGCTGCCCCGCGCCGTGCTGAGGTGGCTGCAGAGCCTGGACCTCAGCTTCTTCCCCACCAACTTCCGACGGTGAGTGGGGGCGGGGCGGGGCCGGGCGCCGTGCGCGCGCCGCCGCCTTACCGCTCTTGTCGCCTTTTCTAGGGATTTCTCCAACGGCTTCCTCATCGCCGAGATCTTCTCGTGGTACTACCCCGGGGACATCCGCAGCCACGGCTACTGCAACGGCGCCTCGCTGGCCACCAAGCTCAGCAACTGGGCCCAGCTCGGCCAGGTGAGGCGGCCGCCCCGCGCTCGCGCGCGCCTGGGGGAGAAACCTGCCTCGCCGCCCTCGCGCCTCGCACGTGCTGCAGCGCCCGGCGCGCGCGAGGCCGTGTCAGCCCAGCCCTGCCTCCCCCCGGCGATGGAGGGACCCCGGCTGCCCCCCTGCCACTCACCTGACCGCCCCTGGTTTGTCCCCGGCCCCTGGCCCTGCAAATAGGGGCAGCCCAGGTGGAGATCTTGACTTTCATGGTTTTTAAAGACTCAGGCATTTATTTATTGCATGTGTAACCTGGAAGGGTGGGTTAAAATTCATTCTTTAGCCCCTCTCCAGCGCCTAAGAGAAGTTAAATCCCTGCAGGCAGCAGCTGGAGAGCCAGGATCCAGCCTGTACAGGACTCACAGGGAAGGCTGCTCAGCGCTCCCATCCTGCAACAAAGTATTACTCAGAACAAACGTAACGATGCACTTTATTAACTAACTTACCAAACCTTATCCTAAGAACCAAAATGAGTTTAAACAAAAGAGTAAGAAACCCAAGAGTCCCAAAGTTGAGGCGGAGTTACCCTTCTCTCAGTTGTAGTCTCTAAGTCAGGGGTGGCCAAACTTACAGAACTCAAGAACCCCATAAATTGGGTATTAAACCTTCAAGATTCGCACTGAGGCATATAGCCAATATGTTTTTACCTACTCCAAAATTACTAAATTTAAAATTCATTGTACACTTTAATTTTATCATTAAAAGGGGGCAAATATTGATCCTACTAATGTCAGATTCTAATAATTACTTAAGGTTACCATGAAAATTAGGCCTATACAGTAAAAACTTAGCTGTTGCTCAATATAGAAGACTGTAGGCTAGTGGAGCATTTTTTAAATTTCCAACCGTGCTGCACTTCTCCCTGCCATCCCTGACCATGCCACACTTTGCTCAGCCATCCCTGACCATGCCACCACTTCTCTCTACCTTCCCAAACTCCTCCTGAACACCTAGGCTGGGGCTGCTTTCCTAAACTGATTTGCTGATGTTTTATTCTGGGAACTACACTTTTCCATTCAAGAGCCACGTGTAGCTCCTGAGCCACAGTTTGGCCACACCTGCTTTTAAGTCCTTGAGGCTTGGATGCAAAACAGAAACAGCAGTCCTCATCTTCTCTGGCTGCAGGAATTTTCAGGCAAATTCCATGCAGTCCTTTCTCCCTCCTGTGCAACCAGCACCATGCAGTCTGTTTACTGGTTACCCGGCTCTCAGTCCCACAAGAGAAAACTCCCTTGGAAAATAGTCCAAAGCAGGGAGAAAACATCCTGCAGTCCACTCCTGGCTCAGCACCTCTCAGTCAATCACTGAGTACATGGATTCTGCAGCTCTCCAGACTGCTGCTCTCAGGCTTTTCCCAGGCATCTGACTCCAGCACAACAACAAAACTTATGGAGCATGCTCGAAATGCTACCACACTCTAGTTCCAGAAACTTCTGGTTTTTGGGCTGCAAAATCTGCCCAGCAATGTAACCCAGCCATAAGGAATGCCTGAAAGAGATTGCTCATTTTTAGGCACATGGGTTACACATGCAGGGGCGTCACTGGCGCCTGGCACACAGGACACGTGCCCCAAGTCTCAGCACTAGTGCCCTGAGTGTTCAGGCCAGCCCCTGCCTCTCCCAGCCCCGTCCCTGGCTGGGAATTGAGGCCAGGACACCTGCAGTTGTGCCCGCCTCTCCCAGCCCAGGATCCAGGCCGGGACATTCGCAGCTGCACCCACCTCTCCTGGCCCTGAACCCAGCCAGGGAAGTGGGGCCAGGTTGGTGGTGGCAGGAGCCAGATGCAGGATTGGGCCCTGGGCACCGGATCATGGCCAGCGGTGGGGGCTGGGCCCATGCCCCAGGTCTTTCCCGGGGGCAGCGATGCTCCTGATTGCATGAGCTTTCATGGAAGAAAATCCCTCTTCCTCAGATGTTTTAAAGCATCTGAGGAAGTAGGATTTTCTCCCATGAAAGCTCATGCGATAAATAAATTTATTAGTCTTTAAGTGCCACAGGACTCCTTTGTTCTTTTATTGAACTTGACTAACATGGCTGCCCCTTTGGACTAATGGTTTTTGATTGCTAACAAATGAACCTCTGGGGGAGGAGTGTGTCAGGTGCTGAATTGCAGTTATTTTGGGACAAGAAGGTTCATTTTTGGCACAGTTTAAATTTCAGTTCTCAGTCCTAAGATTGCATAGTGTCTTCAACTGCTTCTTTTTTGTTTAAGGGGTGCAGGTTTGATAGATTTGAATTGGAAAGGGGCAGAGAGAAAACATCAAGCATGGAAAGCCAGACATAGGCCTCTCAGTTATAAAGAACTTAAATGGTCTCTGTTTTTATTTTTTCTTCTAGTTTTTTTCAAAAAGAAACTTGAAGCCTGCCCAAGAACTAATAGATGGGACAATTCACTGTAAGCCAGGAGCAGCTGAAATCTTGATACAAGACATCTACTCAATGCTGACAAACAGACAGTGAGTGCTGTTGTTTACAGACATGAATGTATCAGTTAGGCTCACTGTGGATCAGGATGTGTATAATAGATCAGGAGTCGGCAACCTTTTTGAAGGGCTGTGCTCAACTCTGCTCCCTCATCCTCTTCCAGCGCCAGCAGTGACTGAGGGCTGAGTTGTGGAGATGGGAGGAGCAGGGAACAGTGGCGGGGAAGACAGGGGAGCATGGTAGGATAGCATGGAGAACAGTTCAGTTCTCTCCCAGATACTGGCCCCACCAGCTCGATCTTCATTGCCCTCCCCCTCACAGCCCTGCTTCCTCACCTCTGTGTCTCCCACCCCCCAGCTCCCCAGCCTCTGTGCCCCACTCCCCAACTCACCCCTGAAAGTACCTTGGCACACTTACCCAGGGGGCCCCACAGCTGCCATGCCGGAGTGGCATATTAAATTTCCCGCAGCTACTGAGAGCAGGAGATTTTAAAAAAGTCCTGTCCAGTCCCAGGCATGTGAGTGAGCATGGGGGGGGCTGACAGGCAGGCTGCAGTCCTAGTGCCTAGCAACCATTGTGGTGCAAGGGTTATCGATGCCAGCTCTAGATTATTTACTTCAGAAGTATATTAATTGGTAGTATCTAAATATTACTAAAAACCTTCAGATTTCTGAAGCCCTGGTGTAAAGTCATCTGGAATTTTGCCATTGAGTGCAATGGGACCAGGATCTAATATCTGGTTTACAGGTGAAATAACAAAATCCTTGGTGAACTTTTGTCTGCATCACACAAAATGCTCTGGTTCATTCACTGGAAAAGCAAAGGTGCTGCATTCCCATTTAAACTGTACCCACCGACTGCTAAAGGCTTCTCCCCCAGCCCAAGGGGAAGATTCACTGGACCTGAAACTCAATTAACGTGGTGATAATTAATGAAAAAAACAGGAATGAGTGTAGTGATCAAAGGGTCAGACAGAGGGAACCAATAGGGGAAACCGGGCAAAGAACCCCAGATAGCACCTATTGCTCCTGGAAGGTGTCTGGGGAGCTGGTGGATGCTGTCCAGGGGAACTTTGGTTGGATATGTGAGTGGATAGCAGGAGGGAAATAGGCCCCACAGTTGCACAGTATCACCTCTGCCAAACTCCTCTCCCTGGTCTTTTAGGTGACTACTATGGACTGCATCAGGAGGAGTTTGATGAGATCATGTGGTTTTGTGGGGCCGTGGATCAGGTGTGCATAAAAGAACGGGGATGGGGAGAAGCACAGCCAGAAGCTCAGCAAGAGGTTGTGGAGGAGCTGGAACAGGGGCTGCAGCTTAGCACACTCAAGGCAGACTTGTGCTGAGCAGGGCCAGTCCTACCATAAAGGAGATCTAGGCAGTTGCCAAGGGCACCAGACACTAGAGGGCACCGTCTCTCTGTTAGAGGCTATTAGAATACTTCTTAGCAGTCCTGAAATTCACTAAATAAAGTAAAAATAGCATAAAAAGCAAAGTCATTAATAAAATAGGTATGGTTTACAAGCATAAATCAACAGGTCCACATGCTGTCCTACACTTCCCTGAGCATAACAGAACTTATGCTCAGAGAGCTAACCTAGGACCTAACTTAGGAGATGTGCAACAGGGTGCTTCATTTTGCCCAACCCAGCAGAACTCGTGCTCTGTTAATGCAGTTTGACGTGGGGTAGTTCTGCTAGATCTAAAACGCTCTGATTGCTGTGAAACCTTGCTTATGTTACTGTAGAGAAAGTGTGCAGCAACTTACACTACTTGCTTCTTTGTACTTTAGAGCTCCCCTGATGAAGGCTTCGGGGCAGCCAGTCAGGAAAGTCACTGTCTGTGTGATTTCTGGGGCTAGGCAACAGGGCAATATTAAGGGGCCTTTGTGTGGTTGCCTCTTCCCTGAAATAGAACTCAGAGATTTGTGGGTTAAGGGTTATCATCAACTGACAGAATTACTGGACAGCTCAATGAATTTCTAATAATGGAGCTTTATGGGTTCATGTAAACTAATTCTGCTCCCCACTTTGACCCTATGAATACACTGGTGGCCTAAAAAAGCCATAAGTAAGCTGTAAGAGAATTTCCCTAGCCCAGGAACAGAATAGGGCTGTTATATGTGGCCTTCTATTATTCTCCCTTGTAGTTGCCACCATAGAGGGTATGCCTGAAGTGCTGACTACTGTGTAGTCTTTAGGCAGATGTAGAGAATCCTATGCATATGAGAAGCTTCAGTCACATGAATACTTAGTAAAGTAATTTGTATCAGCAAATGTCTGGCATTTCAACTCCCAAGATATTCAGACGGCTGCTGCTCTTTACTTTTGCTGTGACTTGAATGTGTTACATGATCGTGAATGGGAATGGAAATTGCTTAGAGAAGACTCTCAAATGGTCCATACTTTTAAAAGAGAGAATTTTGGTCTAGTGACCTGAGCACCAGGAGCCTCCTGTGTTCTCTTCCTGGCGAGGACATTGTTTCTGTGTCTGGTTGTGGCATAATACCTTCCACACATTGGAATTGTGAGGGTTCATTAGTAATATGTTACCAGTGTCATCAAAAATGTTAAGCATGATAATGTGTTCAGTATTTATTAGTAGTAATGTAACTCAGTAACATTTGCCTTTTTTTTCTCCTCTGCAGAATTAAAAATATTCAAGATGAGGTTGACTTTACAGACCACTATTATCAGGAGCAGTTACCAATGGTTGCTAGGTCAACAGCTTCAAAGGCTATCAAGAATAACATTAAGCTAACAGAAATAATGATAGAACCCAATATTAACAAAAACAGACAAAAAGTTAATGCTATCATCAATATACATATGCAGCAGCGACTGAGAGAGAGGGAAGAAAATCCAAGTGAGTAGTTTTTCATAGCAAATATAAAGTACTGATGTACGTGGCGCAAGTAATTGTTTCCCAAGTTCACGGTCCTAATTTGTTAGTCTGGTGGTTGAAAATGGAAGACAGTTCAAATATTTGCATATCTCTGGGACAAGCCATGCTCGTTTTAGTCAAGACTTATGACCCCACTGAAGTTGGAGGAATTAGGAGCATGAGTAATATGAAGAGGAATTAAATCATGATTTTGTGTTCAGTAAATTATAAGAAGAACTTCAACCACTTTGATTAAATCATTTGAGAATCATTTGCATTCCAAGTGGCTAGTGATATTTAGATGGTATTATTAGTATTAGTAATATTACTGTGATGGAATGTAACCATTGCTTTGTGACTTTCATACCCACGTTTCGCCATTCCTTTGTACAAAAAAGTGTTAGTACCATCAGTTCTGTAGATGACTTAAGTCTAAAAAGCTGAAGTGTTCTTTCTGCACCAGAGAGATCATCCTTGGTGCTCTATTGATCTCCTGTTACTAAAAACTCAAACAGGGAAGTATTGGACCTCGGTTGTCATTTATTTGATCGCTTTAATTTACTTGGACAGTGAGCCTGGGAAATGTAAAGAATTGACCCATATTTCAAGTGTTCTCAGGAAGCTTTTAAGGGTGGAAAGTGAAATACGTACTTTTAAATGAAGCAGTTTTAGTTTGAGCCTGCTTAACTATTCCATATAATTCTTTTTAATTGATCTTGGATTTGCGAAAACCAGCTGGTCTTTTTAAAAAATTACTCCTTTAGGCTCTGGTGTTGCAAGCACTACACATGTGCTTAACTTTGCTGCCATAGATTCATAGAGTTCAAGGCCAAAAGAGACCATTAGATTATCTTCTAGTCTGACCCCTTGTGTATCACAGGCCAGTAAATTTCTTCCAGTTTCTCTCTATGAAGCTCCATATCTTGTTTGACTAAGCATATCTTCCAGAAACGACCACTTCCCTTGGTAGTTGGGTAACCCTTGGAACAATCCTAAATGATTTTTAAAAAGTTGTGCCATATTTATAATTTGAAAGTGCTTCAGCTTCCTAGTTCTTATGCCATTTTCCACTACATTAATATCCCTTTTAGTACCTGATATTTTCATTACCTAAAGGTGTTAACAAGGCAATGCTTAGTAAGCTAAACTGATTCAGGTCTTTATTTCACACCGTAAGGCAATTTTTTTCATTTAAAAAAATGTTTGTGCACCCTTTTCAGTTTTTTAGCATTTTTTTTAAATGTGGGACAACAGCATGCCAAAATCATTCTTACCAAAGCCATGTACAGAGGCAGAATCACTTTCTTATTCCTATTCCATGCTCCCTACTTCATATATCTGAGAAGCACATTACTCCCTTTTGCCACAGCATCAGAGTGGGGGTGTATGTTGATTGTCTGTTCCCTAGGACCTCTAAATTCTTTTCAGAGTCACTGTTCTAGCAGTCTTTAAGTCTTCTGAAATCAGTAGAACTATATATGGCAGTAAAGATAAGCACATGTGTGTATGGATCCAGTGCCTTAAACTATAAATTAGTTGCTCTAAGCAACATTACTAGGAGTACACTGTTAAATTTTGAAATTATTACTGGACTCATGTTGAAATGACAAATGGGAGCTTCAATCTAGATTGTCAGTAGAAATGACACAAGGTCAAAATTTGTCTTAAGTTTAGACATGCAAGTCAAAAGATTCAGATTTCTATAATGATTTTTTGTGTCCAGTAATACATGAAAATATGATTATAGTACTGCTTTTATTCTTCAGAGTGCTTCATTAATGGTTAGACTTAGCACTAATACACCTGGCTGTTCAAAGACACACTTTGTAAGCTATTGAAAAAATGCCTTCTCATGCTTATTTAAGAATCAAATGCATTTCACATTAAGAACTGGCAATAGACTGGAAATTTACATTGGCATAGCTGCACTCTCAGGGGTGTGAAAAATGCATGCCCCCCAAAAAACATAGCTGTGTGTAGACAGTGCTGCATGAAAGAGAATTTTTTCACTGACTTAGCTACATTTCACTAGCATGAGTATCATCTACAATGAAGTGCTAGAGTGGGATAGCTGCAGCTGTGCCACTATAGTGGTGTAAGTGTAGATAGACCTTTCATTTTCTTGCAATGTGACTTCTAAAGCGTATCACAAAAATCTCTGAAAAAACATACACAGCAAGGTGCATTACCACCTTATAAACATACTTTGTGTGTCCCTTATGTTTAGATTTTGGAGTATAAAATTGCATTATTTTTTGACAACTTTTTTTTCTTTTGCTGCTATGATCATGGTTAATTTAGTTTTTATAGATGGCAATATATTTTTTTAAATAAGAAAAAAATTACTTTGAATAACTGGTCATTTACTTGTGTGAAGGTTATGAATATCTGAACTGTAATGAATGAATTAAATTGTGTTTTGAAGAGCGGTTTAACATTAAACCAAGCTTGGCAGAACGTGCTGTTCGTCATCCGACTGCTGTAGGTCCCTCTGGGAGTGCAATTAACATCCAGAGAGAGAAACTTTCTTCTATATCAAGTAAGGTTTCATTTCAGTCTCTTCCATTGGATTACTGGCTTGTTTTGTCTTGTTTTACTTTCTTTTTTGTTTTTTGATTACATGGATAAGTAGTCTTTTTAAAACAAAGTCCATTAATGGCTTTTAAAGTAAACTGTTGGACTTTATTAGAAAATAACTACCATTTGTCCATCTGTGGTTGTGGCTACAGATGTTGCTGATATTTCAGGAGTCCAGACTGCCTTTTTTAACTCACACCATAGTGCTTGGCATACAATATAGGACTTCCACTATACTTAGTAGCATACTCTGAAGGCAATTTCTTCTCAACTGTGTAGTGGTAACAGATGTTCTTTTTTTGTTCCTTGATGGGTAAGTCTTGCAATCCTTACTCAAACAGAACTCCCAACTAAATCAGTGTGAATCTTGCCTGAGTAGAAATCGTAGGATCTGGTCCTGAGTGTGTGATGCTCTTTGTATTGATTGAAGGCAGACAGTGAACCTTGGAGAATATTAACTGAAGCTTTTCCTCACTGCAGGGGAAACAAAGTAGAGGGTATGTAAAGCTATCTAAGGGATTTGAATTAGTTGCATGGAAAAGCTTCATGACACCTTGAATATTGGAGGGCCACAGTGAACCAGTGTTGGACTGGTCAGTGCTGTGCGGAGGTGGGTACTGGGCAGAAGGAAGGTCCAGTGGTTAGAACTCTGTTCTGGGATGTGGGCGACCAGGGTTCAGTTTCTTGTTGTGACCCATGCTTACTTATGATCTTTGGTAAATCTCTGTATGCCTGTGGTCCCCATTTGTTGAAAGTAAAAAAGGGGGTAGTAATTATTATGTTACAGAACTAGCACCACCTCTGAGCCCTTCATTGTCTGAATTCACCCCCTCAGGCATTGTGCCTTGTGGGATGGAATCGTGCAATTCTCTCGCTTGTAGGCCAGATTGTGGGCTATTGTACCCTGTATTAAACATGCTTGCCCCAGCAGGTCTGTCAGTGTTAGCTACCTGGGGTTCTTCACTTTGAGATCTTGTTACCAGTTGTGCATAGAGTGCCCAGACAACCTACTTGGACCGCAGCATTTAATCTGAGGTGTTGTGAACAGATGAATGTCTTGCCTGGAGATGGACCTCAGGAAGGCCCATCTTTCTTCAAAACTGCACAGGGTGTCATGTCTCAGTCTGTTCTTCCAAATACTCAACACTCCCTTCCCTGCCCCAACAAGAAAGACAAGTCTTTCTCCTGCCAGTTCTTTCTCAGTTTTCTAATCCTTTTAGCCAGCCTCATGAGGCCAGCAGGATATTGGATGTAGACCTTAAAAGCAAATGGTTTTGCACTGTTGCTTCCCTTTGTGTTGGTAACAGAATGGCTACCTGAAACCATTCATGCTTATGTTCAATTAGTTAGCCTTTTTTTGTTTAATTGTCCCTTTGAATTCATACAGTAAACCTCTGACAAACATTTAGAATATACAGTATTGCTAAATGATTGTGGAGTAAATCTCCCTTTTGTGAGACTAATTCTTTCCTACTTCACAAGGATACATATATTAGAATGATGCACTCAGATACTTTGGTAATAGTATTTGATAGTTTAAATGATCTTTCTGCCAAGGTTCAAATATTCTTTGCAATCTCCAGTAGAAGGAAGAAACGGATTGACACACTGGATGTTGAATCTTGATCAGGATATTATAGAAGAGTCTAGTAACAAATCTGTTATTGTTTGAGGTATCCCATGATCTGGTCTGATCGCTACAGTTTTTGTAGAGATTTAACTGTTTTGGTTAAAGGTGTCACTTTTCTTTCAGGATAGTTAAATTTGTCAGTCTCTTACGGTGGATGCAATTCTATCACTGTCCATGTGCTTATACCAATGGAAATAAGTTATACTGGTATAAGCAACTTTGTAACAATTTTACTGCATCTATAGGAAGGGGACTGAACAACCAACTGGTTTAACTGCATACCAGTATACTTTAATGAGTACAAAGCCTGTGTTGGCTGGTTGAAATGAATTTGTTTGTTTATGAGGACATGTTCTTTATAGTTAAATGGTTGTATTTAATAAATCAGCAGCTGCTTTTCTTAGACCTAGGGCTCCCAGAAATCAGAGGGAAAACTGGTGTTCATTTCAAAGAAATCCAAGTGAAGCAAGCTGACAGATGCTCTTTTACTGGTGACATGTAAGTGGCAGCTCCAAGAACACAGACAAAAGGATTCTCACTGAATAAAAATTTTAGAGACACCTCAACTTTGAAAAAGTACAAGATCAACTTTATTTCTACAATTCTTTGACCACATCCACTGGCAGAGACTGATCTTAGTTTGTTGTGTTAGAGCATTATTTTTCTAGTAAATGCCAAAACAAAATACTAAACAAAGCAGTCTCTAAAATATGCATTACTGTAGTTTCCTTATTTTAGAAAGCTTCCTTCAGTGATTTGATATGATATTTGCTTTTATAGCTCAGTCGCTTTGACTTGATTACTAATTAGATTCAGTTCTGAATATTTAAGTTCTCTATAACTGAAATATTCCTATTTCCAGATCACAGTGATGCAAGATCAGGAATAATGTATGATCAGTCTTTGTGCATTGTTATGTGTGATAAATTTAATAAATTTGAATTCATACTTGGTGTTCTCTTGTATTCTCATCTACTGTTTAATTATTTTCACAATTAATTTTTAGTAATATATCTATCAAAGCTGCTCATGGCTTTCATATCCTTCATATGTAGGTGTACAAGTCTGAAGTGTTCAAAGAAAATGAATCTGATTTGTTGACGAAAAACCTTTCCATTTTTAAGTTCAGAAGTTATTGCATTCAAATTAAGACAATTCAAACTGTTTCTTGCATTAATGGTTATCCTCCTTATGCTGCCTTTTAAAGCATGTGTGGATCTGTAGCTCTGTTTCAGGAGAAACATTGTTTTTTCATTGTTACATTAATATATATGTGCATTCTGTAGATGATCTTCATGGAGGAGAATTAGAAACATTTTTAAGGGAAACTTAGACTCTATGACAGCTAAAAGCACTCTTGGATATAATTCTGTTATTACATATGTTAAAATTCATGTAAATTAAGGATAAAAATGCGGGGGGGATTAATTTAGATCATAATGATTTTTCGGGGGTTCCCAGCCTTTGCAAGGGTAGGGACCCCTTTCCACCCCCCCCCCAAAATTTTGCAGCCCCCCCTCCGGGCTCCAGCTGGCATCCTGGTGATGCCAGGGAGCCGCACAGCTGCAGCGGGGGGGGGGGAGGGTGGAGCACCCTGGTGAAATCCTGCCCTTGCTGCGGAGCTGCAGAACCATGGCGGGGGGGGGGGGGGGTGCCCGAAACGAGCCCCTGGCGCTGGGCGGGGGGGGGGCTGTGGCAGGAGAAAACCCCCCCCCCCCCCCGCTGCAGAGCTGCAGTTGGGGGGAGGGGGGCTACCAGCAGACTTGGGCTCCGGCTGCAGAACAGGGGCACCGGTGGTGGGATTTGGCCCCAACTCTCTCCCTCCCTCCCTCCCCCCCCCCAGTCCTGCCACTGGCTTCCCTGCGGCCTCAGAGCCAACCCCCCCTACCTCTCCCACCCCCAACCCCGTCCCCATACCTTGGCCTCTGAGCTTGTTCCCTCCCTGAGCATGCTTCAGGCAGCACAGGAGTTTTAAAAGCTCCCAGCCTGTGGCAGAGCAGCTCCCTCCTGGCGTCATTGGGCTCCAGTTCCCAGCCTATCCACAGACCCCTTTAAGTGGCTGTGCCACCACTCCCCCCCCCCCCCCCGCAGGGGTCTGCAGACCACAGGTTGGGATCCACTGATTTAAATTATGAGGAAACAGGATACCTTGCTTTAAAATAATCCATTGATGCTTAGTGGTTTGTAATAATATTTTTTTAAAGTGGTGATTTGCAACTGAATATACTCTTTACAGTAAATTTGGTTTTGGCTTTTCTGGTTGACGGGGGGGGGGGGCGGCAGAATAGCAAGGAGGGAGAGGGCTAACCGGGAAGATACATTATTTCTATGCATATTTAAGCCATTACACGGCTTCCATAGATGCCTGGCCATAAGGGAGTACTACTATCACCTAGTCTGACCTCCTGTGTAACATGGGTCATAGACATTTACAGTTATTTATATTCTTAAATATAAAGGTGTTAGAAAACAAGGTATTTTATTAGATAAATGTTCTATTTTTCATTTGCCAAGTTCTGTTTCACTGGAAATTCAAATTAATTAAAACACAGAATAAGCATTTTATTTTTCAGTAAACAGCTACCTTAAATATGCTAAATTTATAAACTTATCAAAAAAATTGTGTTTGAAACTGGTATGTTAAACCAAGGAAAGCATCTGTTAGTGAAATGAACTGATTATTTCTGGTCAGCATATTCTTAAAAAAAAAAAAAATTTAAAACTGATAGATTTAATCTGCCAGCTAACTTTTATTTATAGATGAAAAAGCATAAAGGCTTGTTTTACACTTTCAATTGGTTTCTTAACTTGGAATGGCCTATCACTGAACTGAACTAGTTAAATAAACTGAAATGAAGATACTCTTTGTATCTTCACAAGAGACTACCGCTGTCAAAAGCACGTTTAGCACATCAACAAACTCTGGCTCGAGGTGGTTAGCTAGTGACTTCCAGAAGTTCAGTGATCTGACGTTCTTGAAAACTTTACATCAAACATGTACTGCTTATTTTTTGTATTCAGTTTACATGATTTTAATACAGTATAGGCCAGCGGTTTTCAAACTTTTCAAACTAAAATGATGAATGAATTTGTGTGACAACCCCCCCCCCCCAAGTTGCTTGCGACGCCCTGGGGCACAGTTTGAGAATCCCTGGTCTAGGCTCATCAATTTCAAAGTCATTTTAAGTAGTTTTATATTTAATTTTAAAACATTGGCTTTAAATTTTCTATTTTTATTTTCCCCAAATAAGCAGCATTTAGGACTTTACACAGTTTTTATTTAACACCTACACACTTGGAATATAAAGACTTTTTTTTTTTTTAAATGCCATGTCATCACTATGTGATTTTTTTTTCCCCCCCCCAGTCTTGTTTTTTGACTTCCTTGATCACTGGAATTTGGCAAAGTATTTTGTAAGTCCTTGACCACTTTTGCTTGGAGATATTGAGTAAACTTACAAGAGTCAAAATCTGAGCTTTCCAAAACTAAAATTAATATCAGAGCTTAATATTGGCTTTTCTTCTAAGATTTGTAATATATTTCAGAACTTCTTGTCACCAGTCTGTGAAGCTTGGAACAATAGTAATATTGACTTTTTTTTTTTCATTTTGACAAACATCAGTGATTTTGGTAGAGACATTTTAGTTTGACATTTTCCAGAGATCACAAAAGATTTCTGAGACTGTCTGTTATGGGGTATTAAAATTGTATGTCTTGAAATATTTCTGCCCTAAAATCTACAGAAAATTCAGACACTGTATAGAACAAAACACATTTGAAGAAGATATCTAAGTTTCTTTTTAATGCGAAAGGTAAATAGCTACAGTTAAGCAGTTCTGCTTGACAATAAGACCACACTTTAGCAAACAACCTGAAATTCTGGAAAACATTGATGCAGCTACGTTTTGACAGTTGTGATCATCACAGTAAATGCACATTTTACAATAATTTATTTTTTTTTCTGTAAATAGGCTATGGACTATCTTTAAAGTAAATGCAACAATTTTTGTTCACAAAAACTGGTAGCAGACATATTTCTAATATAAAAAGTGCCCTTTGACTCAGTTTTTATATTCTAAATCTAACAATGAAAAAATAATTCACCTTTCTCAGTGTCTAGAGAGAGAATAGATTTGTCTTAGGTTCCACATTAAGGCACGTCTTCCACAACTTGATGAGTTATACTACATATTTATAATTATTTCAAGACTTAAATGTAGCAGTCTAAATCTTTAGGATATTACAGAATATTTAAAGAATAGAGTGGCAGTTGAATCCAGTCCTTCAGATCCCAATGGATGCACTAAAATAAACATGGAGGTTTATGACGGATCCTTTATATCTTTCGCTAGCTGTAAGTATCTATAACCAAGGGGTCCTGTGACACTTTTAAAGACTAACAAATTTATTTATCACATGAGCCTTCTTTAAATTCTACTGTGTCGGATGCTTGAAAATGGAAAACTTGCAGTATGGAAGGGAAAAATAAATACAGTGAAATGTAATTCACAAGTGTTTAATGAAGTGGAATTTCTCCCAAGCAAGCTCATGCAATAATTAAATGTGTCTGTCTTTAAAAGTGCCAGAGGACTCTTTTTTTTTCTTATTTTGCTAAACTAGACTAACCTGGCTACCACTTTGGAACTTTTAAGTGCCTATATTGCTTTTACATGTACATTGGACACACAAGTCACACAGCACATGGTAACTACTGATCTTCAGTTCAACAAAAATAACTTGTATATTCACAGTTGGAGGGTTTATAGTTCTTCCGTGAATTAGTACAGTGGATTTTTTTTTCTGAATTACAACTTAATTCCCAAAACTCCATGTAATTAAACAAAGAGAAACAAATCCCAAACAGTGGAAGCAATAAAACGATACCTTCCTCTCAGATACCTGAGTAAAGATATATACTGGTCCTTACAGAACAAGGGCTGGTCTTTAGAATGTACTATTTCTTCATGAGGCCAAAAACTCTATAATAAATACATTTAACAAACCCTTTGTAGAACAAATTATGAACATTAACCTTTTTTTTTTAAAAAGTGCTTTTCCATACTTCATGATGAATGAGGCATAGTATGTGCTTTGGGAGCCAGGAATTCCTGAGTTCTAAGCCCCCCTGGAGCTAGGGCAGATCACTTCAACCCCCCCCTCCCCTTGGTAAAATGAGAACGTTCCTTACTTACCCTGTCTCATAGGGTTAATTACATTGGTTAGCTTTGCAAGGCATTTTAAGATAAGAAGGGTTATATCTTGCATTACTCTTATTCTGTAGAGGTTAATTAAAACATATTCAGACATTTTTACTGTTATCTCTATATCCTAACCACCATAATGTCTTTTGGGTGTAGGAGAGCGGGAGGGGAGAGGAGGCAATATCTTGACATCAGTTAAAGTAGCTTTCTGATCATTGTGCAACTAACATGCTGATCAGGGAACACGGCAAAAGGTGTTCTAATGCTATTTGATGGAAGAACAATTCTATCTGTGAATGAGTAGGCTTCTCATACTGTATTTGATATTATGTGCAATTTTTAGAATAAAATACTTATTCTATTGCCATAATTTTTTCTTTCGTTTTTGGGAACATGCTATTAGTCATGAACTAGCCGCCTATTTAAATAAAGCAATGCTCACATAATTATTTATCAGGGCCTCAATACCATACAAATGTTTACAGTCTATAAAAAAAATTAAAAACAAAATGTACATAATGTATTTCAGTAATTTTCAGTAATTAAGCTTTTCATTACTTACATGATATTTATTAAAAAAATAAGGTTCATAAAACATATTTTAGCTCTCATTAAAATATAATGGGGGAAATTGCCAAAGATGAACTTATTACAAAATATAATAAATGATTTAATTACAATATTCATCAAAATGTCACTGAACAGTTATGTCTGACTTTTTTTCCCCGTTAAAGCTTAAATATTTAGTATGGAAAGATTTCTTAATTAAAAAGCAATGTATTTTGTCAATGTTTTTATTTAATTTACACTATCACAATTTACCAAGTATTAGGTACAAATAAAAGGGGATACAGAATGTATGAAATTCAGCAATATTACAGTGGCAATTCCTAAAAGCATAAATAATGTGTGCTGATGTCCTTTAAAATCTCATTAATTTCAGTTTCAGCTCCCTCAATATTTTGATAATGTGCAGATCTTTACTTGCTTTAAAATTTATTTGTTCACAAAAATTGACAAATCTTTTATGTTGTCTGACAACAGTATTCTCATTTTTTTTTTTAAACATGGCTGTCACTTGTAAGTTAGGACATGTTTTCTTTGGACTATCATATCCCCTTTTATATAAAAAAAAATCCATTTTTCATTTTCTCATTTACATTTTGCAAACTTTAAGTAACGTTCCTTCAGGAAAGAATCAACTGCCATCATTCTGTCTGTCAACAACCAAGATTAAATTAATGCTAACTTGCGGTATGTTATATGTTTTAAGAACTACAGAGGGAAGAGTCTTATCAGAATGGGTTGAGCCGTATTCCTGTCCCTAATGGTGAAAAGGGATTCACTTTGGCCCACATCAAAGCATCATTCAGTGAAATAGCTGATTTTCCATCTTCAAGGAAAAACACTGGACCCTGTGAATGTTTGGAGAGGGGAGGAAAAAGATACGCATTATGTCTCTGTACATCCAGAATAAGTGCAGTCTAGCAAAAGCAAAATGTACTTTTTTACTTTAAGATGAAAATGAAAACAGATTACAATCCTAGTACATGCAAGAGCCACAGCCATGTAGTTGTTTCTGATATCATGTCTGACTAAAACTTCCATACTCAATTTATAATTTCATATTTATCAGGTAAACAAATGTGTCCTAAACATCAAGAAGCCAAAATTTCACATTTCCTAAATTCTTGAGTTAGATACATCTTAATAATTCTCTCATATTCCCAAACTATTTCATAGTTAATTAATTCTTCCTTTGTGGCTACTGAAAATATATATTCTTCAAAATATATTTTTGACAATGGGCTATCAGTACTATCAGGAGAAGAAAAATGATCTTGTAGCTAAAGCCTAGAATTTGGGAAACATCTGGGTTCTCTTCTGATGTTTATCTGCCTTCAAAATACAGATAACTACTTTAGACATCTGGGAAGTTCTGCAGCTTAATGAATAATAACAGAGTTATAAAGTGGTCTCATGGCCTTTTTTTGGACGACATGGTGAAGTGGAACCTATCTTCATTCAATGGGAGAGTTTCCCAGTTGCCAGCTTAGCAAAGTGCCTTCTTATTTCAAGGGCTCATTTAAAAAAAAAAAAAAAATTGCATTTCAATGCTTTCCTCAACAGTAGTGCTTATATATGTTGGCACCAATTCATGAAAAAAATTCTTTATTGTGGCAGCAGGGTATTCACACTGGAGTGGAGCTTGGTTTTATTAGCGATCATGCTGAGTCTGAGTCTTGATTTCTTCAGAAGATAATGCAAAACTTGTTTCATCAGAAACTGTCCCTGAACATAGTTGTTGCTCTATGGGTCTGCATCTTGCTTGTGGGACAAGCCACCTAAACTTAGCTACCAGTAAGTATCTTCAGACTGCAGTATGGCCTCAAGCACTGTGCCTTGCAGAGCTGAGAGTCTCCTGCAACGTTCCCTGTAAGGGGCCAATGCAGCTGAGCAACATGTGTTGCTCACTGTGTGACATTCCCACCCCCCACCCCCCCAGGCCCGATCCTGCCCCCACACTCAAGCGCCGCTGCCTGCCTGGCCTCACCACAGCGGAGCGGAGCAGTCAGCTCAACCTACCCCCAGCCAGCCGCACCTCCCCGGGGGCAGAGGGGGCCAGCGCTGAGCTTCGGCATGCAGGGTCAGGCGCTGGAGCACCCCGCCTCACTCCCAGAGTTTCGGCTGCTTTGCCCCCAGTCCCCTGACCCCCAAGGCTGGGGGTAGGCTAGGCTGAGTGCTCTGTCCCACTGCGGTGAGGACAGGTGGGTGGAGCAGCTTCTGGCCCCCGTGCCCCCTCTCCCTGGGAGTTGGAGGGGGGGTGGTGGTTAGGGCTTCTTTCCCTGGCCGCTGGAGCAGCACAGCCAGGCCCCCAGCTGCTCCTCCAGCCAGGGGAGCTCTCACTGAGCTGCGCAGGCTCAGTGAAAGCTGACTCTGAGCAGGAGTTTTAAAAACTCCCAGCAGTCTCTCTCCCCACAGGGACTGCACCGTGCGTGGCTAACAGCCTTCCCTGCGCCAGACAGCCCTGGGGGCTGTGCGGCCGCACAGCTTAGAGGGAGTATTGGTCTCCTGTTTGTTTTTCTATCTGAAAAAATGCCAATAATAACAACTGCCTTACAGGGATGTGGTCAAGATTAATGTATATTAAAAAGCATAATCACAAACATCATATAAGTGATCAGTGTTAGCGGATAGTCATATCTGAAAGTGTATGCTTTATGCTATTGTGAAATATGAGGAGACAACGAACTGCCCTCTGGAGGACTATGGTTGTATGTTTTGAATTCATGTAATGGCTCCTAGGAACTATAGTGGTGGGCAGTCTAGAAATGTGTGTTGTAGCACACATTTCCAACACATTAAGGAAAGTGTATAGTGGAAAATAAAACTTTTTAATTGTTTTCAAGTCAATCCACAGTGAGGAGGTTGACAATGGGTCACACATTAGAAAAAGAGATCACATCTGCTAAGAGAAATTTGTCTTATGCAGGCAGAACATTTTTGATTATTCTAGTTGGGGATTTCAACTTCTTTTTCATCATGAAAATTTTCTTTTCTGTACAGACTCTGTGGCTATTTAAAGAAAAATAGCAGCCTTTGGCATTGCAGGGTTCTCCAAAGCAATATTCCACACTTGCCCCTTGTTGAGAGATTTTGTTTGACAATACTGCAAGCCTCATCTTGATTTATATTAAGTCTTTTCACTTAGAAACAATTGATCTGACCATATTAAAAGTAACTCTTACTTTATTAAGTATTTCAAAAAGAGCACCCAGGCCCCATAAAATGATACCTGTATCCTTAATCCTGTCAAACAAGAGATGTGAACATCTGAGTGACTAGGGAGATTAGACCCAGTAACGTAATCTGGTCCAATCATTCCTTTAAGAGGCTCTTCTTTTATTCGTGACACCAATTTTGAATAAACCATTCTCTGTGATGCAGATGGAGGGGTATATGACAATTCTTCAGGAGATCTGTAAGTAAAATACATATTTTAAACTATGCATTAATTTGCAGTATATCTCAAAAGGCACAAAAGCTAACAATATTTAAAAATGAAATATCTTAATTTTTTACATACATTGATACATTCATCAGACAAAGAAAAAATGAGATAAAACATTATTTACAGCGTGCACATCATAGTCATTTCTATTATGATAACTTCATGTTTCAAACCTACTTGTTGACTGATGGAGCACAAGCTCTCCAAGCATCTAGCTCTTCAGAGAGCTGTTCAATTTTCAAGGGAACAGATACCTCTCGTCGTTTTAAAAGCTGACTGAAAAGAAAAAAAAAGCAATTAAAATTTGGCAAATAAAATAGCTTCCTACAGGAAAAAAATCAAGAAAATCAGGAAAATACAGAAAAAATAAGTTGTTAGACTTGAAGGGAAAGGAACTGGCTGTAAATTGGATTTTTTTTTCTCTAACACTAGAGTTTCAATTTAGGAATTATTAGTTTTTATATTTTCACACATAATTAGCTTAACACCAGAGTTTTCTTCTTCTGAGAAGAAAACTTACAAAAACTATTTTGTAAACTGTAAATGCTTTTTCCTTTTTTTTTCTTTTTCTTTTCTTTTTTTTAAAGGACAGTTATTGAATCTTATAGGAATTTGGACCTTGATTTCAATATGTATTGCTGACTGAGATATACTGAAATTAGAAATACAATAATCGAGAAAGCTGGAGGCTAAGTAGGTCACATTAATGTGATCTAGCACAACTTCTGAAAGAACCTTGTCTTGTCTGAGTAGGTATGGAACTGATAGTTTTCAGAAAATTAAAATAGGACCTAATTTAACATATACCAGGGCATGAGAAGTAAAACTACTCAGCCCCTGAGTCTACAAGCATCCATAAACTTATTTTAAAGCATATATTTGGGGCTATTTGACTTTAATGAGGCATCTCACTTGCCTATGTGCTTTGCTGGATTGAGGTCTAAAAAGCTATGCGATCAGAATGTAGTACATTTTATAGGTTTTGCAGGGTCGGTCTAAAGAAATACAACTTTAGAGAGTGATCACCCTTCTCAACTCTCAGTTGCAGTTCTGGTGTGCTCTCTTATAAACTGCTGTTGTTCCACACATCAAAACAACTTGCTTGGTTTGCTGAAAAAATCTGAACTGACCTTGCAACTTATCCCTCTCTGCATTTATATATTCCCTTCCTTACTGTAGTTTTCCATTTCATTCATCTGACAAAGTGGGATTTTACCCATGATGATTTATTTATCATGGGATAAATATATTTGTTAGTCTTTAATCATGGGATAAATATATTTGTTAGTCTTTAAAAGTGCCATAGAACTCCTCTGTTTTAGCTTTAAAGGGGCTTCTTGAATCCAATATGGATTCTGTAAGTTCCAGGAATGCTCAAAGGTTGATGTCTGATGTGTCACAAATTGGTTATTACTCATCTGTTTTTCCTTAGCTTTTTGTTTCTCCTATAAAAGAGACCATCTCCTCCTATTCTTTTGTTTCTGAAATCAATTTTTCAGTCAAATAAAATGACAGAGTGCAATTGAAAACTTATGATCAAGTGTGGAGAAGATATATTTTAGAATATCATCTTATAAAAACAATCTTGTCTTTCAGGACCATAAAGTTTGACAGAGGCCCAGATTCTGCAGTGAGCTACCTGTACGCTGACCCTTATGCCGGTACGATGCACCAAAGAAGCCAATGGAGCTCCGTGTGAGCACACGAATACATCCACATGTGCTCGTTGCATGAATGGGACTTCAGATTCATGCGGTCTTTGGGGCAGGGTCAGTCTCTTACTATGTACCATAATCCTGACAGACGCTCTTGGGTGCTACTGCAAGTAGGTAAACAATTAATATTACCTTGTGTATTCATAGAGCGCAGGTACAATACTAGCATACTGTCTTCTAATAGCAAGTAAAGCACCAATGTAACCAGACAGTATCAGCAGCTCATTCCGAACTCTAAAAATAGAAAAGGATCAAACATAATCAGAGAGCGGGTCAATCATCTGCTGAAACTTTAAACAGACTAGTACAGAATTTAAATACTGTCTTCTCTATGCATTTCTGTAGGGAATCTGTGCACTGAATGACTGATTACCTCTAAACCTGATAACTGTAAACTACACTTTATCTGTTCAACACTGATATCATTGATTGATTTTTAGTTTTTCTTATGCTTCAGACTAAAAGGTGCCATACACAGACTGAGAATTTTGAGGTACTTGAAATAAACAAGTACACATTTTAGCCAGCTCACTCCTTTCAGCTGCTTGCAGCTCCACAGACAAACAATATCATCCCCACATATCAGCCAGTACAATACTTCAGTCCTCGCCTCAAAACCCAGGTGGTTACAGGGCCAGTTGTGCTTTATATCACTTTTATCTTCTCTCAAGTGCCTTCCTTCAGTGATAGGTCTGGTTTCCCTTTACCGTCTCCAGGGCGGAGTCCAGTGATCCAACCACTCTGGAACTGGATTTCTGGGCTGCAGCATTTGCTTCTCAACGTTAACATGACAGGGTCACTGTGTCTGGCTCCTATAAGTTCTCTACTTTCAGGAGCCTGCAACAGCAGCTAATTAAAATGACAAAAGCTTCTTCAAAAGAAAGCATGATTTATTCATTCACTCTAAAGGTACAGATTATGCAGAGCAAAGGGTAAAAACAAAGCCCCTATATGACTATTTCCCCTTACCTGACTTAACATTTCCTTACAAGCTTTGGTAAGATCATCCTTCTCTGGCTGAGGAGAGAGAGCTGCTTGCTGAAGCATCTGTATCTTTCTGTCAGAGATTCTCCACCAGGCACTCTTTCACAACTCACACCTCCCCTTCCTTGTTCCTGCAGGATCTTTTATAGCATGTCTACACTACACTAAACCACCCCTGGCTGGCCTAGGTCAGGTACAGGGGTTAAAGTAAGGGGGAATGCACCAGAACGCTGTTCTGGGGCCCACCATTTTTAGGGGCCAGTGTTCCAGAGCTCCCACAAATAGAATAATGGGCCTGAATGCAGCGTTCTGGTGTGTTCACTCTTAAGCCCTGTAGGCTGGCTGGCAGGGAGCTGTGGCAGGCTGGGAGTTTTTAAATCGCCCGCCCTCAGCATGCTCAGCTGCATGCTCAGGGTGGTAGCAGCGTGTGTCCAGGTAGCAGCTCAGAGCCCCCATCTGAAAATTCACCGGCCAGCCCATCCCAGCGCTACTGCTGCCTGGCACTGACTCTAGCACAGATGCGGTGCTGCTGCTGCCAGTGGAGCAGGGACAAGTAGAAATGGCCAAAGGAAGGCCTTGGCTCGGCCCAGGGGAGCCCCACAGTGGGGCTGTGGGAAGCAGCACAGTGGGTGCCCCCAGAGCGCTCCCCTGGGGATGGGGAAGGCCCTTACTGCTGGGCATTTGGGGGGGGGGGGCTGGCCTCTGGGACTGGGGGGCACGGAGCTATTAGGGGATAGGGAATCCTGCTGGGGTTTGTGTGTGTGTGTGTGTGTGTGTGTGTGTGTGTGTGTGTGTGCGCGCGCGCGCGCTGGGGGCTGTGTGCAAGTAGCTGGGTGGGTGGGTGTACTGGGGGGATGTGCAGACAACATGGGATGTGTATGTGTGGAACAGAGTGATAACCGATGCATATGGGACTGAGAAGTGGTTGCAAATGCCCACCTGGGCTGGGACCCACACATGCATGAAGGAGGCCCAGACAATACTGGAGGGAGGCCTGGAGATTAGGAGGCTTCCAGGGCCCATCAAATTATACTTTGACCACTACTCAGGTCCCAGATCCTGAGCTCCAGTCAAAGCCTGAACATTTATTCTACACCATAATTTTACAGCCACACAGCAAGAGCCCCACAAGCCCAAATCAGCTGACAAAGGCCAGCCGCAAGTGTCTGATTGCAGCAGACAAACTCTTAAAGGTTTAGTACCCCCTTTGATCAAAAGTGTAGGCCTGGGAACTGCAATCCTTGCTATTAATACCTTTGCCCAATGTTCCCTTAAGCAGCCTTCTCTGTACCATTGTTCTGTTCCCTTTTTGCTTTCTGCTTCCACCAACAAGAGCATCCTCTGATTTTATGCAGTCAGGCAGCATAACATCAATTAGGCAAACTGAATGCATTTTATTGTATTTATAATCAACAATAGAACCACCTCAGTCTCCACACCAAGCAAATCATTTAGGTCCTGCAGTATGCTCCTTAAGTCCCCCAAAACAGGAGGAGATTTCAGAGCTCTTATGGAGAATGCCCCAGTCAGCTACCTCTCTATTTGTTTCACCAAAAGAATTTACCTATAATGTTTTTGCTGATCATGACTGCAACAGTGTACAATGTCTAGCGATTCTCTCAAACTACACCCTGGCTATTTAAGGCTTAATAGGTTAAATCCAACTTCTAAATCTATCTGCAAAGTCATGTGCTTTCTACAGAATGGCCTCCATACCCAGCAGGCAGGTCCCTTCTGCACCAGTTCTAGCGTCCAGTTTAATTTCAGATGTATCATCACAGAGTGCACTGGAATAGCCTTACCTTTCAGTGAGAGAGTCATGAAAGATAGTAGCAAGATCTCAATCCAAAAGAGTATGTCATACTCATTTGGCGAGATGTAGATAGTAGTACACCTTTTTTGACCATGAGTCACTTCCAAATGCCCTCATTGGCAATGGGAACTAAACTCTCTCATTCTTAGGTGCAAATAAAATCTTCACCAACTCTTTAGGTTGTTTCTCCCAACCTACCAGCAATGCCTGTCTTGTCTGACTAGCCAGCTTGCTCTATTCCATGCCCTAATTTCACCTATCCACTGTATCAGTCTCTCAACTGCTCCTGCTTTGTCATTTGAGTTGCAGGGAGACATAAAACTTAGAGTCATTAGCCTACCAAAAACAATGCTGTCTGTGTCTCCTCATTAACTTCTCTAACAGGCCAAATACACACATTGATATCAGAGGGGCAATAAGATGGAATCCCATAGAACCCTACATGAGAGTGCCCTTGGAGTTGACAAATAATTGCCTAGTACAATTCTTTGGGACTTCTCAGCCAGAAAAGAATGAAGCTACGCAAGGCAACCTCCATCCCAGCTCTTTCTGACAGACCATTTATGAGAAAAACTCAGCCTGAGAAGATCTTGCCCTTGCCCTGCTCTGCTACTACATATACAGAAATCTTGGCCTGAATCTGAATTTAGGATTAACCTTCAGCCCTAATGTTCGCAAAACACTGCTTAGCTCAAAGGAAGTTTGCCCATGTTAGGACAGACAGAGTAGATCATATAGCTGTATTTGTCCTTTTTATTCAGAGTGTAAAATGAGAGCTAGAGATATCCAAGTGATTGATAGATGTAGAAAAGAAGCAGAAGACATGACTAACAAAGAAGAAAGAGTAATTGTTAAAAAAAATAATAATAAAATTGAAGGTTCCTCTTTTTTTAAGTCATGGGAAAACATACTCACTCACTACATTTATGCAGGACTAATCTTTCAGTGCGTATATAGGTTAGAAGATCAAGAAAGGGGCACACAGAATCCAAAGTCCAATCTGAGCTACTTATGTGTTCTGTTGAAAAATATAACATGAAATATGAAAACAATAAATACCAAAGCAGAAAAAAAATCAAACAAATGGCTACACTGGGATCAATTACTTCCATTCACAAGCCTACCTTTAATATACTGAATACCAATTGGAAGGGCTTTTTCTGGCTCTGTACTTAATAAATAGTATTTTATGGTTTCAAATATGTCTTCATTCACCAGAGCAGCCTCTGCTAACTGCATACATTCTTCTACACCAGGTAGATTACACTGGAAAACAAAGGTTTGGCACAAAATAAACAGTTTCATTTGATCATGGTAGGAGTCAAGAAACTATTGAAGTTCACATCCAGCATAACAAGAAAGATTATCTCTGATCTGAAGGGAATAAAAATGGTTTTCACATACATCTAACCCGCCGCTAGGAGAGAACAATTTGTCCCTCTTTAGAGGGGCACGTGTCAGTAGACCAAACATCTGGTGAATGTCAGCCACAGCATCTAAGAACTTTGTGAGGTCTTTCCATGACAAACCCATTGTTTAAGAAGTGACTAGATGAGCCTGAGTCAAAAGTATACTGGTCAGTGGAAGCAGACTTCCAAGCTGTAGAGGATGTCTGCCAGGCAAAGAAGCCAGTGTGCACAAAATACAGTATGAAAGAGATCGGGTTGGTGGTGGAGGAGGGATTCTTTACGTTAAACCAAACCTTAATGAGAAACAGTAATCTGTATTTACAGCTGGCTCTGAAGTCCATGAGCAACTGGAAGCATTTTGCACTGGGGGAAATCCAGTTTCTCACAGACAGAAGATCTGGCCTTAGTCTGCTACTGCACACATAGTAGTAACAGCACTGCCACCCAGCTCTTACTGTCAGTAGATTTCAAAGTGCTTTACAAAGGAGGTAAATTTTATTCCAATTTTACAGTTGCGGAAACTGAGACATAGAGAACTGGAGGTGACTTACTCAGTATAACCAAGCAGGCCACTGGCATAGCTAGGACTAGAACTTAGAGCTCCTAAGTTCCAGTCCACTCTGCTGGCTGCTACAACAAATTACCTACTAGAAAGGAATTACACATTTCTTATTGTATATACACTGATCTTAAAAGTCTTATACAAAAATGAACATGAGAGATGATAATATACAATATTAATGGGGCCAAATTCATGCTAAGAATGATTTTGGCTTTACGTGTTATGAATTTATTTACAAATTAAGAAACTAACTGATATATAACCTCATTCTACTAGTCAAGTAATTTTTTTTTAAAAATGTACCTTTTCATGTAGGTCATTTATCTCTGCTGTGGAGCCAGGATAGAAAGCACATAGCTTCACTAATTGCAGTTCATTATTGGGAATCATCATGAGAAGATCAGCTGCTAAATCCCTATGGAAGCAGAAGATGTGGCAGTCACTCTCCATGACATGTAATGGTGAAGATACAATGCCAGAAGGAGGACTTTTTCTTTACACTCTCCTTTCCTCCTACCCTGAAGAAATGTCTATTGTTGCTGGGGAAATGGAAAAGGAGAATCAGTCCAGTTACCTGCATTTTTGGTGTGCTAGATGATTCTTACGGGAGAGTACTGCCTCTTTTTTGCCCTAGTTCAGCTCCAGGAAGTTGGCCAGGCACAAAGCTCATAGAACTTCATGAAATCAATATTAATCAACATTAAAGCTCACTGAAAATGAGCTTTACAATATGGAATTTAAAACAAGAAACAGTGGGTACATTTTCAGCCCAGTACAGATGGATTTGCCATTTATGCCAACCTCACTGCTGAATGTTGACCTTTTTTAATCTCATTTCACCTAACACAGTTTATAAGGAACATTTCTTTAAGAGCTAACTCTTCACTTTGAACTCAGAGAATGTAGCTCTTAGCAATCAAATTTAGCTGTAGACCAATGTTACCTGTAAGCTGCTCTGGCGCGCTGTAGCGCAGCCCGCCGCAGCCGCCAGCACAGAGAAGGCTGCCGGCAGCGCACGCCCGGCAGCCAGAGTCCTTCAACAGAGCTCCTGTGGAGCACGGAGTTTTGAAAACTCCCGCCCAGAGAAGCTCTAACGGAGCATGCCCAGAAAATCTGAGCATGCTCCATAGAGCTTTTCTGGCCCAGGAGTTATGGCTGGGCCCTGCCACTCCAGTCCAGCCCCAAGGTAAGTTTGTGGGGCCTGAGGGGGGCCGCCAGGAGCGGGGGCGTGATGCCGGGAGCGGGGGG
>ML681966.1:11974754-12074115 GCA_007922195.1 Podocnemis expansa
CAGGTGAGTGGATGGAAGATTCACAACACCCAGCTTTGCAACAGTCTAATTGTGTAGATGAGCCCTAAGTGTAACAGGAAAGATACAAAGTTTACATTTGTACCATTTCATCTTTTTCCCCTAATTCTATCAGTTGTATCTCCTGTTTGGAAAAACAAATAAGGAGTTTAGTGACACTTTTAAACGTTAATAAATTTACTTATTGCATGAGCTTTTGTGGGAGAAAATCCCACTTCAGATGCTTGAAGATGGAGAAGTACAAAGTGGGATTTTCTCCCACAAAAGCTTATGCAATATGTAAATCTGTTGTTTTTTTAAAGTGCTCCTAGGCTCCTTGTTTGTTTTGCTGAACTAGACTAACACGACTACCCTTTTGGTTCCTGTTCAGAAGTTACAAAAAACAACTGCTCCCACTCTGATTGTGTGTACTATGGGGTAAGAATCACCATGAATCTCCAAATGCAGTGATTTCACTATTATTGTAAGATGTGCTGCATGTGGACATGCCAGAACAGTTCTGTTAAAATGTTGGCTGTGCTGACATGCCAAACCATTGTAAAGCTAAAAGCCATAAATGAATAATTTTATGTAATCAACATAACTCCAGTAGTTTCCTTGATTAAACTAGGGCTACTTTTCTGTGGAAAGGTGGTCAGCTATGCTGCTCTTGCATAACCGTAGCTGGGTGATTGAATAGCAACTTTTGAAAGCAAAACTAAACTTACAGCAGCTGTAAGATCCTTTTAAAAACAGATTAACTGTCCCACATGAATTCTTATTTCTTAAAACAGAATACAAATTCCTAAACCCATGCCTAAAATTGCTTCTGCACCTGGCAGCATCTTTTTTTCCCATTATATGTTGTGCTCTCTGTGGCTACATCTACACTGTGGCTTTAAGTTGACTTAAGGGCCCTTAAGTCCACTTAAATAAAACCCGCTCCACATTTAGAAATCATTAAGTTAACTTAAGAAAGTGGTTAAGTTGACTTAATAACTCCTGCCCTGTAAGTTGGCTTAAGCTTTTAAGCTGACTTTACAGGGCAGGCCCCATCCCCTTCCCTGCCCCTGAGTGTGATCAGACTCAGGCCTGATCTGGCCAGGGGCCTCGATCCAGCTCCAGCCCAGTGGTGAGGACCTGGGGCTGGATTGGCTCCCAGTTGCTCATGGGGGAGGCAGAGGCTGGCAGCCAGTTTGTGCAGAGAGGCTGAGAGCCAGATGGGGCTCCCAAAGGCTTGCACTGCAGAGACAGCAGCTCTGAGTCTGGTCACTTTCACAGGCTCTGCGTCTGTGAAACTGACCAGGCTCCAAAATGCTTGGGCCTGTGCAGCAAGCCTCTAGGAGCCAGATGGGCTCCCCACAGGCCCCTAGCCCCCGCAGCCCACAGAGAGAGGCTGAGAGCCTCATCTGGCTCCTTACCCCTCTCTGCAGTTGACTGGGGCTGGCAGCTCACCCCTGCCCTGGCCGCTTGCAAGTGGCCAAGGGCATGGGGAACCTACATCTCCCCTGGCTGCTTGCAAGAGGCCAGGGGTGGGAGAAACTGGCATCTCCCCTGGCCGCTGCCAAACCCAGCTCCCAGCTCCTCCCCAGAGGGCAGGAGCCAGATCGGCCCCAGTCTGGATCGGCCCCTGGAACTGATTGGGCTCAGGGTACCCAATCCAGATGGAAGGAGGGGTTGGAGGAGGGACGTCTTGTTAAGTTGACTGCCAGGGCCCCCCTCAATATAGACATAGCCTATCACAGAAGGATAAGCCACTATTGTACCCTCCACAATAAAACCAATAAATGGAGTAAGACAGAATACAGCAGGAGTCTCAAACTGTATGCGAGACCACGCTCTGCAATATCACTCTCTCTCTGTTAGGGGGAGAGTGTAGTCTCATGGGGTGCACTCTCGCATACCCAGCACTCTGCAATGTCACAAGACCCGACACTACCACAGCATCAGAGTGCTGAGTATGTGAGACACCTCTCTCTCTCTCTCTCTCTTTTTTAAGGAGAGATTGTGGTCCTGCAGAGCACAGTCACAGGCTGGATGGAAGAGGTTTACAGATTGGACAATTGACACCCCTGGAATACAGGATCTTGTGAAATTTCCATTGGATGACCAACAGCCACGGCCTCCTTCCTCTGGGGCAGGGGTCTCCAAGCTGCGGCTCTGGAGCCACATGAAGTTCTCTGGCTGCCCCCTTGTGGTTTCAGGCTCCAGCCACCGGGAGACCCTGCAGGTGGCCCCTACCAGGCTCCAGACTCCCTCCAACCACTGCAGGACCCTGTGAGTGGCCCACCCTGTGGTCCCACCCTCCCCATCCACTAAGGGACCCTGCAGCAGTAGCTCTCACATAGCTGCCCCCCCCAGGAGGCTACACCCATCGTGGCTCTCAAAACGCTTGGTTATTGAAGGAATTTTAAAAAACAGCTTTTCTTGTCTTTTGCGTTGCCAACCCCTGCTCTGGGGGAAGTCAAACAGCAATTCTGTTGGATCTTAATAGCTTCTTATCTGTCCCAGCTATACTTCCACAGCCATGTTAAATAACCCCTTCTCAACACCACATCACAAATTTTTATCTATGCTGCTGTCCATTTTTCCACTATGTATCACTTTTGGCTTTATTTCTTCCAAGTGACCTGTTCTAAGTTCCTTCATTCAAGTGACTGTTTTCATCCACTTTTATTAAATTAAATGTAGTTTTATTTTCTTGATTTGGGACAGGCAAACTAGCTTTACCTATTCAAATAGAATATAGGAGTTTGATCACCATTATGGAAACAATGCATCTGCATACTTATTTACAATATGTACACATGCACGTGCATGTTTTCTGACATTAATGAGGGGACTGTTTGGGTTCTTTATACATTACAAGTCTGATGCTGCTATTCGTAAACAAGCAAAACTCCAACTACCTTTCATAGGTTTGTCTGATCAAAGACTTCAGACTCAGGGCCTAGATCTCCTTTGGCATACCATCTCTCCATTTTACATGGTCCAGATCTCACCATCTCTACCTAGTATATATTAAATGGCTCCTCGATTTGATCTCATTTCTGCCTGCAGCTGTATGATAGAGCCACAGAAGATTCAAATGCTAACTTTATTCATACCATCCAATGGACTTCTGTCAATTATAACATCTTTGTGTTTGTTAGGAAAAAAATCTTCTTTGGAGTAAGAAATTCTTACCATGTTGTTACTGTCATACATTTTCTTGCTAGTAACTCTAGAGCATAATGTGTTGCTTGCGCTGCACTTTCTCCTAAGACAGTACCCACACTGACTGCCAACTCCAGTTCATTTCCACGAATCAGGTTTGCCATGGCAAGCTTGCTCAATAAGAAAATCATATCATTAAGTGACACAAGCACTTTTTAGGATTCACTGTAACTAGCATGTTACATTCATTTGTGAAATTGTGCTTACTATAGAGTGACAAACATGCATTAATTAAAATAAATTAAAACATAAAAGTTCTGTAATGTATCTGTGAGCTTTTTGTGAACTCTCCTTTGGCCCAAACTCTATCATCAGCCTTTCTCCTGCTACACAGTCTGAAAAACAAATATGAATGAACACTGTTCAATGGAATCAGCTGTTTTTATTCCCAGCTCGGACTACACGGGACTAGAGAGGCCAATGCAGTCGCATGCTTGTGGCCCCAAGAAACTTCAGAATGGAGGTGTGAGCCTTCCCATTCCTCCCTTTTTGCAAGGTATGGAGCAGCTGGAACCACCAGCTTGGACTACACATGATAAGAGAGCCTACAAGAATTTTAAACACTTCTAGTTACTCTGTAATATAGGCCCCAACTGACTGTTTTTTCTCCTCAGTATCCACTATCTTGGAATCTATTTCTGTGAGGAGGACAGGGTGGTAAAAGGACACAATGTGCCAGCAAGGACAGAGCACCTGAACAGAGTGATTGAAATATGATGGTGAAGGTTGGAAGTAACATAATTTTTTAAATAAACCTAACCAACAAGGTATATATTTTTAACATTTTGCTTACATGCTGTCTATTATTGTTTGCCCATTTTGCCTATTTAGAGTGCAAGCTCTTTATTTTTCTGTCAATTTTCACACCTTGTAGCACTATATGATCCCTATTCTTGGGGGACACAGCAATACAAGTAGTAAACACTCATATTTCTATTTCCATGTATTAAGATTTACATTTAGTCATATAATGTTAAATAAAAATTTTCTTTGTGACTCTCAAGTCAGTGGGAGATCTGTCATTGACTTTTGTGGGGCCATAAGTTCACTCTAAATATCAATTAGAAGGAAATAATATATTTAAAAATGACATAAATGTATGCTATGTTTTAGAAAATACATTATAGCTTCAATATAAAAAAGCCTACTATTGGCTTTTTCCTCTCTACAAAATAAAGACAATATACTTACCTCAATATTCTCAACAGCTAGATAGCAACAGGCTGCAAGCACTGCGCGGCCATCCTGGAAATACCACTCTGCCAGCTCTTTACTGACCCTGTGGAGGAGTCTGTAACAAGAAGAAAGGAATTCTGCAAGAACACTTCTAATGTTAATATGTAAAGCAAGTGAAGTCTTTGTAAATAGGATCATCAAATGTGGCTGAGCACACTAGCAACTGAACAAGAGAAATTCCTGATCTGTTCAATTAAGATTATTCCTCCTATCAGTTGCACTAGACTTCAGTAACATAATCAGTCCAAGCTATTTTTCTGGGTCCTAAATTCTGACTATACCAAAGTGAAAGACTAGAAATGTAAACAAATACCCCCATCTTGTTGTTATAAGCCCCTTGGGGCTGTGACTGTTTTATTCAATCCTTGTACAGGCAGCCACTGGCTTGGTTCTAGTTCATGACTCCTATGTACTATAGTTATACAAATACTAAATAATGCTACTAATAAGAGTGTGCATGTTCTTTTACAGGACACTGAACTTACTATATGCTTATCAAAACATATTAGTAAGTTTCTGATAGGAAGTCCACCCCACATTCACCCTGTAAAGGCCAGACAAGCCAATTAATCTATTGGGTGGGAAGCTGGGAGAATTAAGTATGAGAGGAAGGCCATAATTTGGGGAAGTTCACCTGTTCAGGAACAGGTGGGGCTTCTCTAAAGCCAGGGAGCTGACAGCAGAGAGGGACTGCAGGAAGAGGTCTACGGAAACTCTCTGGATGAAGGGAGATGTTTTGGATTACAGATGATCATCCATAGTTACTCCCTAGGAGAAAGGGGCTTGGTCTGGAGAGTCAGGAAAGCAGCAGCAAATAAGATAATACACTTTGGCTGCTGACTACAGGATCCCTGTAACCTCTACCAGAGAGTGGGTCCAGGTTTCCCTATCACCTGAGGAAGGAGCACTGGCTGAGCAGTGAACAGGTAGACTGTCTGGCAGTTTGTTAGGAGAAACTTTGGTATCTCAGAAGGGGAAACATGGATAGTGACCTGGCTGGAGGGCCAAGTCATGAAGAGAAGGCTGGCATGCCCAGCAAGAGAGGGGCCACAGAGAGAGGGGGAGTAGCAGCAGAAGGGAATTTTGGATGTGGAAAGAGCTGCTTCTCAACAATGGCCTGGAGGAGTCACCCCCTGCAGTGAATGGACCCTCCAACAGTATTCCATGAAAATTAAGACAGTTCTGTGTGTGGTCAACACGAAAAAGTTCATTTATAATCATTACAAGCATGTCAAGCCTAATTTATCTGGACACACCCATGTAGTGCCAGGAGCTGACAAACACTGATGGGATCTGTTAATGCAGTAGCAATTAGTTCATGCAGAGTATCCTAATAATTAAAGATGAGGAAATACAAATATCTGTTGCCAGACCCTACACTACTGGTGTCAAATCCAAGTTCCAACAGTTCCAGTGTAATAATTGTCCTTGGCTGCTTTATAATCTGCACTAAAAAACTTAAGGAAAAACTTAAAAAGAAGTAACTTCTCTGTAGACTCACTCATTGTAATCTTCCACATTGTTTCCATCAGGATTTGAAGAGCCATTTGATGTTGAAAGTTGTGAGATTTGCATATTTCCCTCACAAGCTGCCTAGAAACCAACAAATTAATCCATCAACCGTAAAAAATTTTTACAACCAGACAATTTAAAAAAACAATTCCTTTTAAAACTTGAGGGCAGGAAAGGAAACATTCCAACTAATGAACTAGTTTAGAGCAACTTTGTTTTGAGGACCTTCTCCACCACAGAGGAGAATAAGAGGAAGGAAGACCCCCAGCTACCCCAGAATCCTCATTACAGAGAGTCTTCCCAGATCTTGGGCCCAAGCAAATGCTCGAGAGCTGTGGCTGTATGTTTGATGTCTTCTAGGAGCAAATGGACAGGAAAAAGATGGAGAATAAACATAGCCATAACTCTGTCCCCTCAACATGTGTGCCAGCAGAGACAGATCTCTGTGAAAATTCAGACCTACAGAAAATTACTTCCTACTTGGAGTAGCAGCCTGGGACTTAGTGGCAACTCCTTCCTGGGTTTCTTTTGGGGCAACACAGCTATATGCCACTACACAGTCAGGGCTGAGTCAAAATAATCCATGTAACCTTTAAGTATTTTATTGCTTAAAATTATTATTTGATTAAGCCTTCAAAACAAGAAAGGCCAAAATGCTACAAACTACAGCAAAAGCATCCCTATGATGTTTCCCAGTGCCAAACAACTACAAAGATCAATTCTAGCTGTAGTACTGTAATATTCCAGGAAAATAACTACACTCTGCAAAAATATACTTCTAATCTTTTTTCTTCCGAGAGTACATTATGGGATGGGATCATTATTTTGCTCCTGAATTAACTGTACTGAACAAAGCAATGTGAACAAGGGATTTGAAAAAGAAAAGAAAAGCAAAACATCAGAAGTTCACTACTATTTAAGCTAAGACCACCAAAGCATTCTGGGGTACTCAGGACAAAGATAAAATCTCAGTTAGGGCCCTCTTACTTGCTTATTTGTGTATGCAAGCTCTTTAAAATCAATGGAAACTCCTTGCAATGAATTAAGCAAGCAAGATTTGACCATTACCAGAAAAAATAGATAAAACATTCTATCTGTTAACCATCGTTTTACAGGGATGATCCTACATCCTGTGTGCACCCTGAACTCAAGTATGAACTTGGGTGGCAAAAGGAAGGCAAAAATGGACACTTAGTATTTTCATAGCTAGCCTAATATTCACACTGAAGGTATTAACAAGGTTATATATTTAAAACTGTATTTTCTGCAACACTAGGAACATTAGGAACATATTTTTAGCACTTTGCTGAATAGTTTCTTTGAAAACATTTTGTATCCTGCTTTGATGTATTTACATTCATCAAACTGTTTTTCATGAGGATCTGATGAAAGACAGGAGAGTAATTAGAGCAACGCACAATCATCCTACTCCCATTAAATGCAATGGCAGTTGTGCCTATGACTTCCATGAAATGGAATAAGGTATAAAATCTCCAAATCTCCCCTTTCATTGTTTCCAAGAAATAGTTGGCTAGCTGAATACATGAGAAATGTGTGGGATTGGGATTTGTGGCCATTTAACATGAGCATATGGGTCTGACTTTTTAAATATACTCTTTATCTCAAACTTAATGATGAATAGCAGCAATGAATAACTAAATTCACTCCCTTTCCAAAAACGCATACTCACTAACTCAGGATAAATACAGGCCGACATCCTTGTCAGCAGTAATACCTGTGCAACAAGCAGAGCCTCTTGCAGTTGGCCTCTTGAAGTAAAAAATGTGACTAGTTTCTTCACATCTCCAGTAGCAATGCAGTATGGAATGACATCATCATTTTCCTCCTGAATTAACTGATCAGCTCTCCTAAATGAAATTAAAATGACTTAGCTATTTAGTGTTAGATATATATGAAGCACACTAGTGGTACTTCTACCAGCAGAAAGCTGATTAAAACCCACCAGCTTTGTCAGAATAAGGGTGGTCTATACTGAGGGTGGCAAAATCGCTGTTGCCAGGCACTATTCCAGGTTCAGTTGAGCAGTCTGTCAAGACATGCTCAATTGCCCTGGAGGTCACATCAATAACTCCAGCCCCAGAAACAGCGTAGCACTTAGCTGACTGGACAGCTTTTTCTCTTCACCTTAGTGCAGTATGTAGAGGGAGGTAAGTGGGAGTTAAGTCAATGGTAGACACTGAAGGTATTTTACTTACCTTGAATGTCTTCTCTCAGCTGCCGCCGAAAACTGCAGCAAAGGTAGATTAGGGCTTCAAGAGATATTGGGTGTGTCAACACGAGCTAAGGCAGCAAGCCTCAAAGCATGGTTAACAGGTTGGGGCTCATTGCCATGTTAAAAATAGCGGTGTAGACAGCACTCTGAAGTTGTGGCTAGGGCTGGAGTTGAGACTTTGAAGTACTCCCTTCCCCACTGCAGGTTTCAGAGCCTGAGCCTCCACCTGAGCTGTTACATCCACACAACTATTTTTAGCACAGTAGCACAAATCCAAGTCTGTTAATCCAGGCTGTACAGACATATACTTACAGAACATACAAGATTCTCCTATGCAGATATGGCATTAAAAGATTTCAAGCCTAGTCACAGATTCTCCAAACAACCCTAACCTATTGAAAGATATAGTTTTAAAATGTGTCAAGCTTTATATATATATGGAATCTTATTCCATTAGAAGTTTTAATGAATAAAAGCAACATCACTGGAATGTTGGAAAGGATGCCAGATGCAATTTACTTTACTAGAACTGACTACTGATTTTGCATCTTTGTCCTTTATTAGGCATATTACAAATTGCAATTGAGCAACATGTTTTTAGTCTTACCGTTGCATTAGCTTCTTCCAGTATTTCATAGATACACCTGGTGCAACTGAGAGTGCTTTGTCCCACTAAAACATAAAAATTACATGTTGTAAATGGAAGTTTTACATTTAGAAATAGTTTTCATCAATTACATGCATTTTCCATTACAAATTGCTTTGGGGTAAATAATAAAAAAAAGTGTTTTTCATTTTAAATTGGATACTTTCCATCTGGACAAGTTCCAAAGAGGTAGCTGTGTTAATCTAGTTCAGCAAAACAAACAAGGAGTCCTGTGGCACTTTTGAAGACTAACAAACTTATGTGTTGCATGAGCTCCATAAGTTCTCCATCTTTAAGCGTTTGATGAAGTGGGATTTCTTCCACAAAAGGTCATGCAACAAATAACTTTATTAGTCTTCCAAAGTGCCACAGGGAAACCTTGTTTGTTTTTCTTCTGGAGTAACCAATGACTAGAATTCAAAGGTATTGAGGTACGCTGTTAGATAAACAGAATGGTGGGATTTACAAAAGTGCCTATGTAAGTTAGGGCTGTTAAGTGAGTTAGAGCTGGTAAATCCAGTTAGGCTCTTACGTGTATTGTTGGACCCTAAATACCCATGTTAAAAATGTCACAATTGGTTTTATGTTTTATTGTCTCTTGAGACCAGATTTACAGGGTCATTTCTCAGAACATAAATACTCTACATTCAGTGTCAGTCTTAGGACCATAAACAGAGTGAGAATTTACAGGATGCTGAATATATTATTCCTCAATAGACCTGTTTTAGGAGTTATTGTTTAGAAATCTATTATTGCACCCATCACCATAATGTTGAAATAAAAATATACTACTATTTTTATAGCTGATATCTTTTTCCATAGTCAATTTTCTTTTATTAATTTTTCTAATTTTCTCTATTGTTTGCAGTTATATCTGCAAATTCAGCATCAGAATATATATATAAAAAAATTCCTCTCTCACCCCTATGGGTGGTATGTGTCTTCCTCAACCTCGGGTCCTCTACCAGAGGCCTGGGAGTTTGAGGGTTCTGCGCAGTATCTTAGCTGTTCCTAGCACTGCACTCTTCTGGACAGAGAGCTCTGATGTTGTTCCTGGGATCTGTTGGAGCCACTCTACCAGCTTAGGAGTCACAGCCCCAAGTGTTCCTACCACCACTCGGACCACTTTGGCCTTTACTTTCCACATCCGCTCTAGTTCCTCTTTCAGGCCCTGGTACTTCTCCAGCTTCTCATACTCCTTCTTCTTGATGTTGCTGTCACTTGGCACTGCTACATCTACCACCACCGCTATCTTCTGGTCCTTGTCTATTACCACGATGTCTGGTTGATTGGCCAGTACCTGCCTGTCTGTCTGGATCTGGAAGTCCCACAGAATCTTAGCCCTGTTATTCTCCACGACCTTCTGTGGGATCTCCCATCTGGTCCTGGGAGGGTCTAGCCCATACACTGTGCAGATGTTCCTGTACACAATGCCAGCTACTTGGTTGTGCCGTTCAGTGTATGCTGTTCCTGCCTGCATCTTACATCCTGCCACTATGTGTTGGACTGTCTCTGAGGCCTCTCTGCACAGTCTGCACCTTGGGTCCTGTCTAGTGTGGTAGACCCCTGCTTCAATGGATCTGGTGCTCAGTGCCTGTTCTTGTGCTGCTAGGATCAGTGCCTCAGTGCTGTCGTTTAGTCCAGCCCTTTCCAGCCACTGGTAGGATTTCCCAATGTCAGCCACCTCAGCTATCTGTCGATGGTACATCCCATGCAGGGTCTTGTCTTGCCATGGCACTTCTTCTGCTTGATTATATATATATATATATATATAATCAAGCTAATTGCATATACACACAATTAGCTTGATTTTAAACAAATGTATTCTCTTACTAGTTACTGAAACTAGTTTTTCATTAAATACAAAAATGAGACAATAGGTAAGGCATGTCTGAAATGTTATCATAAATTACCAATTTTACATAGAGCAACAGCATTTTAACAGAGAACAAACAACAACGAGTTTGGTTTTCATCTTCACTGATGCTGTAAATACAAAATCATTCCCCTCCCTTAAGAGAGATAAATTATGCCCTGTTAGTTACCAATACAATTTTGTTTGTACTTCAGTTAAAAGTCATTTGTCTGAGCAACCCATTTTATTAGCCCCTTGGGTGTTTACATAAGCCAGGATTCAATGTACATGTTAAAAACATCAGCATTGCAGGAAGTTCACTCTTCCCTAAATTTAGGGCCCTTGTTGTTGTCTCTCAGGCAGAGGTAATATTTATGACAATTTTATACTGGATTTAGTTTTTCATTAGTTGATTTAGAACATTACCTCTCCAAGCTCCACCATAAGTTCACAGTATCTCTGAATTTGTCCTAATCTTAAATGTATTTCTGCTGCTTCCTTTAGCCTTTCCTCCTTGCTAGGTGCACCAATACCTCCTCCAAATTTAGACATTTTTACTGTTGTTAGTTCTTGGGCTTTGGACTGGTAAAAAGAAAAAGCATTATACTTATTTTTTTTTTGATTAATACAATTATTGCTAAGACATGAATGTATTAAAATCAAACATTGTAATGATAATATTGTCATTTGAAAATATAAATGGCTTTTCCACTAAAGACTGTAAACACTGAGAGATTATGCTGAACTATTACATTGTTACACCCATTGCATTACGAGTAATTAGTTGCATGAATACCTATTTTTTATTCCATTATCCTGTTTCACATTTTTTGGATTATGTGTGTTTTCTTTTCATTCTAAGTGGGTTTTGTTTCTGCCCCTGAATCCACATAACCTTCAAGACTATTTATATTTTTAACCATAAAATTGGAGGCAAATACTTTAATGATGACTATTAAAAGGAGAAGAATTTTCCTGTGTGCTACAAGAGAAATTATTATATGAAGTTAAGAGCAATCACATTGTGTTCTACCTAATGAAGAGAAAAAATGCAAGTATTTTTTTTTCTAACCCTCCTCCCATGCCATTTTATCTTAACTGTCTCCTGGTTACAGCTGCATGTGTCACAGTTTTTCCACTCATGACTTGCTAGCATCACTGACTGAAGACCTTTACAGAAGATTTTCAGCAAGTAATACAGGGATCAGTTCTTGGCCCCATGCTACCTAACATTGACTAATGACCTGGACGAGAAGCACCCAGAAAACAAATCCGTTGCCCTACATCTTCTGAGGCTTACAATTTTCTCAAACAGCAACAGAATAAAACTAACTCCTGCCAATTTCTTTACTCTTTACAATGTTCTGAAATAGAAGCAGTGAAAATTGTCAACACTCTGGCCACTTTTCATGGTGCTGTATTTTAAAAAAATCTATGATCAAGAGCCCCTTGTCTGCAGACTTACGAAACCAGTACTGAATGAATTAACTTTAAAATTGTGAACTGAGAGCATGTCATATAACCATAAGGCTGGATTTAAGTTTTTAAGAAAAGATTTACAGTTCTGCAGAATTTGATGGCATTCACCCAGAAAAAAACTTTCTCCATGCCACCTCACTGGAGTTTTCAAACCCTAATCTCAATTTTTTGGTCCTTTTTTCAAAGATGTGATATGAATGCACCTAATTCAAATGTAATTATGTAAATTTCATCCTGAGGGGTATTATGAAGACAAAGAGCTTTTCTGTTTGTTTTTGTTTTTTCCAGTAACACAAGAGTAAGATGTGTGCTAAATTATAAATGTCATGGTTTCATAATCAAGTGATTTGACACACTGAACACCAAAGTGCATAATAACAATAATGAGTTAGTAATCTGACTCCATAGCAGGGGGTATTAGAATGTTTTCTTTTCAATTCTCCATTGTTTTGAAACTCTTTCTCTCCTTTTAATAGGCCATAATCTAGTATTTTACCACTCATCTGAATGGGTAGTCAAAGGTGCTTCCAATATAGAATAGAAACCATCTCTTCAAGTAACGTTTTCTCATGAATGCTTCTTTGCATAACAACTGAACCAACAGAATAACTACATGTTCAAACCTTTGCTTTCATTTACTTCTGTTGTTCCTATCAATGTGGGAGAAGAGAGACGGAGTCCAGAACAAGGCAAAAATAACAGCTTTTTACAAAAAAAAAGAAAAAGGAGGATGGGAGAATTGTGTATTGTTGGTATTACAGTAGCAACTAGATGCTTCAGTCACAACAAAGCCCCCTAGATGCAGGCACTTCTCAAACACAGAATAAAAAATGGTTTCTGCCCCAAAGAGCTTACACATCTAACCAAAGCACAGAAGGTGGATTTAACAAGCAACTGAACACTCCCCCAGTCATCATCTGTTGGCAGTTTCACCTAGGCATCATGGAAAAAGTGGAATTTTAAGGAAATCAGAGTAAGCTTAAGGAGTAAATTTAAGAAAACCAGAGTATTAGATTTACAGGCTGGCATTGGAGTGAGTTGCTTGTAGGAGAAGTGGACAAATGGGCCATACATCATTGGTAGATCCAAGAGAGGTAATGTGATAAGCAGGAGCACCGCTGACCCCAGAAAAGACCCTGGGGCTCAGCAAGCTGGGCCTCAAAGCTCACGTGCCATCGCTGCAGCCACCACTGCAGGTGGCCCATTGGCAGACGAGGGGCTCAGGTGCTGGGACTCAGGGCTCGAGCCTCATAAGCCTGGCTCCAGCAACATCCCTGGTGGTAAGATACTGGAATCTAAGAGTGGCTATGCTGTGAAAGGTCTTAAACATAAGGACCAAAGGTAGTGCAATATGTCCTTGTGACAGAGTAGTCTGCCATTAAGAATAACGGTGCCTGGAAAGCACAAGAATGGCCATACTGGGTCAGACCCCAAGGCCCATCTCACCCAGCACCCTGTCTTCTGATAGTGGCCAATGCCAAGTGTTTCAGAGGGAATGAATAGCCCATCCCCATCGTGTGGCGTGTCCCTTTAAGACTGTAAAAGTTGAGATGTATATGAAAGGACCTTGGAGACACTGGTAGAAAGGAAGCAGTCTTGGCAGCAAATGGTGTTTTGAGGGGCAATCCAACCACTGTGTCTTTGAAGGCAGTGGCCAGCAGCCTTGCAGAGAGGGCAGGAAAGGCCTCCCTCTTATCCAATAAACTGGGGATGAGGTCTGGGAAGGAAACCATCTTATATGCTGCCTCCTCTGCTATTGCAGGGCAGACATTAGCTGAAGGCTGGCTGTTGAATCCTCTGAGTCTGAAAGTTAACTGGGGAAACGAGGCAGCTAAAGGAGAAAGTGGCTAAGGCTTATGGCTGGCTACTTTATGAACCAGCTCCAAAAGAAGAGAATTGGAACATGGTTTAAGGAGAAAAGTCATAATTGTCTAAATTACCCAGCTTCAGAAGGAAAGGGCAGAGGTCGTGCCTTCAGAGTGAAAGTGGCTGTTTCATTCACCCATCCCAGAGAAATGCTAAGGACTTCTGTTCTGAGATGACAACACAAAGTACAATCCCACCTCCAGGAAGGGGGCCTAAGGTACCTCCTGGTCAGCAATCTTGCCCCTGTTCGAGACTCTTATATAGAAGAAGCCTGGAGTGAATTAAGATGACTAGCAAAAGTGAGTTACACTTTGTAAAGAGACTTAATCAGACCCCATGAAGGGGTCCATGTCTGGGTAACTGATTGAAAGACTAAGGCATCTTCAGTGTTATGAAGAGTTGTGCTGGAGGACCATGCCCATGAGAGTCCACAAGAAAAGAAGAGCCCTTCTAGAGATGTGATCCACTGCCGCTGTCAATAATCCATGGTTCTCTTGTGTCTACAAACTTCATTCTCACACCTGATCTCTTGCAAAACAAAAAAAATCTCTGCCTCTTTCCTGAAATGGAACTCCTTTTCATTATAACTGCTCAGGTTTGTAAAGCAATGGAATTTCATCTTTTTATAACTGAAAAATAAAACTACCAATGAACAAGTTTCACATAATCTGCATGCTTCACTTACCATTCTAAATCTGACCAGATGTTTCATATGCATAATTCCTTTGCAGTAATTTTGTGGAAGTAAGCTATCATCCTGTCCTTTTATTACAGCAACTAGGTCCCATAAATTTTTACTGCCTCCTGGAGGCTGAAATAATTAAAAAATATGGATTATGATTATCTGTGAAAGATATTAAAATGAAATCAGCAAAAGATATAGTACACATATATCGGTCAATCCAAAGGTAAACATTTACAGAGTATATCAGGTTAGACACATACTATACTGATACTGCTCATTTGAGTAAGAACAATTAAGCCAGTTAAGTATTTCAAGATGAGACCTGTATCAGATATATATTATATATCCACAAAATACAACATACTTACACATACATATCACATGTGTGGAGAAAATATCTGTATACTAAACTGGAGAAGCATGTGAAAAATTGCAGAGACATGACATAAACTCATAACACATGATCATGTCCTATGAAAGTTTTAATTGAATATATTTGGAGTGTTTGCATTACTCACAAATTCACAAGTAATACACATCATCCTAACCAAATGCTGATAAAACTGTTCACTACCACACCATCATTCACTTAGTCTATGACATTTGCATTGCAGAAAGACTATTGTGGGAATGTTTGAGACACTCAGGGGTTAAAGTAAGCTGGAATGCCCCAAACCACTGGGGCCTCCTATTTCCGGGGCCCCCTAAAAACAGATGACCGTGCCGGAATATGGCATTCCGGTGCTCTCCCCCAGGGCCAGCTCAAGGGGCTGTGGGCTGGAGCGAACCCAGCCACCCCACCCCCTTTCCCCAGAGCCTGCGGCGGCCGCTCCCCTTCCTGCTGGGCCCAGGCGGCACACGTGGCCTGGACTCAGTCTTGGGCCTGTGTCCCCACTTGCCAGCCAGCCAGCACTGCAGTCTTCCTCTCCCCAGCCTGGCTCCTGGGCCACCTCAGCCGTGCAGGTAAAAGGGGCCTGGGGGGGTGGATTGGGGAAAGTCAGGTAGCTGGGGGCTCAGCATGGCGGCGTGGAGAAGGAGTCGGGATGGTGGGCTGGGAAGGTGTGGAGGGGGTTGGGGGGCTGAAATGAAGATGGGGGAGCTGCGGGGTGGGGAGTTAGGAGGGCTGGAGTGGGGACGTGAGCTTAGTGAATGGGAATTGGGGCTGAGGAAGACAAACGAGAAATTGTGGTCTGACAGGAGGTAGGTGTTTCGGGGGCAATAGCTGGAGTGAGGGGGGCAGGCCTTTGGGGTGCAGTAGCTGGGGTGGGTGAAGGGTGCCCATACGTGCGTGAAAGGGGCCCAGAAACTTAGGACGGTTCTGGGGCCTGCCAAATTATACTTTAAACCTGGTTTGAATGAAATTTAAAAAAATGTAATGGGTCCAATTCTTGTATCCCTCTGCTTGTAAAGCCAGGTGCCTCGCTCACCATGAATCTAGGACTCACAGACAGATTAAAATAAAACAAACAAAAAAAAAAAACCACCATCAAAGTGACCAGGAAAAGCCTTCTTTGAGATAAAAGCACCATACATTTAATCCCTGATATTGTTTCAACTGGGAGCAAGTATTGGGTACCAGTTCTAGTCCTATAGGGTTTAGGAATAGGCCTTTAGTTAAAGTAGTGACTAGAGCTTATTTTAAAACATTCCAGACTTTTTGATGCATGAGAAATTCTGATATTTGTTTTCATCCTGAATCAATGAAACATTAAAATATTGGTACTTTATGCAGTACAAAAAAAAAATCCACAAAATGCTGATTTGGAATTTTTTGTTTCATTGTTTTTGACTGAAACAGATGGTGGTATGGGGGTTGAATAACCTGGAATTACAATTCCTTGGAAGCACTGCAGCAGCTCAGGCAATTGAGGAGATTAATGCAGACCCAACCCAACCCGAAATGGAACACTTTATATGGCAAATTAAAACAATATATTTGAGTTTAATTGGAAAAAATGAAGTATTTTTATTTATTTAATGAAATATTTTGCTGAAATGTATTTTTTGGAGTGGAAAAATCTGATTCTGATAACACCATATTTCTTGATGGAAAATACATCGTTTGAAATTTTTCAACCAGCTCTAGGAAGTACATTTTTTCCATCTACAAATGATCAACAGGCAGAAGTCATTCTTGTATATTCTGAGCCTGTTTTGAAGGGAACAGTACACAGGAGAGGGAAGAAGAAAAAAGAAACTCTCCCTTTGCAGTTTAATTTAAGGAATACATACATGTTGATGCTTGTAGAGTTACTTACTGACAAACATTCTGAAAACCACCTTAGTTTTTTCCCTCGAGGATTACCAATCAGCTTGTCCACCTCCTGTTTAACATCCTTGGATACCTTACCACACAGCAAGGGAGGAGCACCTGGTTCCACAGCACGATCTAATCAACACAAATATTTATGTACAAACACATTTTGTTAAAGGTAGTCTAACACAAAGCAAATGAAAATAAGAGCATGTATAATTTTACTCACCAGTATTGCCAATGATCTCATCCCAAGATCTGTCTGCCAGGATATTTATTTGGAGAGGGTTTATCAGCGGTGTTAAAGACCAAAGTCTCACAGTGGAGTCACGAGAACAAGAGGCCATAGTGAATGGACGACTAGGATGACATGTTAATCCTACAGAGAGACCATTTTAAACATTTTGCAGATGAATAAATTTATCTGCTAGCTAGTTTTAAGAAAAATAAATTATGAACTTTTAAGGTATCAGATAAATACATTTTAGCAGAACAAGAATGGAAACTATTACCATATACATCTGCACCATGATCATAAACTGTGTCTAGACAGGTTCCATCTCGTGTGTCCCACACTCGAATTGTGTAGTCCCAGCTGCCTGATATTAACAGGTAAGGGATTTCAGTATTCCACATCAGTCCCCGTACTGGTGCTGTATGTCCACTAAGAACATTTATACAAGCATCTTGTGTGTAATCCCATATCCGAACAGTGCTGAAAACAAGACACAAAAAGCCTACATTCATCACTCTACCAAAACACCTATACATTCAGTAAAATTCTAAAGTTGCCACTTCACATAGAATCTTTACTTCTTTAGATTTACACACAATGTAGTGAAATAGCCCCTCTGCAGTGCTTTAGATTCCCTGAACAGTTTGTTAAAAGGACACTAAAATGAATAGACCTGTCAATCCTGCCAGATCAATTAAACTACAGTGACAACATAAATAAAACTGAAATTTAAAGATGAAAAAGATTCCAGACCTGGAGGGATTGTTGGGATAATCTAGTCTGGCCTGTGTAACACAGGCATAGGATGTCCCTGAAATAATTCCTAGAGCACATCATTAAGAAAATCATCAGTTTTGATTTAAAAATTGTCTGTGATGAAGTATGCGCCACAACCCGTGGTTACAATGGTTAGTTACTCTCATTGTTGAAAATCTACACCTTGTTTCCAGTCTGAATTTGTCTAGCTTCAGCTTCCACCCATTGGAAGATACACCTTTCTCTGCCAGACTGCGGAGCCTATTATTAAATGTTTATTCTAAGTCTAGGTACTTAGACTATAATCAAGTCAATCCTTAACCTTCCCATTGCTAAACTAAAAAGACTGAGCTCTTGGGTCTATCATTATAAGTCTTGTATTTAATTAAATCAAATCAGTTCCCCCTTCCTCCCTGCCCTCCCCCACCCCTAGACCTATACCCAGGCCTACCCCACACCTACTTTCTTACAAGCTATGGAGAGAAAGTGAGTCTTGCAGTGCACCTTGAAGGCTAACAAACTCAGTCTGTTATGGACCTAGGAAGGAAGTCAGTTCCAAAGTCCCATGCCACTCAGGGGGAATACCTTGCCAGTCACCCCTTCTTTCTTATGTTGAATGGGTATCAGCTCAGAAGGCTTTGCTGACAACAGCTATGTCAGCATGTCACATGGAGAGATGAACACTTTCAGGTCAATAGGTTCCAGGCCATTTAGAGCTTTATAGGTCAAAATCAACAGCTTAAAATTAATACAGAAAAGAACGTGCCCACAGAACAAATTATGGAGTACTGATTCATTATGTTCCCAGAAAGAGAAATTGCTTAACAAATACTGCCAAGTCCTGTCAGTATAAGAATTTAGGCAGGCAACCTTTGTTTTAAAAAAACATACTTCAGGATAGGCACTTGTATTTTATGGCCTTATAATTATTTTCATATTTATTTGCCTTCGTGAAATGAAAGATCCTACGGTGTGTATTCAGGATGACTGCAAAGCAGAAATTTGAAAGGAGGGGGGACTTGCCACATAACTTAGAAGTTTGCTGTCCTACATACTACCCTTTTTGCTACCCACCAACAGTAGCCATCCTTATCTACACCATGCGCTTTTACTCTTAATGCCATATCTACACTGAGAGGCTGTTTTAAGTCAACTTCACAAGGGCAACTTTAAGTCGACTAAAAGTCGACCTTGTGAAGTGAACTTATGGGTACATTTACATTAGTAGACATACCCCAGCCCAGCTCGGGCTCTGTCCCCTGCCCTGCCCTGGGGTGCAAACTGGCTCCGTTTCATGGCAGCCTGGGCAGCCGACATAGCCTGCCCACCCAGGGTGCCCCACATTCCCTCCCCCCAGAGTGCCTCCCCCACTGCCCCAACAGCTGCTACACCTCCCATGCTGCCCCCTCCTGAATCGAAATAGCATGTCCATACACAGGGCATACTATTTCGATTTCAGGGTGTCCCTTATTTCAAAATAAAAAAATAACTGTTTGTGTGTAGACATAGCCTATGGCTATATGCCTCAGAGCGGCTCTTAAAGGTTTAATAATCAACTCGTGTGGTTCTTGAGTTCCGTAAATTTGGACACCCCTGTTATATTGTATTACTTTGACAAATCGAAGATTCAGTATTTTAAAATATTGTGTGCAGAAATTTTAATTATTTGGTCCTGAATTCTCCTAAAAGTACTGTACCCTGGAAAGTTCCAAAGGGGCAGCTATGTTAGTCTAGTCCAGCAAAAGAAGCAAAGAGTCCTGTGGCACCTAAAGACTAACAAATTTATTTGTCATGTGAGCTTTTGTGGGAGAAAATCCCACTTTGTCAGATGCTTTTCCATTCTGTAACTTCCTCCATCTTCAAAGCATCTGATGAAGTGGGATTTTCTCCCACAAAAGCTCATATGACAAATAAATTTGTTAGTCTTTAAGTGCCACAGGATTCCTTGCTTCTTTCGCTGTACTCTAAAAATGATTCTACATTATGTTAGGTACTTTCATGACCCCCATTACCACAGTCCAAGGGCCCCATAACCTTTTGTGTGTTCACATCATAGAGTTCCATATTTATTGTCTTACTGAATCCATATACAGTGTACAACTTACAAGTAAAAATTATTTGTTCTCAGCCTTGCAAATGCAATACAGATGCTCAAAATCAAGTGGTTTTTATATTGCATCATCATACTCATGATCCCCCACACATCCTTCCCCTTCCAGTGGCCAAGGAGTTTACTGCCAGTCATGAACAATTCATATCATAGGCCCAGGAAGGTAGTGCCTCCCTGGCAGCCACCACCACAGAAGACCACTGGGAAGCATGGGGACATAGCCCCACCTTTCCTGCTTCCCACCTTCACTGCTGCAAAAGGCCTCTTGCTGCCAAAAATCATGGGGCCATGGCCCTGCCTTTCCCGGCCCTTTCTGTATTCCTGCTCCTGCTGGGAAATGCTTGGTGCTGCCGTCATGGCCACACCTTTCCCTGCCCTCCCCACTTTCCCCCATTTCTGCCAGGAAAAGCCCATCACCACTGGGAAGCATGGTGCTGTGGCCCCACTCCTTCCTTGTCCTCCCTACCTTCCTTCTGAGGTGGGGCTGTGGCCCTGCCGTTCTTTGCTCTCCCTGTCTCCCACTCCTTCTGATAAAGGCCTGCCAGGAAGGCCCATGCAGCAACTGCAGTGAGGGGCATGGGGCAGGGCTGGGAACAGGTGTGGGGTAGGGCCTGGGGAGGATCTAGGGAGGAAGAGGCAGGCGTGGGAACTAGTCTTCTCCAGGGGAAGCTTCACCAACTGCCTAGACTGCCACCCTAGAGCTGTAGTAATGCATAAAGACGTAATCTTGGGAAAAGAGAGGGCCAGGTTCCAATTCTCTGATCTCATGATTCTCATACTAAGCATTTTTAAGCTGATCTAATTTACGTAAGGAGATCAGCACCAGAGACACTATTTAGTAAGAAAGCTGAAAAAGCTAGCAGTGTTTGGGAGAAAACATTGTGGATTTTAACTGTTCCAACTTAAATAACAAAAATGGTGATAGCATCATAACGATTAGGCATGTAAAAAGAGTTACTTTTAAGTTTAAGACTTGTGATAAACAATAAATAATGAAAATTTAGAGCAGGTTTTAGCTAGAACTCTAATGATGATGATGTCATACTAAGCAAGAGCATAAGAGAGACATAGAGCAACAAAGTGGAGATGGTAAGAAACTGAGCAAAAGCAGAAAGGTAGATTGGAGTGAAATAAAGGTCACTCATAATACCTGTAGGGAGGGGTCAGTAAGTAGAAAGAACCATCTGAAAGAGGTCCCTGTTTGAGGTAAAGAAGAAAAGCTAATTAGCATACTGGACCACTGAGTGGCTGAAAATGATATCATTCCTGGATGGGGAAGCAGCTGTTGACTGACATTAAGAAAGCAACCAATCAGGGAAGGGCTGAAAATCCTATATAGGTCAGAGAGTTGGCTGGCTTGAGTATGGGTGATGATCAGAAGGACAGAAGACAGCAGCAAAGATGCAACAGTAATGGGCAAACAGACAGAGCAGGAGGACTGTTAGATGAGCCAGAGAGGTTTTGATTAAGAAGGAAGTTTTATTTTTCTTCCGATAATGACATGTATGACTGTAAGGAAAGCTAAAAAAATGCAAAGAGTTTATTTATCTCATGAGCTTTCATGGGAGAATATCCCACTTCATCAGACGCTTTGAAGAGAAAGGAAAGCTGTATGCTTATGTCTGAATGATCTTAAACCTCACCCTTTCTATAGACTGCCTGATCAACACTCATAAACTATGAATTTGTAGTGTTATTATTAAGTGAATTATTGTAATATTACTGTATACAGATGTATAAGGGAACTGTATTTTATATTGTAATAAGTTTGGTGTTTTGATACAACGTTGTATTAAGGTTTTATAGCTTGGTCAAAGTCTCATTCTCTCTATTTCATATTGCAATATTATGTGTCTATCATTCTGTGCCACAGTAAGTATTCATAAAATTACAGTATGCGCTAAGGAAATATTATATTGTGTTATGAGTATAGCCTTGCAATTTTCGAGTTTATACTATATGTAATGGTGCGTAGTATTGGGTTATATAGCTTATGGGGTCTTTTACTGTGGTAAGTGGCTCATTTCATTGACATTGATTTTTTATTTAAATTGTATTAGAATTAGCACTTAATACAGAGAAATTTTGTTTTCAAAGAAACTGCAGTCTGGGTATTAGAAGGTTGTATCCATGACTTCCCAAGGGTAAACTGAGATCTAGGGAGTTTCCAGAAGATTAAAAGGGAAACCATTGGCAAACCCTTATCAATCTCCTATGGCAGACCACTTCCAATTACTCTATTTTAGAATTAAGGCTTAGATTGGTTTGTTAGTATACCTAGGTCACTACGGGATCACTTGGGTCAAAAGTTGTGGAATAACAACTCCTCCCAAAAATATTTTGGATACCTGTTAGAAAGTGATTGGGAATCACAGAAAAGGTGGTTCTTCTCTCCTGATTAACTTGGGAAGAAGATTTTTATCGTCATGGACTCTGACCCTTTCTGGGTCCCCAGCTGTCATCATTATGTGACCCCTTCAAAGGCATCCCATAGCTCATCTTCGACCAATCATATGCCTGATACTCACACAAGGGGTCGTTATTCCCTCCACTCACAGGGTCTTGGATGCAATACGAGTATGTTGTATAATCCTCATATCATCCCTAAATAGTAGGTGGAAGTCAATTACTACTATCTGGGCAAGGTGTAGAGCAGGGGTCTCAAACACGCAGCCCACGGGCTGCTTGCTGCCCCTAAAGCTATTTCCTGCACCCCACAAGGACACTATTGTTACCAATATTTGCAATATCATTGTGTGGAAAGGTTTCAGTGGTGTGGCCCTTGGGCTAATGTACTAGTTCTCATGCAGCACTTATGGTGATTTGAGTTTGAGACTCCTGGTGCAGTGTTCTAGTCATGTATCTGTCATAGCCCCTGCAGAACACTAGCACTGCTATGTAGACAAAGGGTATGTCCACACGAGGCTTTTATTTCGAAACACACTGGTTGTTTTGAAATACAAGTTCCTATGTCCACACAACGTTTTCTTGTTTCAAAAGGAGGGAGCTCCTAATTTCAAAACCAGTTGTTTTGAAATAACGCCTTGTGGACATGTCATTTCGAAACAATGATTGTTTTGAAATAACAATGACCTTCCTCCCAGGGTGCATCGCACCCTGGGAAGAGGGTCCCACCCCCCTCCCAGCACCCTGGCCAGGGATCTGCACCCTGGCCAGGGTGCTTAGTGGAGTGCAGGGGGTCGGAAGGTGCCCCAGCCAGATTCCCCCCCGCTTCCCCTTGCTGGGAGCAGGGGGGGATGGGTGACTCAGCCCCTTTGCCCCCCCTACCCTGGCTTGGGGCCGCCCAGCCCCAGGATTCCCCGGAACCCTGCTCCTGCTGTGGGTGGGGCCGGGGAAGCCGCGCCCCTGAGATTCCCTGACGCCCCGCTGCTGCTGGGGGTGTGGCCGGGCACCCCTGCCCCCAGGCAGGAGCGGTGCGTCGGGGAATCCCGGGGGCAGGGCATCCCCAACCCCGCCCCGGGCAGGACCAGGGTTCTGGGGAATCCCAGGGTGGGGCGGTCCCAAGCCCTGCCCCCAGCAGGAGCGGGGTGCCGGGGAATCCCAGGGTCTGGCACCCCTGGCCCCGCTGCTTGGCTTGGGGGCAGCAACAACAGTGGGGTGAGCCGCCCGTGGAGCAGCCACCCCACAGGGGCTGCAGCCCCACTGACCAGGCTGCGGGGTGAGCCACCCGGCAGTGGCTCATCCCGCTGGGGTTGCAGCCCCCCCCACCTGGGCAGCAGAGCCTGGGGGTTCCACAGATCCCCAAGCCACTTGCCCAGAGGGCAAGTGGCTTGGGGTACCCCCAGGCTCCTTACAAGCCCCCGCCGCCCTTCCCTGAACTCGAAATAGCATGTCCACTGTGTGGATATGCTATTTCGAGACATGCTATTTCGATTCCTGCTTTTCCCTTATTTCAGAATGGATTTTTTTTATTTCGAATTAAGTCATTTCAAAATAAGGGCATTATTTCGAAATGACTTGTTTCGAAATAACCTGTTTCGAAACAACCCCTTGTGTCTGGACGTAGCCAAAGAGACAAGCCAAGATCTGTATTGTGGAGAAGGCAGGGCCATAGTTTGGACCATAAACATTATTCACAGATACAACTGATAGTAATGTGTTTTTTTGTTTGTTTGTTTGTTTTTCTTTAGTGCTGTCTGCACCAAAGTAGCTTGAAACCTTAAGTTTTTCTCAGAATCCAAGCATACATACCCATCATCAGACCCACTGCAGAGGATTCCTTCCCTCAGAGGAGACCACCTTACATGAAACACCTTTGCAGTATGCCCTGTAAAAACCTTCAGTGGTTGATCAGAGCTGGTTGCTAGGTAATAAACGCGAACATTTTTATCTTCACAGCCAGTGGCTATCATGTCTCTGCAAAATCACAATAGTACAATCATCATCCATTGGAATCAGTAGAAATATATTGTTTTTAATCATTAAAAAAAACCCAAAACACCTTTTAATACTATATCAGAAAATTTGGCTTGTATTTGCTGTTTCACTTTGTCTCTTTAATAGTTGAAATTGCACCTCAACATCCGATACACTACAATAGACCCTCAGCTAGTGTACAGAAGCAAAACGCCATTTTCCATGAATGAATTTCAATGGAGCTATAAAATTTACACCAGAATTTAGCCCATTATTTTTCAACAAATCTAGTGAGCACACAGTATCAACAGAATCGTTTTTTACACCTATCATCAACTGCCCTAAGCACAAATCTGCAAAATAAATGAATAGCATGGTGTATGTGTTTCCTGTTACTCTTTTCTCCACTACTCGTTAAAGCCTGGTTGCCATATTTACAGGACAAGGTTTTAAATAATATACTGTCTGTCTATATTGTGCTCAGGATTAGATTGCATATGTAATAATTGTTGAATGAAAAACTGCTAAATAAATGGAAATAGTATTTAAATTGAAAGTCTAATAGTGGCACAAAAATAAGTGACAAAGTTACATATCCATCACCATGTATTTTATCAGAATGTTCCCTTATGGAACAGTTCTCCAGCTGTGAGCAATTCTCCCATTATTTTACTATACCCCAATATGACCTCTCAGTTTCTGAACCCCTGAACTTTCTCTTCCTACCCACATCCAGCAGCTATGACTCCATCCCATTTGCTTTTGCCAAAAATTTTCCAGCAGTTTTTTCTCCCCCAACATGCATTCAGTTTCAACTCTTGCTGCAAGGTTAGGATTAAAAATTCAACACCAGAATTTAGTCAACCTCATAACCTCACTACACACAGTAGGTATTATTTTTGCAATTGCACACTGTTAACAAGGTGCTATCACCAGCTCAGTATGAGGAAGCACTGCAGAGAGATTATGCACTGAACTTGCACAGTAAATGCACTGAAGTTTGAATCCACTTCTTCAAAAAAGGAGGAATTAAACTGCTATCTCCACTTCCTACAAAGATATTCTGGTTAATAACTTCTTTCTGCAAATGTTACTTCTACTTTAAGCTCTTTAGTACTTTTATTTTGAAAAACAAAGTGCTTTCTGGAAAATTAAAAGACCATATTTTGAATGATCTTCTTTTTGTTTTAAAAAATATTATGATATAGAGAGTTGAAATCAGTTAGCCTACACAATGATATTCCTGTTTGCCTTTTCTAAGCAAATATTTTTTATCATATTAATATACAGAGAGCAAAGAGCGGGAGGGAGAAAATCACCCACAACAAAGTGCAGACACTCCCTAAATTTGTGGTCTTCTGGGGTTCTTAAATTCACCCTTCTGTGTAAGGTGGGGGCTGTTCCATGGTAAAGAGGAGCAGAACTGAGGAGTTTGACATGAATGGACCATAAGGAAGAAAGGAAATGAACTGGCGTGTTATAGCCACATGAAGGGCCAGAAGGAAGCAGCCATTTCTGTCTCCCACTAAGATAAGCGGGGCAACCATCAGAACAAGCTATAAGATACTAGTGAATCAGCAGCCAAGTTAGCTACACTGAAGTTTCTACGAGGAAGGGGCCACACTCCAGCCTATGCTCAAACTTTTTGTAATTATTCTTACAGAATATATTTTATGAAACTTTCCAGAAATTTTTTTTAGCAAGTGTTACTAAATTAAATATAATCATCGATGTTTCTGCAAGTCAGTTCTATCACTGACCCAGGGCATCGTTTTGTTTTGGGGGGGGGTAAAGTCTAGCTATAGTGAGGATACCCCTATGCTGCACCTTGGACAAATGCTTCCAAGCATACTAGCTCTGCTTGAGCAGCTGCAAGTCTGAGCTAGTGCATGTCTACCTTCCTGTGCTCGGAAGCATCCTCCAAGCTGCCATATGGACATACCATCTAGTCTTTCTATTTATTCCTCACATGCTTTCTGATGACCTGAAATAGGAAAACTGTTGAACATTGGTTAAGTTAGTTTGCAGAGCTGAACTCCCCTGTCTGAGTACATTTGTTTGTTCTGATGTATGGAAGTTAAGTACTAAAATGAACCCATTTCTAAATAATAAACCATGTTTGATTTGTTCACAATTAGGACATCAATTAATCAAGGTTTTATTTTAAAATGAATCATAAAAATTCATGAAGTCAACTTTAAATAATGCTTTTTTTCAGTCATGAGAAGAAACCAAGTCTGTTAAGTTTCAAGGGTATATTATTCCATCTGTCAGCAGATAGTTTTTCTTCTGAAGTGCATGTCCCAGTGGTTAATGTTAGCTTTTTCAAAATTCACCAACTCACTGGTCCCTGTTTCACTCTGCCTCCCATTGCACCCAAGAGTAGTTAGTGTGCAGTTCTACTCTGAAAAATGACTTATAATTATGGCATTGTGCCGCTCACTGATTTCCATGCGTCTAGCCTGCAGATTCACTCTGAGAGTAAAGCTGGGTTCTTTTCTTCCCATACATCAACACCACTAATATAAATTCTACAGGCCAATCCCATCCTCCTGTATACCTGTATCATCCCATTGCTTTCAATGAGGGCAAAATTTTTGGCTGTCAGATTTTGTGTTACTGGTGATGCCGCATAAGGAAAAGAATGTAAATGGCTACTAAGTACCCAGACCAATGTTCCCTCTAAGATGTGTGGCTGCGCAGCCCCTGCCACTGCCCAGCGCAGGGAACACTGCCATCCACGCACAGCCAGCAGCTGCAATCCCTGCCCAGCCAGAAGACAGAGTCTTCTGTCTGGCTGAGAGCTGCTCCGAGCTGGGAGTTTTTAAAATTCCCGCTCAGAGTAAGCTCTCACTGAGCATGCACAGAATCTCTGTGCATGCTCAATGAGAGCTTCCTCTGGCAGGTGGAGTGGCTGGTGGCCAGGCCACGCCACTCCAGTGGTCAGGTAGGGGGGTGGAGGGGTTAGATTGGGGAAAGGGCAGGGGCAGCTGGTTGTGAGAGGAGGCGGAGGGTTGGAGGGAAGACGGGGTTGGGCCAGCTGAGGGAGTGTGTGGGGGGGTGGGATTGGGCTGACTGGAGGGGTGACCAAGAGAGCGGGGGGGGGACAGGATCAGGCCTGTGGGGGGGGGGGGTGCCCATGCAGTGAGCAACATAAGTTGCTCAGCTGCCTTAGGGCCTTAGAGGGAACATTGAAAACTGATATTAAATGAAAGTCATTTCATTATGACAGATCTGTACATCAAGGATGGTACTGCAGCTCATGTTAAATAATTATGTTTGTAAATAAGGAAAAGTAAATTGGCCTTTTACAATATGGTGCCAGGAATCTCTGACTTCACAAAATTAGATCAATACATTAATATCACATTTTTAAATACCACTGGATTATCTTTATGGTTGTTTATTTAAGTTGTAAATGTTATTAGTTAATTTGTTCAATTAACTATTACTCACTTGTTGTTTTGGCTCCAATCACAACCAAAAACTGCAGCTGGATGTTTGTACCTGTGCAGAACTTTTCCATCGATGGTTCGAATAATACTGAAATCAAAAAGGGGAAACCCCCCCCCCATCATACTGAATAAGATAAACCAGGAGGTCAACATCTGATTTTATGTGCATCTGTAATCAACATAAAAAGGCAGACTGCAGAAGAATGTTCCCTATAGGCTGTGTAGGCGTGCGGCCCCCATCGCTCACCCATGCAGGGAACAATGCTGGCCATGGATTGCTGGCATCCGCAGCCCCTACCCAGCCAGAAGACACAGTCTTCCAGCTGGCAGGGAGCTGCCCTTCCCCAGGCTGAGAATGTTTAAAACTCCTGCCATGAGCATGCTCCAGGGAGCATGCAGCCTGTGGCATGGCCACTCCAGGGGCCAGGTAAGAGGGCCTTAGATAGGGGGGCTGGGAATGGGCAGTTGCCAGGGAAAGGGCACCGGGGGGGGGGCACCACAGGGAGCCAGCAGAAGGAGAGGGGTGGTTAGGGAAGGGCTTAGGGGACTGTGGGGAGCCAGCAGCAGGATGGGGGAGTTAAGGAAGGGGTTGGGGCACTCATGGTCTGGGGGAGCCCTGGGCCAGAGCCAGAAAGATGCCTCCTCCTAAAAGAATTTCACAATCCTGATCTCACTGAAGGAAATGTCACAACTCTCAATGATTTCATTAGAAGCTGGACCCTTAAAAATATGTTTGAAGCTCTGAGAATACACCAATTGGATAGCTGATCAAAATGAGTAGTTTGTTGACAGACAATATGTGTTTGACAGAATCGTGAAAGAATCAAACACTGGGTTCCTATTTTCTTTTGTTCAATGCTTACCAGATTGTTTTTCACTGTTTCTCCACTTTTAGACTTGATTCTTTGATTGCACAGCCTGTCAAACCTACCTAACTATATGTTTTTTGTTTTTTTCCCAGCTCCTTCTAATTACGTTAAAAGATTAATTTCAGGGGGGGGGCTGTTGATGTCAGTCTGGGTGGGGGAGTAAATGAATGATTATTCTGCATTTTTCTTTTTTGATGGAAAATTTTTCCAAAGAAAAACTGAGTTTTGTCAGAAATAAAATTTTCAAAAATTTTGCACTTGGAAATCATAGAAAAATTCACACTTTCAGTGTTTTCCTCTCCACTCCCCCTCCCCCCTTTTTTTCCTGCCACAGGTAAAATTTGAAAAAAGTTTTAAGTTTTCTTTTTAAGTTAAAGTGCTCTTTACTCTTTTAAACTTCACATCTCTTCCTCTCACTCATTTTTCTAATTGTTTTTTTCTGCTTGAAGCTCACTTTTAAATTCCCTTCCCACTTTCCTTTTTTCACTGGGAAAAAAAGGGGGGGTTGGGCAAAGTACAAAGTGAGAGAAATGGGAGAAAAAACCTCCCAAAAAATCAAAATATTTTAAAATGAAAAATTAAAATAAAATGTAAAGTTTTTGTATTCTTTTGATAATTTTCACAACTCTTCCTCCCTCCCAGTCTGCCCCCAATCTCCACCCCTCTCCATTACAAGGTCTCTGGCAGGAACTGGTGGGTCTTTCTGCAGGAACTTTCTCTGACAAACTGACAAAGCTGACCCCTTTGTTTTATCTTAATGGCATGTCAGATCGATTTTTTTTTTTTTACTGGAGCTTCCCTGTATTCTCTGAGCATCAAACTACCATCAGCTCCTCCACTTCCCTGCTAAGTTATTTCAGAGATCTCAGATACCCTTTTACAAAAATTGGCTGCCTCAATTAAAGCGAGATCCACTTCATTTTCTAACAGGGAATGAGGGAAAGTGGTTTCTCATTGAGAGAAAACTTGTATTTTAACCCAACTCCAATGCTTTTCCAGGCACTTCAAGATGTTCAAAAAAATTATGTATTTGCAAATGGCTGAAGCAACATTCCCTCTAAGCTGATGACGCAACTGAGCAAGTTATGGATGCACTTGGGGAGCCAACGGGCAGCAGGGAAGGGGCCCAGTGGGGGTCAGGGAACCAGCGGGGAACTTGCTCAGCTGCATCATCAGCTTAGAGCAGGGGTCTCAAACACGTGGTCCGAGGTCCACATGTGGCCCCTAAAGCCACTACCTGTGGCCCGCAACAACACTATTGTTACCAATATTTGTAATATTGTTGTATGAAAAGGTTTCAGTGGTGTGGCCCTCGGGCTAACATACTAGTCCTCATGCGGCCCTCTACTAGTCCTCATGCAGCCCTCGTGGTGGTTTGAGTTTTAGACCCCCTGGCTTAGAAGGAACATTGTTGCAGAAGGGCACACGTGAAGGAAGAACACAAGAAGACTTCCCATCCTTGCAGCTCCTAGGAAGGCCACAACTATAGTACTTGTGCTTCAACAAATACAAGGGCAGCTTAGAGTTATTATTCCTTTCCTTGAAAGGACAGAATCATAGAACAACCAGTTAGAATGGATGCAGGATTTGTTGCATCTAAACCATCCAAGACAGATGGCTATCCAGTCTCTTTTTGAAAACCTCCAGTGAAGGAGAGTCCATGACTTCCCTAGGCAACTGTGACATGTGCCACAAATAATACATTAGGGAAATGGGTCCACTATACCTGAACAGTCCCAAGTACTCCCTGGCCAGATCTCCTGTCTCTCTATAGGTAGAGAGTATCTCACAAGCGGACCTATAATTCCATAGCTATGCCTGCCAGACCATAACTCAGGTAGTACCACATATACCACTAACATGAACAAGTAATATTGCATTATTGATTGCAAGTGGCATGAGATATGCATATATTGTTAGCGTTGTTTGCTTTGCTGAAGTGCCATGTAGCTTTATACTAATATTTATAAGCAAAACATCCAAATGGATCTTAAATATTAAATGTATGGGCTATCAGAGTTCATCTGCCCAAATAGTAGATTACTTTTCCACTTGACACTTACCAGAATCCATCACCACTGCAAGTTGCTATTCTTTTAGAATCTTTATGACTCCAGGCAATGCAGAAGATTCCATTCTTTCCATGCTTCAAAAAATGCAAAATACCTATCAATAAGAAATAATTCACTCCTTTTTCTCTTATTTACTGACTTCTCTGTGGTTCTGCTATTTGGATTTGGCCCCATTTCCCCAGGTACAGCATATACAGGGCATTTGACACAATAATGAGGCCCAATTGGTCCATGTAGGGTATGTGACCAGGAAGCAAGGAGTTTGGCTGGAGTGCAATTGTACTCCAGTGATACCCAAGTGCTCTGAACTTTTCTGAGGACAGTGCAGGTGCAGAACCATCTCCAGAATAAGAAACCCACAATTGCTGAGTGAGTACTTTGTGGCTATATGAATTTGGATGACTGTTAGCTGTCTGCTGAAATATGCCTCCTTGCTTTTGGATCCTCTGTCAGTCAACTGGTAAAGCAATGATAACGAACTGATGGATTCCAATATGTCACAAAGTCAATTTAAGAAAGTGAGGAGTACCGGTTCCAGAGCTAGACTGTGTGTGCTAAACTTGGCTATATGATATTTTTAAGTTAAGTTACATACCTCTAAAAAAATACTAACACTGACACAACTTTGTCTAGTTCAGCACTAGAGGGAGCCAGTAGCTTTCATCTGAGAAATCAAGTAGCTGTGTTAGTCTAGCTGTTCAAGCAAAACAAACTCATCTCACCTCACTAAACCGGGTTACCATTTTGCCTCTTGAGACATCCCAGATAAAGCCACCATTCCTGGAGGTTGCACCAGCTATGCAGTTCAAATCCCCTTTGAGAAAAAGTCATCAGAGATACATTATAATGAGTATGATGTCACTGCAATTTTACATATAGAATTTTACATTTTAATTAAAGAAATACATAACCATATGACAGCAATGGCAGATTAATACTGTAGTCTCACACTCTGAGCCCAAAATTTGCAGGAGACTTGTCAATAGGGCACAAGCAACAGTTTCAATAAAAGCTTCATGTGTTCTACCCTCCTACTCTAGCCATCACTGAGCAAGTTGGACACTGACTGACGGGTGCAAAAATGAGCTCAAGTCCCACCCCAACTCCTTATACGGAGTGCAGAAAGAGAATAAGATGCAACACCTGACAACAGTTTGTTGCCCACAGACTTTCTCTGAAATTATAGATGCCCCATAGTGTTTAATACTTAAAGCTCAAAAAAATGTGGAAAATTATCTGGTTTCATTTTAAAAATGTCTGCACAGCAAAATAGACAAGAAAAAACATTACCTCACTCATAGTTGGGCTCACATAGAACAGATATAAAAGCATTTGAGCAAAGACTTTCTTTTTAAATTATTTTTAGTCTTGAACTATCAAATTCTACTATTATCTATCCCTATTGGCCCTCCACCACTGTAGTATTCTAGTACTTTGAACATATTTGTGAATTCATCTTCATAGCACTCTGACGATATAGGGAATTACTCTTTTGTACATTCTACAATGTGGAATTAAGGCATAGAACCAGTAGATTCCCCTTCCTCATCACTGTGATTCAATTCCAGAACAGAAGCTGATGCTGTTAACAGGGCAAGTCTCACATAGAAAGAACTCATATGGTGCAGAAACAACTATAATTAAGGAGGTAGGAGAAGAAATCTTGACAGGGGACCAAGAAAGCAGAAAAGACTTTCAAGCACATAGAGTTCTGGAGGGGTGAAAAGAAAAATCAGTGTGTTCAAAGTTCTTCCTCTAGACCAAATCCAAATGTTGGCATATACTGTATACATGAGAGCTACTGGATTTGAGAGATGATGCAGATCAAAAGTGGAAAGAGATCAATGTTTTCTCTTTTGGAGAAAGTTATTTCTTTCCTGCAAATCAAATTACTAATACATTTATTCTGTATGTTATCTGTATATGACTATGACATATCTCATAATACAGTGCATGAAGAATAGGGGATTCCAGTCACCTTTGTACGGCATGATCTAAGCAGTAATTGCTGCAGTCTTGAAGTTGCTGTGTGACCACAGAAAAGTTCTGCTATTGCTCTGTTGAATGGGGAAAGACTCATTCTCCTGTCCCCTAGAAGCGTCTCCAGCAAAAAGCATGGCTATTTAGAAGTGCTGAAGAACACTTTTAGATGGGGATGGGGACACATCTCCCAGAGTATGAGTAAGATGAACAGTTGCCAGTAAGTAGCCTTTCCCCTTCAGACCACAATCGCCTCGAACAGGTTTCTTAAATCCTAACAGATTTATTTTTTGCATGAGCTTTCATGGGAGAAAATCCCACTTTGTCAGATGCTTCAAAGATGAGGGAACTTGCAGAATGGAATGAAAATAAATACAAGGCAGTATAAAACATAGGATCAAGTCATACAGTAACAGCAAATCAGAGCAGTTGTTTAGGTTCAAACCCTGGAAAGGCTGAAGTCAAATTGCCTTTTGTAATGGGAAAAGAACTCATAGCCTTGATTTAATCCTAGTTTCACGCAGTTGAATTTGCATATGAATTCCAGTTCAGTTGTTTCTCTTTGAAGTTTTGATGGCCCATTGATGTCTCTGAGTACAGTCATTAACACATCATTTATAGAGTGATTAGAAAGATGGAAGTGCTCAGCAACTGTTTTTTTGTTTTGTGATTTCTGATGTCAGTTTTGTGTTGATTTTTTCTTTTGTGCAGGGATCTTCCTGTTTGTCTGATGTATAAGGTGTTGGGGCATTTCTGGCACATGATGGCATAGACCACATTAGTAGATGAGCATGTAAATGAGCCTGTGATGGAGTAGCTGGCTTGATTAGGACCTATGATGGTATCTACTGTGCAGGTATGTGGGCAGACTTGGCAGCATGGTTTGTTGCTGGGGTGTGTGCCTGCTTTAATTTTTCTGTTGTTAGATCTGTAGTTGCTGGTGAGTATCTGTTTAAGGTTGGGTGGCTGTCAGTAGGTGAGGAGAGGTCTCTATCTCCCCAGGCTTGAGAGAGAGAGGGATCATCTTTTAGAACAGGCTATAGGTCCTTAATGATCTGTTGCAGAGGTCAGACTTGGGGGTTGTATGTGGTGACTAGTGGTGTTCTGTTGTTTTCTTTCTTGGGCCTCTCCTGCAGCAGATGACTTCGGGGTACCCATCCAGCTCTGTCAATTTATTTTCTTACTTCCCCAGATGGGTACTGTATGTTTTACACTGCCTTGCATTTATTTTCATTCCATTTTGCAAGTTCCCTCATCTTTGAAGCATCTGACAAAGTGGGATTTTCTCCCATGAAAGCTCATGCGAAAAATAAATCTGTTAGTTTGTAACTGCCACAAGACTCCTTGGTTTTTTTGGTGGACTAGACTAACATGGCTGCCCCTTTGGAAATTGGCAAATTCTTAAATCCTGCCTCCAGTGAACCAAAACTGTCTGGATTCTTCTGCAGCTGGAGTCTTTTAGAGAGCAATGCTGAAGAGGGGGAATGATTCATTCCCCAGCTCCAAAGAATAGCATGCACATTCTATTCTGCCAGCTTGAGAATTACATGAGCATTTACTTGAATTCATCATATCAACAGTCCTTTGTACAGAAAATTCATCAATCACATAATAGGTAAGCCTAAAATCAAATACTCTTACCTGGAGCCCAAGAAAGAGAATAAATGACCCCCTCATTTCCAGGAGAGGTATAGACTGCTGTTAAAGTGTTTATATCCCATACTTTTATCGTCCCATCAAATGATGCTGTAGCTAGAAGGTCAGGGTTATCAGGTTTGAATTTACAGTCAAAGATGGTTTCAACATGGCCCTAGCATGACAGAATAAAACAAATACCACTGTATTAAAAAGAATAATTTCTTACATGAATACAGTTGATTTAATTGATAAGCTAACCTTATTTGCTGTAGTTTCAACTCTTCTTTGCTGTAATTTTCTAACAACTTTATATCTATATTAACATTATATATTATAGCATGCAGTTTAGAAATGTATAATCCCCTAAACTGTGAAAACACCTTTTTTATTTCTAGCACTTAGAAATGCTTAACCAATTATTGCCATTTTATTTTATTTAGAAATTTTCATAGAAAGTAAATGACTTATAAAGTTTTAAGTAGCTGAAAACTATATAGTGAGTGAAAAATATAATGGAAAAAGCCAATAATCCTTCTCTTGACTGAAACACTCTAAAATAAACCCTACCAAATCAACCACGACCCATAGAGCCATTTTTTCAATTAATAGGATGTGATAAGCATCTGCATCTCTCCTCTCTTTCTCTTTCCTTCCAGAGGGTTTAAAAACAAACAAACAAACACCCAACCAGAATAAAATACTCAAAAAATTCAATTTTTTTTCTCCAAATAGTATCCGGATACGTCCTATGGAAATTAACACTGCCAACGCCTGTAGCTGGGCACAAGTGTAAATGAGCAGAATTGACTGTGTCTCAATCATGGCTGAAGTATCATGAATTGCACTGTACCTAAATGCAAAGTCATTTCCATTTCAAAATTCAGCTTGTTTTTCCTGTGAGAATTTGTATTCCAAATGTGTTTGTTTTATGCAAAGTGGTGAAAAAGTGAATCTTTCTGGAAAACAAGTGAACCTGACATGAAAGTTCTAAGATGCAATTCTCAGTGGCTGGCCATCTTTTTTGCTCCCACAAAAGTGGACTAGTGAAAAAACAAGAATCAGAAATCATTCTCAAACATTCTTTTCAAACCCTTATCTTGTTTTCAGACACATAGATTTCCATAAAAATGGAAATGAACAAAGTAGTTGCCTGCTCGTGAAATTAACAAGAGTTGTAAACTTTTCTTTGTGGCTTCTCATTTCTGCTTCCATCTCCATGAACATAGATGGATGCTGGAGTCATACTTACAATATGACTCCATATATTTAAACAGGCTTTTGTTTAATAATTTATCAGGGTCCTACCAAATTCACAGCTGTGAAAAATGCATCATGGACCAGGAAATCTGACTTCACTCCAAGAAATCTGGCTATTGTACAGGAGAGGACTGGTCCTGTGGCAAGCCAGCTGAGCTCCTACCACGTGCCAGGATCCATATACCAGTCTTGGCCTGGCCTTGGGAGGGATGGGACTTCCTCTCATCCTGCAGGGGCTGCCCCCAGAGCTGGGTCTGACTCACCTTCAGAAATTCCCCCATACTAAAGAAAGCTCCATGGCTGCTGGCTGGAAGCCCAGCTCTGAGGACAGTGCAGAAGTGAAGGTGGCTGTCAGCCACCAATCCAAGTGGGAAGCAGTGGCTCAAGCAGTCACCTTCCCGAGGAGACAGGCTGTCTCAAGCTGTAATCCCTGGATCTGGGTGAGAGGTTGAGGCTCGAGTTGTCAGCTCCAGCCAGGTGAGAGGTTGCTGGGAAAACCCAGACCGAGGGCAACCCACCCCCCATATCCTGTAACCTTCATTTCTGCACTGCCGGTGGCAGTAGCACTGGGCATAGGAGGTTGGCACGTATCCAGCAGCTGCTTCTCTCCTATTGATCAGCATTGAAGGCAACACCCTGCCAGCAGCAGTGAAGCAAATAAGAGGGGCAATCTTACAACCCCCCTGCAATAGCCATGTTCTCCTCTCTGCCCATGGGTTGGGACCACCATGTTACAAACACCATGAAATTTCAGATATACACACCTGAAATTGTGAAAATGACTATTTAAAAAAAGCCCTATGACTAACATTGACCAAAATGGACCATGAATTTCATAGAGTCTATTAACTAAATTTCGATTCCCTTATTTAAAAACATTTTAAAACAAAAATCAGTAACTCTAAGTGGTAGAGTTCTACGAAAATCCTGTGATATTTCCAGTGGTGGGAAAGCTGAAGTATATGCAGTTTATATCTGTCTACCTTCTGGTACACCATTTTTGTAATTTTACATCTGTGGCACAATGTAACCTTGGGTTAGATGATGTTGATAAAAATGCCTGTGCCTACTACAGCTTCCAAAGTTATTGCTAAGCAAGCTACATCAGCAGAGAATTATATTTCTGAATTTATACTCAGAATAACCCCACACCTTGCTGCATGAAATTGCTTTGCTAATTCTAAATCTTGCCTTTGATCATTAAAAAGGACATTAGGAAGTAATGTTAATAGGTTTACATTTTTGTCTTACTTTCTATTTTGCTATGGCATTGTCATAGGCTGTCAGTGCTTGCTCAGATAAAAAACTCATTGCTTTCATTAGAAGCTTTATTTGCATAGTTAGATTCTTGCAAAGCTTCAGACACCTATGGGCCATGTTTGCACATCAGCTACAAATAGAAATTTTGTATCCATGATGGGTTCTATGCATATGGACTCTAGGACCACACAGTGAGATCTGTGAAAACAATATTTATTTGCCTGCTTGTTTAGACAGTTTCGCCTCACAATTTCTTTTCAGGTTTTTACTTAAATCCAACATGAAACTGCACTTTTACCTCCTTGTTTATCAAGAGCATCATCAGTAAAGTCATCAGCACTATATAAACAATGAGAACTGAATTTCAGTTCCCATTTTCTGCATGGGCTGGCTGGATAATAGACATGCAACATAAAAGGGCTAGATAACTATTATTCATCTCATCCATTATTGAAAGAATAATACTTTTTTGGGAGATAGGAGGGGAGGGGAGATGAGAAGAATATATGAAGCATCTCCCTGACTAAAGAACATCATTCTCAAGGCAGTTCAAATTTGGGTCCTAAATTATTTGGTAGTCTTCTCCTTTGTAGTGAAGAATTAAGTTCAATATTCTGGAGCTGTTGTATTAGGTTTCCAAATCTTCAGCCTCTTTTTATTTATGGAAAGTGACTTGGTTGTACACTCACCACTTTACTGCTCATAAAAATGCTGTATATATTAATAATTATTATTTCATTCAAAACATTGGCCAGGCAGACGACACATACCAAATCTCTAAGGAAATCCCATTTCTTGGCTCCCATGTCATAAAGCCCCACTCCACCATCCATAAAACAGCAGACAGCATGGCCAGGAGGAAGTGAGAACGCTTGGTTTTGGGTTAGAGTTGGGGGTGGAACAGCCTCACTGGTAGATGACGTATGATGATTTTTAGTAGGAGAATGTGATGAAAGTGCTTAATAAAAAGATATAAATATATTAACATACTTTGTATCTTTTCATATTTAAAAGCAAATAGCAGTTACACCACTTCACACTAAGGCTTGTAAAATTAATTTGCCTATTTGACACTGACAAGTAGAAATGTTTCCATGGTGAGAAGGCAGGACTGAACATATCTGATACTGTGGGTCCCATAAACCCTTCCAAGCATCCACAGGGGAGAAGAGAAATCCCTTAGAAAAATATTAAAGAAATTTAAAAAAAGAAAAAATAAGAGTGTACCATTTAAAGGGTGCAGTGTCAGAATTCACTATTTTTGAAAGTTAATCTGCTTCCAAAAATTCAAAGTAATAGTGTCCCTAAATACATCAAGCTACCAATGAGAAAAGTAACAGGAATTAGTAGTAGGAGGAAAATGGTGGCTGCCATAAAACAGAACTTAAATAAGACCAACACCTTATTTACAATGTTCCTTTTACATAAAGCTATAAGAGTCTACGAACTTTGCATATTGTTATGAGGTACCTGTTATACAGAGACAATGTATATTGTATTTAATTCGGTCTGGGAGTGTTCCTACATGAGGGGATGCCTAATAAGGAAGACCTTAACAAAAGGTTTGATCCGATAGCGCTTAATCTATGTACCACAGGTTGTCTGGTATACCACATCCAATAGCACTTACTCTGGTATCAAGGGTTGTTTTGATTAAGGACTGAACACAGATCCAAAGTCAGGGAGTTTTGATTTGGGTGTACAGGGTCAGACAAAAAGAGAAAGGATTATATTAGTTTAACTCACACCCATTGCTATGAATTATAATAGCAAAATATATACTTACTCTTCTTCTTTGGTGGAGAATTGAGCACATGTAAACCATGGAACCCTGTTTTCTTCAACTTAAAATTATCTATAGGTGTTGTGCGTGAAACATTCCAGATACGTAGTACACCAACCTGAGAATCTAAGTAAAAAATCCCTTCATTTATGTTTTCTACATAAAAAATGTACACAGTTTAAGAGCCAAATTAATTAATAAGTGTAACACTGAATTAAATGTATAATCTCAAAATAATGTTACAAACAGGCTTTGTCATCGCCAATAAAACATTACTTTAAAATCAAGGTGTCCATCATTAGAGTATATAGGGTAAACCTATTAACGACAGCATAAAATATTTTTTTATCCACCCTTCTTTTCTGCCAACTGCTCCTACAATTCTCCAACTTTGGCCACAATTTCCCCTTGGCTGCGTGCAAGGGCAGATTAACCCATGGGCCTACAGGACCGGGGCCCAGGGGCCGTCTGCTGAGGAGTGCTGGGGAGGGGTGGAGCCGCCCTAGGCTGGAGGCTGGGCTCTGCATTCTTCTCCCACCTCACCCCTGGGCTGGCTGGTCCATGCCAGGGGACAGGGCAGGTTCACAGCACAGCCTGCAGCATGGCTAGGCTCCATGAGAAGCCACCCTGCGTGTGCAGGCTGCTGCAGGGTAGCTGATCAGCCCAGCTGGGACTAGCCTGGCCCCAGCACCCCTTCCACCTCTCCCTAGAGCTGGCCCTCCTGCAGAGGACAGGGTTGTAGAGTGGAAGGGGGCTGCGGCCCCCAGTGAGTGTGAGTGGGGCCCACCAGTGCAGGAGGCCCAGGGGCCTAAAAGCTTCTAATCCACCACTGGCTGTGTGGTTCTGAAAGTAAAAAGGATTGGAACAAGGGAACTCTAAAAGCACCAGAAAAGGGAATGGAAAAGTGTGGAATGGCTTGCTTATTCCTATCCCCCCCAGCAAATTGTAATGTGTGCTGATCAACTCAAAGCAAAGCTGTATGCATTAAGAAAATATTATATGGCTTGAAATAAAAATGGGAAAGCTTCTGGTTGTAAACTCTCCGTAACTTTTCTTCATGGGAAAAAACAGAAAAATACAGAAAAACTGGAGTGATTTTCTGATCCTTGCCTTGGTTTTATGTATTCATTTTTTCCTAGAACATGTTAACATATTTCTATTTCTGTTGACATTAAAGACAGAGGTACAGAAAAGATCAAATATTAAGTACCCACTTTGGAAATTCAAACCTATGTTTATAACCATTGAGTAAACCATAAACAATGAAGAAAAGATTACCTCCAGTAATAAACATTCCAGGAGCACTAGGAACCCAGGCTAAACACTGAACTGATGCTGCTGCACTAGGAAAATTAAATGTTGTGATACAGCAGAGAGACTCAGAATCAACTAGCCGAATTCCATTATGCAAATTGGCAACAAGAAGATAGTCAGTTGACAGAGGGTCCCATTCGAGGGCTGTAACAGGATCCTCCTCATCTGTCCCTTCAAGAGACTCTGGTCTTAGGACGTGTTTCTGACTCTTAGAACCTTTAAAAGCAAAAGATAACAGATCACCTTAAATCAGATACACCGTTTATGTCGTTTTGTTTTGCCTGTCTAGGCTGGCACACCATCAATATTTTTCTACAAAACACACAGTAGCTTCTTCCACAGCTTATCCTCTGTGATATGCTCTAAGAAAGGTTGTTCTGACTCCAGCAGACAGTTCTCCTGCTTTCTTTTTATCTTAGCAATGGAAGGAATAGCGAAAATGACTGTTCATGTTTACAGGCCTAGATACTGCAAACCCATATCCATGAAAGGTTTGTGGCAAAAGGCCCTGGATGAAAGCTGGTTTAAGTAAGTACATCTGCCAAATAAAATATGAGCAAAGAGAAGAAGAGTGATATAAAGCAGGAGAAAGACATAATGAGTCAAAGTAATCAAAGTAATAACTTTTTTTCAAATGTAAAAAGACATTGTTTTGTTACATTATTTGTTCAAATTCAGGACTGAATAAATAACTAATAGAGCTGGATTATGATATTAGAAGGGATCATTAGATCGTCTAAGCCAGGCATGGCTAAACTGCGGCTTGGGAGCTGCATGCAGCTCTTGAATGAAAAAATGCGGCTTGTGGAAGAACGTCAGCAAATCAATTTAGGAAAGCAGCCTCAGCCTAGGAGATTCAAATCTCCCAACCTGAGCATGCTTTGAGCATGCTCAGAGCATCCTTGGTGGGAGCCCCAGCGTGTGCCTAGCTGCTGGAGTGGCCAGGTAAAGGGGCCCTGGGGAGAGAAGGATCAGCCCAGGGGCTCCAGCATCAGGGCCTAGGATGGCGAGGAGAAGTGGTGGCATGTTTAGATTTTCTTGTAGGCCTTATGCAGTTTACTCGTTAAATCATGTTTTACAAGTCCTTATAAACATAACGTCAAATAATAAGAAATGAAAATATAAAGAAGATAGATACTACATAGCTATATGCCTCAGTGTGGCTCTTGAAGATTTAATAATCAAATTTTGTGGCTCTTGAGTTCCATAAGTTTAGCCACCCCTGATCTAAGCTAACATCCTGTAGATATCAGCCTCACTCAGCTATGCCAGCAGAGAGCCCAATAACTTGTTATCCAATTTAATGGAAAGCTCATGTTGAATTTTGATATTACAAAAAACAATCCCGCTCAGAAATAACAACACAAATCTGGTTTTCAAAGTGGAGGTCTATTAAAATTAAATAATAAATAGATAAATCCATATTCTGTGCTACTTCTCCAGAAACAATGAACTCATAAATTATCTGTAAAGTTATTCAGTCTTTATCTATCTTTGGATTTTGACAAGTAGGAATGCCATTAATTTGTCACATTTTGACAAACATTAAAAGCTACCTGCTATCCCTTTGATAGATTTCATTTAGTGACTGATGTAGAACAGAAACAAAAACTACTTCAATCAGTATTAACAATGCTGAATCAAAATGTCTGTTCAATAGGGAACGTTCTTCCTTGAGTATTAAAATACTTCACACTATAATTTGGTAGGTGTGTTTGCTTAGATGTGCATGTTATCTAGGAGGAGAATTACACACCACTTACAAATTTCCGGATACCAGTGAATATGTGCCTAAGTTGATGTACATTTATATTAGTTTGTCTCAGGCCTATAGCTAGAGCATTGACATGGATTAATGGACTGCATGACAAGAGGTGCGGTTATGTTTGCTTTCAAAAGTTCATGTACTTATTGAAAACCGAGTTTCAACCACAGGCTTTTTTAAACTTTATTTTTATGAAATAAGGAAAACCAAGACATATATTTATGCCATTGGTTAGTATAACAAATACTCAAGAACTTAAAAACTTCGAAGTCAGAAAAAAGTATAGTGAAACAAACAAGGAGTCCTGTGGCACTTAAAGACTAACAAATTTATTTTACTGCATGAGCTTTCACGGGAGAAAATCCCACTTTGTCAGATGCAATAAATAAATTTGTTAGTCTTTAAGTGCCACAGGATTCCTTGTTAGTTTTACTGAACTAGACTAACATGGCTGCCCCTTTGGAACTTAGAAAAAAGTATAGATTTTAATATGAAAGGGAGTTTAACATAAAGACTGTTCGTGAAAATAAAGTTGAAGTCTTCTTGGATAATGGCTTCTAAATTCTTCCACAAAACCATTCAGGTTCAGTTCTGAAGTCAAATCACTTTCCTAAGACAGTGGAATAAGAAAAACTAACAGGGAGTCCTATGGCACTGTTTGAAGCAGAATAAGTTTCTCTTTGTTAAGGGTTATGTTCAAACTTGGTTGTGATAAAATTCTTTTCAAACAAGACGAGGTATTCTCACATGCAGCAGGTGATGCTCCAAACAAGACTTACTATATAGACATTTTAAAAATATGTGGGAAAGCCTCCTTTAATTCTTTGGCAGCACCTAGAATGTCTTGAAACCATTTGCAATCCTTCTCTTATCACAGACAGTTAGCTCTTGATGAACAAAAATTTAGAACATAAGAATGTCCATAGTGGGTCACATCAATTATCCATCTAGTCCAGTATCCTGTCTTCTGAAAGTGCCAATGTCAGCTGCTTCAGAATGAACAGAGCGGGGCAATTATCAAGTCACCCACCCCTGTCTTTCAGTCCCAGTTTCCAGCATTCAGAAGTTTAGGCTTAGTGAGAGCATGGGACTGCATCCTGTACTATCTCAGCTGCCAGCCACTGATGGACTTATCCTCCATGAATTTACCTAATTCTTTTTTGAATCCAGTTATTTAAAACACTTAAATCATTCACATGCTTTTTTCTTGTGCAGCATTTTCTCTTACATTAATAGCTGTCACACTGAATTAATTAGTACAAAGAAAAGTATACTCCATGGAGAAAACTTCAAGTAGTAGCAATTTAAGGGCTACATTATTCTGTTAATTAGCCAGGAATGACTCAGGCTTCAACTGCGAAAGGCCAGATCCTGCAGGGTGGTGAGAGCCTTGCACTCCTATTCAACTGATTTTAATAGGAGCTTAGCACACTTGGTTCCTCTCAAGAGGGCATTAGCAGAATGAGGCCCAAAACCAGGAACTGGAATGAATTTTTCTATGGTTTTTAGTGTTCACCTTTGTTATTGATTTAGGATCATATCAAGGGCCAGTGCAAGCAGATGTAACTCCAGTGCATTCCCTTCCACGAGAGCTGAATTTCAATGCTAGAATGGAATAAATAACCATTCTATTCCTTCCCTGATCTTTTAAAGTCAAACTTTTCATAGGTCTCATCTATGTTTAAGAGGATCCACATTCATCATATTATCATTTCCTTTTGAACAGCACTGAGCTTTTCATTTTTTTGAGACATCAGTTACAAACACCAGAATGGATTTTAACAACAAATAACAAAAAATTAACTAAAAACTCAGTCGATAAAGTAATTAACTTTATTAAATCTCTATTTTCAATTAACTCCAAATGGCCATGTTGCATCCTAGGATAAGGTCCCATAAGAATGCTTTATGAAAATACCACTTTAACAGTGCTATTATTTCACTCATAACAACATAAGGAAAACATTTAAATTGCAAACAGATTAACAGTATGTACAAAACTATTTAATATTTTAAAGTTTAACTCCCTAGATGGGTTTAAGTTTTTAACCAAATATTAAACAAAATCTTTTTTCTTCATTTTTAGAAAGGAAAAAAAAATCTAAACACATATCTTTCTTCTTAGGGTCATCTGTGGTAGCTATCACATGTAAAGCCAGTAAATTCAAATATTCGAGTTTATTATTGTAAGCAAATTTTCTCAAATAAGAACAAACCTCAGTCAGATCTAAACTAACTTTTGGCTCAGACTGTCTTGACTAGGGTTTTCTAGCCACTTTTTGGTATTTACCTTCTTATTATGGGTCTCATCCATTTATGCACAATCTAACTTTCCTCTTGTGAGTTGTCCTATTTGCTACAATGGAACTATTCAAGTAAATAATGTTACGCACATACTAAACTGCATCATACTATACAGCATCTTACCCTTAAGTAGCTATACTCTCCATGTGAATCTAAAAATGTAGAATTTTTATTTTAGGCACAGCAGAGTGGTCTAAAATTGCTATATTTTATCCTGTAGCAAAAGGTCTCAGTGAATGTGTCCAAATCATAATATTGATCTCACTCAAACCAAAACAATCCTAAACAGAAAATTGCAGGCTGCACTTAGACTTTAAGGCCAGAAGGGACCATCATGATCATCTAATCTGAACTGCAGACTGTGAACTAGAGAACTTCTCCCATTCATTCCTGTGATAGACCCACAACCTGTGGTTGAGTTACTGAAATCTTCACATCATTATTTAAAGATTCAGTTACAGAGAATCCACCATTTATTCTAGTTTAAAACAGTAAGTTACCCATCTCACACGCTACAAAGGAGGGTGAAAGCCTCCCCAGAGTTTCTGCCAATTTGACCTGGGGAAAAATTCCTTTCCATTCCCCAATATGGCAATCAGTTGAACCCCAAACATGCCAGCAAGACCAACCAGCCAGAGATCTGGGAAAGAATTCTCTGTAGTAACTTAAAACCCTCTTAATCTAGTGCCTCACTACCCGCCACTGTGGATTTTTGCTACTAGCAGTCACAGATTGTAGGCAATCTCAGAATACCATTCCTTATAAGGGATGGCACCCATCTCTCAGAAATACCCCCGTCTCTCTGGTCAGCAGTGGAGTTTTCAGTGACTCCATACTCTGTACAAGTCACAGGCTGGATGCAAAACAAACCAACCTCTTCCAGTGTATATGAGACAACCGAGCCTAGCTCAATGCCCTCTGTAATGTCCTGCAGCCCTCTCTAGGATCAGTCCTTTGACAAACCAACGAGGCTTTTCACAGTAACCCTCTATTAGCAATGTCTCTGTGGCCCTCGCTGGGCTCAATCCTCAGGCTGACCAACAGAGCTTAGCTCGGCACCCCAGCTGGCCAGTTTACACATTTAGGTTACTGCTCTGTGATGGAGCAGCACTCCAGGGCTTCTTCCCTGGAGATTCCTCACCTGTCCGTTAATCCTGTGATCTTGCCTTTGGGTCAGTCTTGGTTCAGCCCTTTTGGCTTCTGCAGCCAGCCTGGAATTCCTCTTGCTCCCCCTGCCGGCAGACTTAATTTACTCAGGCTCTGCACCTCCGTTTGTAAAAGCCCGGCTGGGCCCTTATTGGCTGCTCCCTGCCAGTTCATTCCTGCTTGGCTGAGAACTGCCTCACTGCCCTATTCTGAGGCAGGGGCGTGGCAGGGCCATGAGGTCTCCCAGCAAGGAACCTCAGTGTCTTGTCCACTCAGTCAAACTCCTCCATCAACTTTCCAAGCAACCTTAGGTTTAATCTGATGTCAATGCTATGTTTCTGGGAGCTGAGATTTCCCCAGAAGTAATGAATAATGCTGACATGAAGTGATGAAAGCTGACATTATTGTTTGCCTTCCTAGCCAGAGTTCTGGTTACCTTTGCAAGTTTCTTACACTCTTGAAATATCTACTTACCAAGTCTCTCACTCCTATTTTCCTCCTTAAATTATTTTGGCCGCACTCACATGTGTGTAAATGGCCCCATAGAAAAATGTATTTTCTTTTTCCTGATGATTTCCATTAAGGTGAGACAGTACTACTGGAAGTAACGCCCAGTGTCAGAGAAGGGATAATCTCTAGGGCTATATCTACACTAGCAAATTAGTCCAGATTAAGGAGACTTAATCCAGACTAATTTGGTCCTTGTCTACACTAGGCTTTGCCTAGTTCAAACTAAAAAATTATTTAGTTTGAGCGCTAAGCAAAACTTAGTTTGAACTAGTAAATTCAAACAGTTAGTTCGAACGCAGAGCTTAGATCGAACTAGCATGATGTAGTAATGCTAGTTTTAACTAAATAAGTTTGAACTAAGCAGTTAGTTCGAACTAACCGTGTTTTTTAGTTTGAATTAACTTTTAGTTTGAACTAGCCATGCTTTTTTAGTTCAAACTAAAAAGTTGTTCAAACTAAAAAATGTGCAGCTAGGTCAAACTAAAAAGTTAGTTCAAACTGAAAAGCCATGGTTAGTTCGAACTAACCGGGCACTGCTTAGTTCGGACTAAGCAAGTCCAAACTAAGCTTGTAGATACAAACATAGCCCAAAAGTGCAAATTCAGTGCAAAGAGCAGAAGGAGGAGAAACACAAGAATTCCAGCTTAGCTATTAGCACTGACCAAAACTGGCATCTGGTTTAGAAGAAATCTTTGCTCTCCATATATTCAAAAAGTCAGTTGTCAGAGCAAGAGAAAAATACATCCCATGGGACACAAGAATGGTCATCGCAAAGTGGTGTGGCACATGTAAAAAAGAGAATTAACTACTTAGCTCCAAAGACTAGCTCCACATAGTCCTCCAAGGAATGTGCGTTTAATACAGCACAGTGCTATTTATACAGCATCTAAAAGTGTGCAGCGTGCATTACAGAAAAATAAAAAATACAGTTCTTTGCCCTAATATGCTTGAATAGCAGACAGAATCCTAGATCTGGGTTCACAATTGCTGATTTGTTTACAAAAACAACAGTAACAAAAACAAAGGCAGAGGATAGTGCAAGGCGCAAAACATGATTAGAACAGTCAACAAATGCCAATTCAAATAAATAAAATTAGGAGATAAGAACTTCCTATGGAAAGTCAGTATAGTGAAAGATCAAATGTTTGGAGGAGACTGCTGCTATGAGAGCCTAAGGATCAGCTTACTATACATTTTAAAGATGTGCAATGTTGATTTGATAACCAAATTATATTAAATATAAAGACAAAAGATTCTAGACTTTCTCAAGCTATTCAGATGTATTCTTGTCATATGCAGTGAGCAAAAACACTACAATATTCTGAGGTAATTTTATATAAAAGTGTTAAATCAAATCTACATCAGAGAGTATAAAAACAAAAAATCATTTAACGGTCAGTAATCATTTTACCAAGTAAATTTTTACCTGGTTGAAAAATAGAAAGACTTCCCTCCGTGTGTCCAAATACTACTTTTCCTTTCTTCTTTGGATGCCATCTAAATAGACAAATGTCTGACAAGAAACTATGTGCTTCTTTATGTACAGCTACCCCACTGTCTGGTCCTGAAATAGTCCAAATATACAATGGGCCTCTATGGGAAACAAATGCGACTGCATCACCTGCATTCCAGCACCAACTAAGTGAGGCAGGAACCCCTAAAACATTACCAAAAAAAACAAAAAACAAAAAACAGAAAAGAAAAAAAATGGTATGAGAACTAGCATTTAAAATGTAGAATGCTATTGTCTACCAAATTCTTTTAACCCTTAGTGACACTGGCTTTGAAATGCTCTAGATCTTAAATTACAGACTAAGTGTTGCATTAAAAATATTTACTTGGTATGGCATAAAAGTAAACCCCACTTAATGCATTTTCAAAGGATAGTGAAAATTGTTTCTTACATTATTTTATATACTACATGGCTGTGGACTATGCTGTGATACACATGCTTAATTTCCACAATTGTCAAATGTGGGCAATATATGTGACTGAGGATTAGCCTGCTCCTATGCTATACGTTCATCCTTACACTATAACTTACCTTACCGTAAGTGTAATAAATTGTTATTGATCAGTTAAGAAACAAAACCACACACAAACTTTAAAGTCTTACATTTTTGCAAAAACCCAAGCAGTCTAATCTGAGATTCCAGGAGCAGATAATTGCACCTGAACTCTAAAATTTTATAATTAGTGGGAACTCAGCCGAAGGTGCTTAGTCATTCGGAAAATCATGTCATGTTTATTGAGGCGCTTAAATATTGACATAGGTACCTAATTTCAGGTAACTAAGTTTTAACAGTTTACCTCAGCATTTCCCATGTAATCATAAAAATTATATTGCAAGGTGTGATCAAAGAATATTCTCCAAAACATATTTTTCCCAAGTCTCCCTTGCACATTTTATTGAGGTACTTTTTTGTAATAGCACCATCAGAGCTTTCTGAAAGATGCTAAGAGTGAAAAATTATTGAGGGTTTTTAACACAAATTAGTTCTAACACAAATTATTGAGGGTTTTTAACAGAGATAGTTCTGAAAATAAAAGTGGTGAGTAAACTAGGAGGTACATAAATAGGATATGAAAACCATCTCCTTCACATAGTCATAGACCATAATTATTTAAGACTGTTCAACTGGTTCTTAAAAAATAAGTACCACTACTGATCTGAACCCATATCCTGAGCCAAAATTAAATTTTTATAACAAATTTTAATTCAATTTAACTTAATTTTTACTCAACTTAAATTGTGCAGTACTGTTTACTTTTATGTGACCTGTAGATCTCACAGGGCACAAGGTCTTTGAAGGTATGTTATAGCTTCAAGAAAAGAACAAAATGGGAAGCTGACAAGGAACCAGAAAATTTGAGAAGTCCAAGAGAGGTTGCCACGTCTTCTGTACCTAACAGGACTTCAAACAAGTCCAGGAGTAGGGGGCACACATTGATGAGACTGCCTCCAGGGAAGCACCTAGAGGGCACTAGCTATTTGAAGGTGAAATCCTCATACTTAGATTGTTGGAAATTACACTGGAAAAGAGTATGGTTGGATCAACAGTTTCATGCAATTGATAAGAACTTGCTAAGCATTACACATTAGGATGTTTATCTGAACTGAACCAAAAACTTTATTTTCAGGCTTTATGTGTGATCATTCTTTGTCAATGGTCTTATCTAAACAGCAAGCTTTTGCTGTAGGCTAGGTTTTACTTGTGTTCAGCCTCACCAAACTCTATTAAATGAGAAGAGTTGAAAAATTCAGTTTTTCAGTTATTGCTATATAGCTCAGAATTACATACCAAAGCAACACTATATTTCATCACTACATTCTCCAATGAATTACAGCAGAACTGTGGTTAAACAGAATTTTGTGCTTTTCTAAAACCATCTCTACCAGTCAGTCAATGTTTAATGTATTGCAAGTATTCTTCTATTTCGAAGATGAACAAGCTACAAGAAATAAACCTATTTGTCTCGATACCTTTTGTATTGTCCAATTTTGCAACAGCTTTTTGTTCAGCCACATTCCAGATGATCACTAAGTTATCTGCACTGGCACTTGCAAACATGTCAGGGTTGTGGGGACACCAAGATATTGCTGTGATCGTCTTCTTATGTTCAGACATAATTGCCCGAAGCTTGAATTCATTGTATCGGTGGTCCAACTAAGAAAATAAACAATACAAATTCATTTTAGATACACAGATTTCAGAAAACTCATTTAAAATTTATAGTATATGCTGCTGGGTTGCATAGTATAGCAGCTGAAGTCACTAATGACCAAGAATATGAAGTTTACCAACTGAAAAAAACTAAAATTTGATTTCCATTGCAAGTCTGAGTATTTGCCAATTTAACAAGCTAGGTCCAGATGAATTTTAATTTCATGGAAAACATGTCAATATTCAATTGCGCCTCTCACCTGCCTCCTAAAAAATTACTCCCATGTGTTTCAAAGAGTGACTTTTTTCATTGCACATCTACAGCACTATTTGTAACAGAATGTTAAGGTACTGTCCAAATGTTATACCTACTGTACACTTGGGTAAACTGTAGCATAAAACAGATTAAAAGATTTGCCCTAGGTCACTCAGCAAGTTAGTTGCAGAGGTGGGAACAAAATTCATGGTTCCTGGACCCTTGTTCTAACCACAAACAAGTAATAATTTGACACTGGAATTAATGGAAAGCTGTTGAAGCAATCTAAAATGTTTATTCATGATATAGTGATTTATAAAATCCTCAGTGGGCCTGACTCTGCTTTGAATGAAATCAATGAGAGTTTATACTATCTAGCTATCAACATAATCTCCAGAAACATATATTTAGTGCCACTAATGTCTACTTAATCCTTCACACCCCAAAGCTTCAGTATTTATGGTATATAAGATCAAACTATATTTTTCTCATTTCAGCACGACTGGTTATATAGTAAATATTTAACTCTGATTTTTTCACCTTAAGTCTAACCATTAATATTACTTTCATGTATGTTTTGTGGTTCAATTTCCTTAGCTGAATTTTTTTTTTTTTGTTTAGTGTAGCAATAAAGACAAAGAAGTGGAAATGACCCATGGAGAAGTGGATGTACAAGGCTTCACTGGACTATTTACTGTTTTCATGGGTATTATAATTTTGACTGTATTTTGCACATTATCTTTATCTCATTATTACAATACTCTGATGAAATCATAATAATATTCCTATTTCTACTGTAGGGCTTGTCATGCTCTATTTGCAATATTTCAGTATTTGAGATTCATACATATATAAATTTTTCATTAATTTAGTGCAAAAAAGCCCCACAAAAATCATATTAATACCAAAGTTTATATTTTCTTTCCTCTTCTAACTTCCTTGTAAACACAATTTTATTCTGAAAGCTTTTAAGACATCTTACATTCCAGAAAAATCTTTCATGATCAGTGTTAAACATCCACAACAGGATTTATAATAGAAACAGTGGCACATATTTAATTGCAATGGCACTAGGAGCTGTAGCCATGGTAGCACATTCTTCTCCCCCCCCCTTTTTTTTAATGAAATCTTCAGAAATGAGACAATAATGTTTCATACAGGTTGGAAAGTATTTTAGCTATTACTTTATGCAATATCTTAAGAGCAAGTAAATTATACTGAAGGATGATGATTTAAAAACCAAAAGCAACTCTTTGCTCTCATATAATTACAGACTTTCTCTCTCATAATGCATTTACACACACAAGGCTTTATTAAGTTTGCATAGACAATCTTAATTCTTACATTTCCTAACCTTTAAATGCCTGATTTTGCAACCTCCAGGATACTCTTTTAACATAGATTTTGTATGTATTTAACCTTCTAGGATTTGAAAAAAGCAGACTGAAAAAAACAGGATTTCCATCATGTTGATACCTTCACTATTCATTGGCAGAGCAGGAACCTTTATATCCATCACATAGAACTCTGTCACTTCAGCTGAGTAACTAACAGCAGTAGTAGACTGTCATCTATTGTTTTAATATACACTAGTGGGGAACGGGATACTTTGCCAGGAGGTTTCAAAGATATTTGCTGACACTCAGAAATCTTAGGCTCCACTCCAGACTCTAGAGAGAAGCATATCATAGAATATTAGAAATGGAAGGAACCTCATGACATCACCTAGTCACCCCTCCCATCCTGCAAAAAGCAGGACAACTCCCACTAACTCATCGCAGCCAGGGTTTTATCCAACCGGTTCTTAAAAGTTTCCAAAGATGGAGATTCCACCACCTTCATAGGCAATCCATTCCAGTGCTTCACCACCCTCCTCGTGAGAAAGATTTTCCTAATACCCAGCCTAGACTTCCCCAGCTGCAGCTTGAAACCATCACTCCTTGCTCTGTCCTCTGTAACCACTGAAAGTAGCCTAGCTCCCTCCTCTTTCAAGCATCACTTCAAGTAGTTGAAAGTAGCTATCAAATCTCCACTCAGTCTTCTCTTCTGCAGACTAAATATGCCCAGATCCTTCAGTCTCTCCTCGTAAGTCATGTGCCCCAGGCCCCTAATCATTTTCAGTGTCCTCTGCTGGACTCATTCTAATTTGTCCACATCATTTCTGTAGTGCGGAGCCCAAAAGTAAACACAATATTCCAGATGTGGTCTCACCAGTGCCAAACGAAGGGAAATAATCACATCCCTTGATCTGCTGGCAACGCTCCTATGGATGCAGCCCAATATGCTGTTTGCCTTTTTGGCAACAAGGGCACACTGTTGACTCATATCCAGCTTCCCGTCCACCATAAGCCTCAAGTCCTTTTCTAAAGAGCTGCTACTTAGCCAGTCAGTCCCATCCTGTAGTAGTACGTGGGATTTTTCTATCCTAAGTGCAGGACTTTGAACTTCTCCTTGTTGAACCTCATGAGATTTCATTTGGCCCAAATGCTACAATTTGTCTAGGTCTCTCTGAATCCTATCCCTACCCTCCAGCGTACCTACCATTTCCCCCAGCTTGGTGTCATCTGCAAACTTCCTGAGCATGCAATCTCTCCAATCATCCAGATCATTAATGAATTGGTCACAAACTCTTCTGCCTGTTCTCCCCCAAAAGTCGACCCTTTCTACCCCATCCACTTCATCCTGTTGCCAGTCGTGTCTCTTCCCCATCACTGGTTTCTTGTTCTAGTTCCATTCCTTTCTGCTACACAGTCCCAATCTCCCCTCCTCTGGCTTCTCATCCCAGTTCCAGTCTCCTTATCCAACAACTCTGATCCCCCAATATGGTGTCCCCTTCTGAGTCCCAGTATCCCCTGCACTTGACTCCTTACCCAGCCAGTCCCATTCTGTTCTCTCCTCAGTTCCCAGTTTCTTCACTCCACTCCTGGTTCCCAGTTCTAGTTTCCATGCCCAGCCAATTCAGGGCAATACCTCTCTCTCCCATCTATCTGCAGTTCCAATGTCCTTCTCCTTCATCTACTTATCTTTCACTCAGTCTTCCTTTTGCCCATCTTGCTTTCAAATCATGCACCTACTGCCTTCACATTGTCTTGCCAACAGCGTGGGCAAGGGGAGCAATGAAGACAGAGGAGAGACAGGCCTTGATTTCAGTTCTGGCACGTGGTCCCACCCAAAAACAATAGCTAAGAGTAGCAATTGTCAATAAAGCTCTGATGAGCTCCTGTAGCACCACAGTGAAACATGCTTAGCTTTTCTGTGGGGATAGCACATGTGCTTAACAGTCACACATAAGAACCACAGCATGCTCATTGTGGATAGGTTCTGCACATTTTAGATGCAAAGCTCTAGCAAGTCTCCATTAAGCCTGAGCAAAACAAGATTTTTCAAACACTTAATTTGGCCAAATTTTAGGAGATTTTCTTGAGACCCTAAGGCACATCCTGGACACAAAGACTCTCTCTCCCTGCAAAATTTCACATCTCCTTTCCAATACATGGGTGTGCTAGAGCTTCTCAGCCAAATGAATAAAAAAAAATTTAACACATGCAAACCCATTTATTTTTTTACAGGCCTCTTTCTTGGAAATGGCTGAACCATTTTGGCTAAAACTTTCAAAACAAACCATAACATAAAATCCCTCAAACAAACCAAAACACTTCAGCAAGAGGCATGGAAATTTTCAGTGCAAACCATTAAACTCTGGCAAAATTACAAACAATTGAAAACGGGATTATGATGAGAAGTGTTGGGGAACCTTAATAATAGGCCTACACATTGTGATTCATTTAACTGCTGCCTCCCTGCAACCACAAGATGTGCATCCTAACACAAATATGCTCTATATATGGTACAGCAAATTTAATAATTACACACAGAATAACGGCTTGATCCTGCAATCTTTATTCAGAGTAGTGCCTGAAAAGAACAACTCATCAGAATTGAAAGACTGTGTATTAAGGACCTTACATTTACCAGTCTAAGAACTAGGAAGTTCAGTTGTCAGAGCAAAGTGAAGGGTCTTACATATATTTACTGGAGCTGACCAGTTCTGATTCATTAAAGAATCCAAGGTAAACGAGCCTCATCATTTTGAAATAATGAACTTTATTCAAAACAGTAAAACCCAGGCTGAAATCGAAATAGCCGTTATTTCAAAACAGTTGTTTCGAAATAATACCATTCAGACATGTTATTTTGAAATAACCATTATTTCGACTTAACACTTTTGGCCTTCTCCTTCCTTTTTCCATATATTGGCTGGCAACATGGCCTTGCCATTTCAATTTGAGGTTTTTGCTTATTTCAATTTCAGTTAATTCAAAATAACAATTTTATTTTGAATTAATTTATTTCAAATTAACTTATTTTGAAATAAGCGTCTGTGTGTGGACATAGCCAAGGAAGCAGCTCGTGACAGGCCACTCCCCAGATCCAGTCCAGTGTGGTGCTGTGACCTCCCAATTCTCACTCCTGAACCCCCATTCACCCCGCTTTGCCAAGTGACCACTCACTCCTGAGTCAGTCCACTTCGGCCTCTAGCGTGCAATCAGTTCCAGGCAGTGGCTGTGTACCCTCTGGCTACTTGAGGGACAGCCCCCAAGCAAGCACCCCTGGCCCCAGTTACTACACCAGGAGCCACTGTCTACAGAGATTTGAACCACTCACAGTCATCACACATTCAAGTCCATCCATCTGACAAAGAAATGGATTGTGCCCAGCCTTCTTCACTCATACCCTTTAAAGATCACATAGCTTTAGATAAAACTACTAGTTTCTTGATCAGATTATAATTCTAAATGAGAATACGGCCAATCATGGCAGAATCACAACATAAATGGGTCAGGAGAGACCACAAAGAAATAAGGTAAAATATGCATGCTAACCTAGTATTTCTACTTAAAGTAACCTCACAGCAGGGGCGATTCTGGAGGGCACCAGCATGTAGGGCACATGTGTCCCCCCCCCCCCAAAACAAGTGGCCCAGATCCAGCCACACGTGGGCCCAATCTGGCCGCGCATGGGGCCCAATCTGGCTTCGTGCCTCCTGAAAGGGGCTCAAAGCTGGGGACAGTCCATGCCACTTGTGGGAAGAAGCAGGGACTGTCCCCAGCTTCAAGCCTCTTGGAGGAGGCTTGAAGTGGAAGACAGTCCCTTCCATTTCTAAAGAAGCAGCAGGAGTCATCCCATCCGCACTTTCTGGAATTGGCCTGGAGTTGGATCGTGCGACTTCTGGCTAGATGGGGCCGGAGATGCAAGGCCCCTGTCCTGCCATCCCCAACGGAGCAACACCCCTGCCTCATAATCCAAACAAGTTTACGCTCAAGGTGTTCAGCTGTTAGATGTTTGCACAGCCAGTCTCTGCCTGAGGCCAGGCAGGGCCCTGATCTTGCTTGAAGTTGTTTCCCGGTGGAAAGTCCCAGGCCGAAAGTCCCAGGCCAAAAGTCCCTAAAATCTTTCAGGTCTCTGTCTTTATTTCCAAACCCCTTGGCCTCTCCATTTCAGGGCCATGGTGATCCCTTTGTCTCTTCCCAGCCACCTCAATTAGCACATCTTTGTCTCTTTCAGGTAGTTGCTTGCTTGCTGCCAGGAGAGACCTCTGTCTGACACCCCCCCCCGCGCCATGCTAAACATGCTACACATGCACACACATGATGCCGTAGGAAACATATCATCATAGTAATCATGTAAAATAGGTTATGAGCATTGCAGTGGGAAGGCATGGCCCCCCTCAGAGAGAGCCCAGAAAGATCTGCAAGATGGCTGGGGGATGGAGCCAGGAGGAGGCTGTCAATCAGCCCAGAAGTGGAGGGGAGGGACAGAAAGTATAAAAAGGGAGGCAGGCAGCTCAGTTAAAGCCAGGTCAGCGAAGGGGAAGGATGCAGCTCTGCCTGCTCCTGACCCTGTGCCACCCTGTGGAGGAGCTGGGCTCTGGCCTCTGGACCCAGGCCCGTTGGTGTGGCGAGGGCCACCCATGGGCAGTGATTGGGGCCCACTGCCTGAGCCCTGGGCCACCCCACACCCGCAGGAGGAACCACTAGGAAGGGGGCCGGTGAGTGGCCCTGAGTCAGCAACTGCTGGGGACCCTGAACCCTGACCCACCACATGCAACTTGGAAGAGCTACCTCTGGCTGCTGAGGACCCCAAACTTCTGCCTATCTCCTGCAACTTGAAGGAGTTACCCCTGGCTGCTGAGGACCCTGCGCCTCTGCCCACTTCCTGCAACCTGGAGGAGTTACCCCTCGCAGAAGAACCAGAAGGACTCCCCAACTTACCACCGCCCGATGAAATGGAGGGGTTTTACAATCTACCCCTGGGGGACTACCCTGAGGAGATGGATGATGAGGTACGGCTAGAGCTGGGGACAAGGGGTGACTCAGGGGAGTGCGGGACTCAACCCTCAGTGGGGAGCCACATCTCAGGGGCAGCGTGTTGTGGCCAGGACCCTGCTGACCCCTGCACTGAAGCCTCAGGTCCCTCGAGATCAGTGTGTTGCGGCCAGGACCCCACTGACCCCTGCACCAAAGCCCCGGGCCCTTTCGGGGACCTGAGCTGGGACACAGTGGAGTGACCCCATGCCCCACTGATCCCTTCCCCCAACCAGAGCCTTCACAGTCTGCAAACCCTGTGGTGATATCGTCCCTTCCTAGACACCCTAAAAGACATTATTTGTGACTTTGCTTGTACCTTGCCAAGAGGCTAAAGGCTTGGACCCAGCCCTACCGAGAGCTGAGGGTTGTGTGACTTTGCCCAGCCAAGGGGCCAGAGACTTGGTTGCCCCGCCCTACGCTGGGCTGGTGGCTGGGTAGCCTTGCCCAGAACAAGGAACTAAAGACTTGGAGGTTGCCCTTGAGTGGGGGGCTGGAGACCCCAGCAGGCCGCCCCTCCGTCTCGGAGGGTAAGGGGCCCTGTTACAAGCTTCCATAAAGAAACAGTGCATGGTGTAACCGGCAACAAATCACATAATTCTAGTGTATTAGTGAACAGGAAAATCACATAGATCATAATCCAGGGTGCACAGATGTGCAGTATGTGACACAGCTCTACATATCAATTCTTTCTGACTTAATTTCCACCCCCAGCTTAAGCCAATGTAGCCTGGGAGTTGACTTAACTGGCCTCCTAGCTATCTGAAACATGGGGATGTGGGCTGGAGAGAAGACACAACACAGTTGCGAGCATTCCCAGCTGCATGAAACACATCAAAACCTCCTATTTCTTAGCCCCAGCCTGGCATCCTAGCACTACAGCCCATGTCACCTTCCTGACCTGATCCAGCGTCTCCCCCATTCTCAGCCCAACCCATGTCTCTCCCCTTGCCCTTCTCCAGCCTGACCCTGCATGTCTCTCCTCTTGCCCTTCTCCAGCCTGACCCTGCATGTCTCACCCCTTCTCCAGCCCAACCCCACTGATATTGTTGTAAAACAAACAAGGAGTCCTGTGGCACTTTTTAAGACTAACAAATTTATTGCATGAGCTTTCTCGGGAGAAAATCCCACTTCCTCAGATCCTTTGAAGATGGGGGAACTTACAGAATGGGAGGAAAATAAATGCAGGGGAGTGTAAGACATAGCATCAGGTCACACTGTAACAGCTTATCAAAGCAGTTGTTAAGATTCAAACACTGGAAAACAGCACATAGAAAGAAAGTTGCTATTTCTTTTAGATTAGATTGTGTGAAAGCAGGATTAAACTGTGACTATAGGGTTTTTTTCCCATTACAACAGGTGATTTGACTTCACCTTCCTCTGTGCTGCTTCCCTGGTGTTGGAATCTTAACAACTGCTGCACCCTGCCCCTGGCTAGCAGTTCACCTGCAGCACCTGGTCCAGAGCCAGAGGAGTCTGGGCAATGCATGGGGGGTGTGGAGTGCTGTGCTGGTACATTGCTGGGCCACGTCAGGCTCCCTGACCTCCCTTAGCTCCCTGTTGCCCCACACAGTATGGAGGGTGGTGTGGTCACTGACTTCCTGTGGTAAAGGAGTGGCCAGGAGAGAGGGGCACTTCTCTTTTGGTGCACTGTGGGCCAGCTACCCACAATGCACCACTCTTAGGCCGACCTAGCAGCTGCCAGTGTGGAAGTGGGCAGTATCCTAGCATTTTGAGTGTGGACGCTCTAAGCCTACTTAATAAGGTCTGCTTTAAGCCGGCTTAAAGTAGACCATATTAAGCCATTTTAACCGAGCCTGGTAGTATAGACATAGCCTAGCAGAGCTCCAAACTCTTTTGGGGGTAAATATAATCCTGATATTCCCTTATCAGTGCTACACAATTCTGATGGTGATGTTCAAGCCAGCATGGAATCTTACTACTCCCTTATAACTACACTGGCTCTGCAGCGCTGACCTTAGTAGCAAACTGTAACAGGATTTTAAAAAAATCAAACTTTTTGGAGCAGTTCTGTTGAGTAAAAAGATGCCAGCACTATATAGTCATGTTTCTGATTATAATTACACTTCAAAACTCTTGCAGCAAGCTTTCTTGAAAGTGAGGTAGAAAATAAAGAACAATGTTCTAAAGTAAACAGCTTGTTGAGAAAAAAATTCTCTTACCTGGTAAATATAAATAGCAAGCGTGGCACAATAGGCAAATCTGTCCCCGCTAGCAGCACATACATCTTTGTTCCATGGCTGACATCCAGCAGCTAAAAGGCCCACTTGCTTAACCTGAGACATTTTTGCCTGTAAGAAATGAATTTATGAAACTAAGCAACAGAGACAGGACACTTTAAATGAGCCAACAGTGCACTTTTGTTCAATGGTATGTTTAAAAAAATATATCCTTTAATTTTATAAAGCAAGGTCATATCTTTTGAGAGACACAATAAATGTATCAGCAATTATAAGCATGAAGACATTCATATGACTTAAATACTGTGCAAGAAAAGGAACTTAAGGTCACTGACAGAAATACATGCAAAAGGAAACAACTCAAGACAACAGAACTATGTTGATTTATAACAACTGAGGATCTGGTACAGTACATTTTATTTTTATTTTTTCCTGTAATAAAATTCAACATTGGGTAAAATATATCATGTGCCAAATATATCAATATAAAACAAATTAAGCAAGTATTTTTTATGATTTTCGTTTCTCAAGTCTCTAACCATTCTGAATAGATTATTTCATTCCTACTCTTCCCTTTCAGATTTGTGAAAGGGTATTTTTTCAAATCTTCTCAATACTCTACATTTATAATAAGAGATTTAAAAATGCTTCAGGAAAAATAAATAGGAAGACAACTGACATACAACACTGTATCGTTAACTGTCTTTGTGGACAAAGTCTTACCGCTTTGTAACAGGACTTTCCTGTTGACCCACCTCATTAGTAGGCATTAAACACCTAAATAAAGCTGCTGCTGTACTGCTGGATAATTACTGTAAGTACAGCTCATTAAGTCAATCCTGGATATGAGGGAAATGGGAGTGGCTCTATACGGAGAAAAGATTCCACAGGGAAAACCAAGGCACAAGCAAGTTCAGGAAGCCTTGAGATGAGATGTATACTTTGTTATATGAGTTACTAGTTTTGCTGTTGTTGAGATAATGAATTAGCCCATACACACCCTCACATATTGCTCTGTGACCAAGATAGCCACATATCTGCGCATAAACATCTTTGCTATAATGAGAGCATCTGGCAAAAAACAAAACAAACCAAAACTACCCCACAACTTCCATTCCGCTCCACAAATTAATTACTCTTTCATTAAAATTACACTTTAGTTCAACAGAGTAAGGCATGGCATCACAATGTACTTCAATCTCCTTCTTAAAGGGAGATACAGGTTACTACTGAAGTGTAACAGTGCCTTAAAAACTATTTTGATTTATATTAATACATTGACCTTATATTTAGTACTAAGATTAAAATATTTAGAGGAGTTCTTTATAAACAATGAACCATATTTTGAATTCAATGAGAAAGAAGGAGAAAAATCCTTTACATGCTAGATCAGTGGTCACCCAGCGATGGTTCACAACCACCAATAGTCCACAGAGCACCTCCAGGTGTTTCCATTTCTGTCTTACTATGAAGCATTTGCCAGTTTCCAAGCAGATCTAAAGAGCTCTATGTAACTCAAAAGCCTGTCGCTTTCACCATCAGAAATTGGTCCAATAAAAAATACAGCATCACACACCTTGTGGCTCTAGTTTCAAACAGTACAAATTCATACTAGGGAGGGTACCTTAGGGATTCCTAATAGGCATCATCGTCACTGTTTCATACCTTTCTGCAAGTTTTTTTCTGGCATAATTTTAACTATCATTATTTAATGCAGAGGACACCTAAACTGGAAGGATCGTAAACACACATGATGACAGATTCAAACTCCAAAGTCATTTAAAGAGATTACACTTCCAGGGGCTTCAGGCACTGAAGGTGAGAATGAGTACCAATTATTATTAGTTAAGTCAGAAGTCCCCAAATTGTGAGGCTTGAACATACATGGAGGTCCTGCACTTAGGACAGAAAAACCCCATGCACTGCTACAGGCTGGGGACCGATAGGTTAAGCAGCAGTATTGTTGAAAAGGACCGTGGGGTTATGGTGAACGGGAAGCTGGATATGAGTCAACAGTGTGCTCTTGTTGCCAAAAAGGCTAATAGCATATTGGGCTGTATCAATAGGAGCGTTGCCAGCAGATCGAGGGATATGACTATTTCCCTCTATTCCACACTGAAGAAGCTGCACCTGGAATACTATGTCCAGTTTTGGGCTCCCCACTACAAAAAGGATATGGACAAATTAGAGTCCAGCAGAGGCCAACAAAAATGATAAGGGGACTGGGAAACATGACTTATGAGGGGAGACTGAAGGAACTAGGCTTATTTAGCCTGCAGAAGAGAATACTGAGGGGAGATTTGATAGCAACCTTCAACTACTTGAAGGGGTGCTCCAGAGAGGAGGGAGCTAGGCTGTTCTCAGCAGTAACAGAGGACAGAACAAGAAGCAATGATTTCAAGTTACAGCTGGGGAGGTCAAGGCTGGATATTAGGAAAAGCTTTCTCACTAGGAGAGTGGAGAAGCACTGGAACGGGTTGCCTAGGAGGTGGTGGAATCTCTGTCACTGGAGATACTTAAGGTTCAGTTAGACATTACCCTGGCTGGGATTATTTAGCAAAAGTGGCCAGGCTTTTAGCAGGGGGTTGGACTAGGTGACCTCATGAGGTCCTTTCCAACCCTGTGATTCTATATCAGTAGGGGGACATTGTGGGGTCTGAGTCAGCGCCCATGAGGGAGTAGTGAAGGAGAGCTACCCAGCCTTGCTTTGCCCCTACTCCTGGCCCACTTCCAGCTCTGCCTGTAACCCCTAGCTCCACTTCCAGCCCCACCCTGAGCCGTGGCTCCAGGTATACCTCCACTCCTGGCTGCAGTTCCAGCCCTGTCCCCAGCCAGCCCTAAGCCTCCTGTAGCTCTCTGCTCCCTCTCCTGGCCACAAACCCATTCCCACCTGTCCACCTGTGTTCCCAGCCTTGGCCCCTGGCCTGGCCACAACTCTGGCCCTGACCCCAGCCCCACCCGTGGCTCCCAAATGCAGCTGAGGGACAGGGGAGTGCAGACAGAAGTTGGGGGATGTGTGAGCTAAAAAGTTTGTAGATCACTGAATTATACTGACAGAATGAAGTCAATGCAAAGGAAGTAAATAACAGACGCAAAATATAAATAACAAACACAAAATAAGTGTATGTAACTAAGGATCTGTGGCTACCACATTGAAGTGAGTTTTTGTCACTTTAGAAACTGTTCTAATAAAAATCTGTCCTAATATAGCTTTAAAACTGTCCTAATTAAAACTATCCTAATATAGCTTTAATATACATTCAAGTGCAACAGGGAAAGTGTGAAATCAGACTGGGAAACTGGCAGAGAAGATGCCCTTAGGAAATGGCTCACTCCATGGCGTGCAAAATCCATTCATGCAGAGCAAGAAGGACTCTTTCCTCAACAAGTGCCATCAGCTCCTGCAGAATCTCAGCTTTCATTTAAAACACACATGCACACACATAAATTTAAAGTCTCTAGCTCAGTGGCTCCCAACATTTTCTCTGCCGTGGCACACCTTGCTACTTTTAATTAATTTGAGGCACACCACCATATAGTTTCCAAATAAATTCATGAATATTCATGACCCAATGAGCCAATCCAGAGCTCTTTGAGTAGTTTTTCAAAAAAAATTGTGACACACCTACTCAGACCTTATGGCACACCTGCATGCGATGGCACACTGGTTGGGAAACACTGCTCTAGCTCATGTGTAAAGAGATAATCTCTCAAATACAAACCAAATGTCAGATGATGCAATCTCAACTTCCTAAATTTGTCAAAACAGCCCCAGAGCTACCATTGTTTTCATGGGAAGGGGGGCCTGGCAGCTACAGATCCTGAAGTGCATTGGATTGGGAGAGAAGAGGATGGGCTGCCACTGTTTGGAGTACAGTGCCCTATGATGGTGCTACCCTTTGGATAAGAGGCCTGTTGTATTAAATTAGATGGAATAAATGGGCCAAAGGTGTTAAATAATCCACGCACTGTCCAATGTTAAAGAGGGTTAAACAAGGTCCAGGGTTTCATATAAAGAGACCTCATCCTGCTCAGTGCTACAGCAAACAAACAACTAAAAATCCATTTAATGTTTAATTAGAGACATTGAAAAGAAGGAAAAACAATTAAAGCATTTGAAATCTAAAATATTAAGTAAAGCTTTCATTTTAACAACATTTCTTGTTCTCTTTATCTGGATCATACCCTAGCTCACTGGAATTCAGTCAGCTGGATAATATATATTTTAAAGGCCTAATGACAGTGAAACTTGTAAGGCTGAGAGCTCCATTTTAGAGTTAGGCCCCAGATCCCAGGCTGGGGACGGGGCCGCGGCCGCGGCTGCCAGTGGCCAGGCACCGCCCCAGCGATGCCCCTGGGTTAAGCTCACGAAGCACAAACTTCCAGTCATGTATAGTGTAAGAACCTGGAGGATTACTGCTGGAAGGGTACTTCGGATCACTAGCTGTAACACCACTGCGTCCCAGGTTGCTGCTAGTGCATCCCTGGCTGCCCTTTCTCCTTCATCAAGCATCAATCACTAGCACCTATAAGGCGGCATGATGGTCTTAGGCAGTGCTGTTGGCTTGGTACCTATAAGTACCTCGGTAAGTGTGAGGACTCATGGAGAAAGCCACCCTATTGGGCCTTACATTCTCTTCAGGATTCCAGCACAAGGAAGACTGCCAGGAGGAAAAGATGTGTGAAGGATGGGAGAAGGGAAGGTGGGAAACAAATTCAATGCCACTGCTTGGCCACTTAGTCGAGGTGGCCAGAGGGCTCATGGAGTTCGAATATCAGGAATAAGATTTTCCGTGCCTAGGGCACCGCCAGAAATGATATTGTCTCAACTACATAGCACCTACATGTGCGCCAGAGATAAGGACATGTTAAGGCAGAACTATCCCAAATGATATGGGTTACAGGAGGAAGGAGAGGTCTCCTCCCGACCATCTGGGAAGTGAAGCTACTTTCGGAGTGTCAACAGCAGTACTGCAGGAGTACCCTGGGTTTTAGAGAAACCAATCAAGGCGGATAACCTCCATCCTGGAAAATGTTCTGAGTGGCATTCCCCATGGAGGATACAGGCCTCTGAATTTCCGAGCACATCAGAAAGAGGTTTTCTCTTACATCTGTTCCTTCTCTCTCTCTCTCTCTTTTTTTTTTTTGGGGGGGGGGGTCCCTCAAGAGAGTGAGGGAAGCAAAAACGGCCTTGGTAATTGCCATTATCAAGTATCACATGGCGATAACCCAATAGTTTTTGGGCCTCAGGTCACCAAACAAGGTGTAGCGAATTGCCAGACGCCCAGGGAGCAATGCGCCAGGCCAAGATATGAACAATCGATGAAGCGAGGTGGGCTAGGGTGGGACATGTATGAACACCCTGGTAGGAGAACTTCCATGCGTGGAATGCAGTATTGTGTATGGAGCTTACTAGCGGACTGATGCTGTAGTAGCTAGACGTTAGTGTGGGAGGCCCCAAATGGGTTCTTCCCCACTGCTGTTCGCCTGCTTTGGGGGAGAGACAATGCCTCCTCCCCACTGAGCTCCTTGATCTGGTAGATTCCAGGTCAGGTGAGCTTAAGTTGTTGCTTCAGGGATGAAGGGGAGGAGATATGAAGAGGGTTTCACCACCGCTTCCTTGGAAGGGTGGGCGTAAGATAAGGACTCCCATAATAGGACATCCTGATAATAATTGAGAGTGCCTGAAGGAGAGGAGGCCATTACATAGCATCAGCTTTCCTTCATTTAGGGAAAGAGAGGGCAGGAGTTGGATGGCTCTTCCTTGGACTTCCCTGGAGCATAGGACCCCTTATGATAAAAGGCGAATAACATTCCCACCTGACGGGTAGGGTGGTGAGGGGTCACTTCTATCGTAGAGGTGTCTGAGGACCCAGCAGGGCTGACCTAACCAGCATGCCGACCAGTGTGTTAGAGAGGGGAGGTGTCCAAGTTGTCCCTCCCCATCCCAGGAGCGAGAATGGATCCTACCTGATGTAGGACAGTCAGGTAGGCAGGAAGAGTTCCGCATGTCTGGATGAGCACCTGTGCCTGTGTGTACCGGAGCATCTGCAGTCATGGCTGGAGCTATTATAAGATGCACTTCTCGGCCTTGGCAAGGCCTGTCTTGCCGCTTACGAGTGCGGGAGTCGCCGGTCGAGGGGTACCTGAAGGGGGGGGGGCTTTGTTCCCTTCTCCAATAAGAGCCCAAAAGTAGCAACTGCTAAGAGACATCTGGGTATTGGGCCTCAGAGTGGATGTCTCGATAGCTGAGAGGGACTTGGGTTGCACGGCCTGTGTCTCCTCCAAGACCGGGGGGCAGGGCCAAGGACTGGCTCACCCCTGTTCACAATGTCGAGAGAGGGCTGGTCCCAATAAGTTCTCCATTCCCCCCTAAAGGAAGGGGGAAAGGGGTAGCAGCTGCCCACTCCAATGGTGCACTAAAGACATGTCGTGTCCTGGATGTTATGGGAATGGGGTGGTAGTCAATTAGGGCAGGCACCTTCCTTGCAGGTGAAAAAGGGGGAAAGAGGCTCTGAAACACCCTAGAGATGGGCTGATGGCGGTGGGGGGGGGTTAAGTTTCTGCCCTCGGGGTCATGTAAGAAAGTGGGGGAAAGAAGGGCGGCTCATTGCCCCATAAAGTTTATGAGGGGGAAAAGGCCCCGATGGGAGAAGGCTGAGGTATATGACCTCTCCCCTAGGGTCCCGCGCGGTGCCCACCACAGTTAGGGTCTCGGGAGGAAACAAGACATCCCCCAGAAAGGCAGGTCAAGCACTGCTGGCTGCGGAATGGGGGGCACCCTGGCTTCTCTAAGCCAGGCCACTCAGCGGATAGTCACAGCCAAGGCCATAGTGCGGGCAGCTGCATCCACCATGTCCTGGGCCAAGAGGAGATCCTGAGAGATTATTCTACCCTCCTCTAGGAATGCGTCGTACTCCTCTTTGGCGTCTGGTGGGAGCAAGTGTTGGAATTTTGTGACTGACTCCCACACGTCCAGCAAATACCTGCTGGTTAGGACCTGATTATTCACCACCTGAAGCTGGAAAGCTGAGGAGGAGCAGACCTTACGGCCCAGGAGGTCCAGTTCCCTGGCTTCCCTAGAAGCCGGGAAGGGGTCGCTAGGAGGCTCACCCATGCCTAGCGCCATTTGCATCACGTCCCTAGGAGGGACTGGGTGATCAGCGAGGGAAGGGAAGTCCGAATTGGGAACCCGATACTTTAAGCTCGCTGTGTCTGAGACCAGGGCAGTAGAGCTTGGACTCTGCCACCGGGAAGATGTTAAGTCCCAAATGCTTGGGTGGAGCAGAACTGTCAGCGGCTCTGCCGCAGCAAAGGCTGGCCTGAACAGTGTGTCTGGAGGGGGACCGGAGGGCTGGACCTCCATCCCTAAATGGGCCATAGCATGGCGCAACAAATCAAAGTGCGCCGACAGGTTGCCGGTATAGGAGCCTGGTGCCAGGGACAGGGCAGTACCAGGTGTTCGCTGTGCAGGAGAATGGGTTTCCCAGGGGGACCATTCTTGGGGACAAAAACAGAAGGATGACGGTGCCGAGGTGTGGCACCGGGGTTGCTTGGAGCCCCTTGATGGGCCTTTCTCTGGGCTTGAGGCAGGAGAAGGACTTTGTGGTTCCAAGGGCGGTACCAGCAACGGCAAAGTACTATGTTGCCATGGGGATGGCCCTGCGGTACCAGGGCCCATGGAGTGGAAGATGGGGGACTTTGTGGTGAGGGGGAGCGACAGCGCCGACAATGGACCCAGGCTTTGGAAACAAAGGCTGGCTTGCCCCTTCTAACTAGAGTCGGGGAAGGCGGTGTGGGTAGCAGGAGGAGTGCCCGAGCGACCTCCACTGCCTCCAGAGTTGTCGGCACCAGGAGCGACTCTGAGTGGGCCTGAGGTAAGTCTTTACCAAGGGAAGGGGGGCTGCCTGGCTGAGAAGGTTCTTGCCCTGTCAGTACCGGGCTGTACTAAGCCTGCAGTTCCAAGGGTGATTCTGGCTGGTGCCGGGGTGAGCCCTGCACTGGAGGCACTGGGCTGTGGTGGGCCTGCGGTGCCAGAGGTGAAAGTGATCGGCACTGAGGCGAGCCTTGTACCGGCAGCACTGGCCTGTGCCAGGGGTACGGTGCTGGGGGTGACCTCGAGCAGTGCCGAGGTGCCAAGGCACTGGGTTGGTGCTGGGGTTGGCACCGAGGTTGTCCTGTGACGGCCTCCGGTGGCACGGTGCTATGTTGGCTCCAGGGCTGAGCTAGGTCTCGGCACTGGGCGGGAACCCGAAGCATTGGGTGGAGAGTGCCAAGCCTGTTCAGGGGCTAGGGCACAGCGCCTTTGTTCCCTCTCCTTGATTGTCCAAGGTTTGAAGGACAGACACAGGGAACAGGCGGAGACCAAGTGGTCTTTGCCTAGGCACCGGAGGCACTTCACGTGGGAGTCGTCCCGAGGGAAGGCCTTGCCGCACTCGGAACAGGGTTTGAACCCTTGCATGTTAGGCGGTAGTCTGCGATGTTTCGGCCCAATGGTGGAAGACTCCTGTGGTGGAACTACATCCACGAAAAGGTGCTCCCAGTTGGGCGAAGAGCTCATAGGAGGACAGGCTGCTTGTGTTCGCAAGGAGCGGACATTCCACATCTGACATGCAAGGTGGAAGAAATGAAACTGGGGAGGGGCTGGGAGGCGGCTGTATATATAGCCACTGGGTGGCATGCGGGGCGGTGGTCGCCTACCCTCTCCTGACAGGCTAGGACAAAAGTTTTCCAACCAATCCAGTGCTCCAGCACAGAGACACCTATTACTGAATGCATCCGAGCAGCGCTCGAAGATGTTCTTATACTGGGCTGACAGTTACTCTCATCAACCACAATAAAACAGCAACTTTGCATTACAGATAGCCCCACTCTTTCCTTCAATGTGATCACATGGTATAGAGTATCAGGGCTTGGCAGCCTTTAGTAAGGCTATTGCAAATCTCCTTCCCCTCTTTCCTTCCGTCACCGCACCCTTCCCACCACCTCTCCTGATGCCAGTAGCAGTGTTGGTAGTGGGGGGTCTGCCAGCCCATTCAGGGTGGCAGCATCAGCAATGGGGATGTGTCTGTGGGCCTATTCCTGTGGGCAGTATCAATGTCAGGGGTCTCTGGGCCTATGGTAGCGGTGCGGTTCCCAGTGGTCCCATTTACTGCAGACCTGGTCTATGTGGGAGAGGAGAGGGGCTGGGCCATGTTGATGGGGTGGGTGGGGGTGGGAGGGGTCATGACTCCAGCCAGGGCACCCATGCTGCTCAAACTGGGCATACATGCCATCTTTGGCACACTTGCTGCAGGTTGCCAACCCCTACTGCAGAGGCGTCATTGGCGCTGGGCACCTGGGGCACGTGCCCCGAATCCCAGCGCTGGTGCCTCGGATCTGGCAGGGCCACCCGTCTCCCAGTCTCCAGCCCAATTGGGCCGGAGATCCAGGGCTGCAGCGGCCCCATCCCCAGCCAGGGATCCCTGGCCCGGCCGCCCGCGGCAGTGGCGGAGAATCCAGGCCCCAGCCGGGGATGCAGCGCCCGGCCACCCACGGTGGCTTCCAGCCCTGACCCCAGCCAGGGGGTTGGGCCTGCGGGCTGGGGGCGGGTCCTGGGCCCGTGGCCCGGGTCCCTCCCCGGGGCAGCGATCCCCCTGCCCTACTGTATATAATAAGCTATACTTTCAAATGACACAAAGAAATCTTGAAAGCTAAGGTTCACATTAACAGAATGCAAAGCCTTTAGGCTGCTATCTTGAATGAAGGCCAGGTTAATGGTGACCAAAATTCAATGCCATCTGCCGGCTGTGAAATGAGTTCATATTTTCAGTCTATTTCCCAACTGATGTGTATACACATCACAAAATATATACCACATTAACTACTTTGCTTTTATCTGAAACACAAATTTGGCTTTACTTTGCCTTCATTCTGAATATGTTTATAAAAAGGCAAAAAGTAACTTTGTTAGCTGATAGAAGTATACATTTCAAAGAGATTGAGCAACAAGATGAGCCAGGTCATTTAAAAATAGAACATATTTTGACTGTGTTTACATTTTTAAGAGATTCAGCAACAAGATGAGCCAGGTCATTTGAACATATAATATATTTTGACTGTGCTAAGTCAGTGGTTTTCTTAAAATGCGTCCTTGAAATGAAACTATGCTCTAAACAGCACACTTCAAGGGAAAGAAATACAATTTTCTGTATTAATTCCTTTTGCGGCTGTTTTTACTACTGGTATTCAAATATATATTTTCAGAATATTATGGTATTTACATTGAGTTAAAATATGTAAAGCACTTCAAACTTTACTCTCCAGAACCACTTGTAAACTTGTTGATATTCCCTGTTATTTACAAAGAGTTTCAATGACAGTGTCTGTTCTCAAAATACTTCAGTTTTTATTGCTTGATAAAGGAAGTATTTGGTCTGAAATCCACTACAACTAAAGAATTTCCATTATATTTTACAAGGACTGTTATATCTCTTGTCAACATCATGCATCATGACAGTAACCTGCAGATTGTCTCAGTCAGTGCAGGTTTCAATCAAACATACTCATAGCTTGAGACAGAAAGCAGCATTCATCAGAACATCAGTATGAACAAAATGGCAGCAAATTAGAAAAACAATATGACTATATAAATCCAAACCACTATATGTTGCATCTTTAATAGTATTGATTTTTCAGTCATCCTCTGTTAAACTCATTGTTTCTATTCAAAGTACAAATGATTATTTTATATTTGCATATAGAAAGTAAATTATTCTGAAAAATTTTGCTTACTCAAAAATTCTGTAAAACATATACAGCACTACAGAAGCTATTATTAAAGAATGTCCATGGTTTCCAAGGAGATAGAGGAAAGACCCCGCTTTTTCTTTTTTCAACTGGCATGAGCAGAAACATACTAAGTCCTTCCTGGTTACTAAATATAGAAATCAGCATTAAAATGGAAGTCTTTTTACCTTACAGATACTATTATTAAATAATATAAGCCCATTTGACAAAATAGATTGGATGAATGGCTAGAGCTATCTTGTTATTTACAAATACATGCCTATGTTATCCCTACCTTCGCATAGGTATCATTTTTTGTGAACCACTTAAGAATTTCCATGTCCCTTCCAAACCTCGCGGCTCCCAAAATGTTCAATCTCTTGATGTGGATGTAGAAAGAAATCACTTTACTCAACAGATGAAGAACTAAACCCTGACGTTCAGAGGATCATGCAGACTTACTAAAGGATGCAGAAGAAAAGCCTGAGCATTGTGTCGCACCACACACACAAACGGCAGTGTCAGTAGCCTGGCAACTGCAGCTCTTTAAGAGGTATCATTTTAATTTTAATCTAAGTCTTGTTGCTCTGTTTCATGTACTTTGTGTATTTCAGTTATGTGCTGTATTTCAAGATTGTACTACATCATTATTTGCAAAACAGTAGCCTTTTCAACTCCCATGAAGAGTCATGACTGGCACAGGACAGCATCCTCTATTTATCAGGGTATATGTATAATATAACCATACACACAACTAACCATGAGTGAGCACAATCAATACAGGTGCATATCTTCACGCTACCAGTGATTTTGACCCCATCAGATATATGTCTTATTTATACTGATATATACTTTATTTGATAAATGTGTGAATATGAATATGCTGAATCTGTATTATACACACATACAGAAAGGGATCCTGATTATCTAAAACTCCAGTTTCTGAATTTCCATGTAGAATGTATCTTCCCTTCTATTTACTCCCTTGTCATTGACTACTAATTCTGCAAACAAATATTATTCAGTATTTTAAGTTTCCCAACAGTTGGGAATGAGAACTATTGTTTAGATCTTATAGAAGATGTTTGCTTTTAATAGCTTACATTTGACATACATAGACTCAAAAATGGACTTTAGAATCTGAACAGTTGCCACTGGATGCCATAAATATTAAATTTTGGTGGTATGTGAAAGAAAGCATAACAGTTAGAATATCTACTTCATACTTCCAATAGATATATAGGGATGATATCTACTTAAAGACTGGGGGCCTTCATACCCAGCTATGTGAAAATGTAATGGGCAAGGAAAACATACATTGTGAATCAGGTACCATTTAATTTGTACCAAGGCTTTTGCCACAGCTGACCCCTAGTTCAGCACTTCTTTGTTTAGCAGTTCATAGTTCCAGTGCCTCTGGGATTACTGTGCCAGTAATGAATGTTAAAAAAAAAAAAAATGTGCTTGAACCCCAGCTTTGAACTGCCTGAACACTGTTACCTCTTTCCGTACAAATTAAAGGAAGAGTCTGTTGACACACAGAAGAGGTAGTGGAGTCTCTCTCTTTAACAACATGGATGTCCCAAAATCTATTAGGAAATTAATGGTTCTCTGATTTAAACCACTAGGCAGAAAACACTAATTTAAATAGTTGATTTTAATTTTGTTTTGCATTTTTTCCCAGTTTTTTTTATAGAAAGACATTCTCATTGGTTGATAACCATGAAAATATGCTGATTTTTAACTTAAATTAAATTTGATGCTTCTTTTTGCTAATTGGGGAATACATAATAATTAAACAAATTTATTTAAGCAATGCTATAGAAAAAAATTACATTTATTCAGATTTTGATATTTTTACACATTTATTATATTTGAAAATGTTGAATGAAACATTTTTCATTTTACCAGATAATGATTAATTTGTTACTATTGATTTGAGTCCAGCTCTTTTTGGATGGATATTTGAGTTTCATTAAAAATAAACAAAACCAAACATTTTAACATTGTTTTCTTTTAGTTAAATAAAACTACATTAAATATGTTGGATATATAGGAAAAATGATTGCCTGAAGTGTATCAAAGTATGATTTGCATTTTAACCTAACTGATTTATGAAACAAAGAAAGAGAGTTGAGTGAATAAGTGACTTTGTTTAGTTAGGGGGCTGAAGCAAAGCATTTCAAAAGAAAGTCAAACCATTTTGCTTCAAAGTGGCTGATATGAACTGGCTGGGTCCCCCTCTCCCCGGCCGAGAGTTTAAAAAAAAAAAAGTCACCTATGAGCTGAATTTGACCAAAATTTGTGAAAATTGGTGACAACCAAAATGTATTTTCTGGCAAATTTACTATTCCTAATCAGTTTCTTAATTTCAAATAAAAGTAGTCACTAATCTAGTTGAACAAACTTCAACAAAACTCCATTTCCATGTGCTGAGCTTGTGATGTCAGGCAGTTCAATGGTTTGACTGTTATTAAAACTTAGCAGCAAACATAGAATTGAAGGACTGGAATGGACTTTGAGGAGTCTTCTAGTGGACTTTCCTGCACTCAGATCAGGACCAAGTATTATCTAAACCAGGCATGGCCAAACTGCATGTGAGCCGCATGTGGCTCTTTCAAGAAAAACTGCAGCTCCCTGAAGAGCAGCGCAGGGAAGGGCGGCATGGTGGGAGACAGGGGTGAGAAGTGTGCAATGGTCAGGGACCGCAGAGAGCCGGTGGCATGGTAAGAGCCAGCAGGGAAGCAGGGGATGGTCACTGCCAGCAAGGAAAGTCAGCGTGGTGAGAGCCACAGTGGGGTGAGAGCTGGCAAGGAAAAGCAGCGTGGTGAGAGCTGGCAGAGAAGTGGGGGATGGTCACTGCTGGCAGGGAAAGGCAGTGTGGTCAGAGACTGCAGGGAAGAGCAGCATGATCAGAGCCAGCAAGGAAGGGGTAGCACGGTCAGAACTGGCAGGGAAGGGATAGCGTGGTCAGAGCCACCAGTGAAGGGCAGCATGGTCAGGGTCAGGGTGGGCAGAAGTGTGGCATGGTTGGGGAGAGCAAAGAAGGAGCAGCGTGGTAAGAGACTGCAGGGAAGTGGCCACGAGTGGGGGGAGGGAGGGAGGCGCAGCATGGTTGGAGAAGCCTCAGCATGCTTAGATTTTCTCATAGAGCCTAATGCAGCTTACTCATTGTTAAAATAAAATCATGTTTTATAAGTCCTAAACATGATGTGGAACACTGAGAAATGAAAATACAAAGGAGAAAAGTTTAAAACTGAATGTAGATTACTTTAAATTTTTGGCACAACTTACTGCTGGGAAGCATTGTATTCCACAATAACATTCAAAACATTGCGCAATACTTAAGAGATCAAGAGAGCTTTTACCTACTGCAACAAGTTACTGCCCAGATTTTAAAAAAAACTTGCCACAAGTCTGCAGTGTTCTACATCTAGTTTTCATGGTAACCTTAAGTAATTATTAGAATGTGACATTAGTACGATCAATATTTGTCCTGTTTTTACAATAAAGTTCACGTATGCAATGAATTTTAAGCTTAGTAATTTTGGAGTAGGTAAAAATATGTGGTTATATGCCTCAGTGTGGCTCTGGAAGGTTTAATAATCAACTTGTGCGGCTCTTGAGTTCCATAAGTTTGGCCACCTCTGATCTAAACCATCCCTGACAAGTGCCTGTCCAAACTGCTCTTATAAATCCCTTATGATGAGATTCCACAACCTCTCTAAGTAAGTGCTTAACTACTTTAGCAATTTAAGACAATTTCCTCTTGTCCTACCTTTAGAGGGTAAGGAAAACAGTTTTTCTCCCTCCTTCTTGTAATAATCTTTTATGTGCTTAAAAATGTATATGTTCCCACCAGTTTTCTCTTTTCCAGTCTGAAGAAACAGTTTCTTCAGCCTTCTCTCATCAGTCATGTTTTCTAAACCTTTACTGATTTTTGTTGCTCTTCTTTGGCCTCTTTCCAATTTGTTCACATCTTTCATGAAATGTGGCACCATAGCACATTTGTCCTCATGTTTCCTAAAATTGTTTAGGCAGGTGGCCTGCTCCTGTTTCTGTTCATTGGGTCCTCTCTCTCTCTGGCCCAAAGGACTCCCTGTGCCATGGTCTGTTGCAAACACGTATGCTCCTTTAACTTACATTGCAGATACAATGTAGTCCCACTTATAGCCCCAGGTACCCTAAAGTGGTAGGTTTCAAACTTTTTATCTCAGGACCAAGTTTTAAAAAAAATCATTTATGCTTGTGATCCAACAATTACAGGTTGGACTAGATGATCTCATGAGGTCCCTTCCAACCCTCTATTCTATCTTTGAGCAATGCACTGAAGTCTTTTGGTGGGAGCAGCAGGGGGCAATGCAACCCAGTACCTGAGGGTCTGTGAGTCACTAGTGGGTCCCAACCTGTGGTTTGAAAATCACTGCCATAGAAGCTCAGAGTTTAACTTCACTCCAGGCCAGCAGACAGCCTGTGTCCCAGAATTCCCTGCCATGTTCAGTCACTCCTCCCTCTAGTGTCTGGCATTGGCCCATTTATCTTCCTGGTTCAGCTTACCAGCTATTCCCTGTTCCTTCTTTTGTCCAGGCTCAAACCCAGTTTAATCAGGGGCCACAGCTGTTACCTATGCTGCAAAAGCCCCATAGGTCCAGGGTAACAGAGACAAATGAGAGGTGTACCACCCTCTGCCCTGTTACAGGCACCCAGAACTAGCCACAATACTCCCATTAAGGCCTAATCAGCATGGAGCAGAGTGGAAGAATTACTTTTCATGTCTTGTTTACACGCTCCTGTTAATACATCCTAGAGCAATGTTTCCTTTTGTTGGCAAGTGTGTGTGACACTACTGTCTCATATTTAGCTTGTGATCCACTATGACTCCCAGCTCCTTTTCCACAAGAGTTCTTCCTAGGAAATCATTTCACCTTTACTACATGTACTTAATTTGTTAATTAAATTATTATAATAGACTATAGTAAATTTTAAGGCTTAACACTGATTATCATAATTTCAAATTATATTTTTAAAAGAGGTTTCCCATTAAAAATAAAACTAAAGTAATTTTTAAAAATAATTTTATTATTTGTATTAGCACAGTGCCTAGGAGCTCCAAGCATGCTCCCCATTCCCATTGTGCTAGTGTAACCCATGTGCCTAAAAAGGTACAATCTCTTGCAGGAATCCCTATGGTTGCCTTACGTTGCTGGGCAGATTTTGCAGCCCAGAAACCAGAACCTTCTGGTGAGAGGGTGTGGTAGCATATTGAGCATGCTCCACAACTTTTATTGTTATGCTGGAGTTACATGCCCAGGGAGAAGCCTGAGAGGTGCAGTCTGGAGAGGAGCAGACAGAGAGAGCTGAAGAGTCCACGTGCTCAGGGACTGAGTGAAAGGAGCTGTGTGACAGTGGACTGCAGGACGTCTTCTCCCTGCTTTGGACAGTGTTGCAGGGGAATTGTCTGCAATAAAACTGAGAGCTGTTGGCCAGTGACCTGATTGTGTGGTGCTGGCTACACCGGAGGAAGAAAGGACTCCGTGGCATTTGCCTGAAGATTCCTGCAGCTAGAGATGTTGAGGATGGCTTCTGTTTTGCATTTAAGCCTCAAGGACTTAGAGACTACAACTGAGATAAGGGTGACTCCACCTGAACTTTGGGACTCTTGGGTTTCTTACTGTTTTGTTTAAATTTATTATGGTTTCTTAGGATAAGGTCTGTTTAGTTAATTAATAAAGTTCATTGTTATGTTTATGCTAAGTAGTAGTATAATGTGGGATGGGAACTCTGAGCAGTCTTCGTTGTGAGTCCTGAACACACTGGATGCTGGCTCTCCAACTGCTTTCTGCAGAGGTTTCTCTGTTAGGCACCTGCGAGGGGCAAGTGAATGCATTCGAGCCCACCCTAGCAGGTTACACTAGTACATCTGTACAAACACTGAACAAAAGTTTTATTCATCCTGGTGTCTAGGTAATTGTCCAAAAAGCCAGCCATTCCACTATCCCTAGGATGAAGTCTCATGTAGGAATAATAGCTAATTGTTACACTACTCCTATTTCAAAGGAACTCCAAGAATCAGAGCAAAATTAAGTCCCAACTGATCTTTAGATGTTAAAAGAACTGGTTTTAGAAGGAATAATGCAGAGTACCAGAGATAAACACTAAAATATTCAGGAAATGTTTATAACCTGAAAGTCAGTTAATTAATTCAGTCCTCTAGAGTTGAACAGAACAATAAATTATCTAAGAAAGTAAATATTTTTTTTGCATTTGCAACCTATAAAGTGCACAAGTAAAATATTGACATACAGAAAAATCTTTGGCTATGTCTACACACACATTGTTATTTCAAAATAAGTATTTCAAAATGAGTTATTTTGAAATAAAGTCCTTATTTCGAAATAAGTTAATTCAAATTAAGGGAAAGCCTGCTATCGAAACAGCTGTTATTTTGAAATGGTTATTTTGAAATAAGGCCATTTGGACATGTTTTGTTTGTTTCGAAACAACATGTCCAAAACAGCCTTATTTCGAAATCCATTTTGAAATAACAGCCGTTTTGAAACAATCGGGGTTTAACCTGTTTCGAAATGACAGTTCTTATTTTGAAAGGATGGGAAAACGTCATGTGGACCAAATATCTTTTATTTTGAAATAACCAGTGTTATTTCAAAATAAAAGTGCTGTGTAGACATACCCTTTGTGAGTTGCATTTCACTATTCCATATACTCAATACTTCTCACATTAAAAATATATCAGAGGATACTACTGTAACACAACCTGCTAAGTTCTCAGAGCAGAAGGAGCTCTCACTTAACTGTGATGAGTTGTTGGCTGCACACTGACTACTAAGGGGATAATAAAGCCCTAAGGGGGCCTTATAGGAGGCAGCCAAACAGAATGAGGCTTCATGGACCAACAAATCAAGGCCCAGCAGGCTCATATAAGAAGAGCTGCAGGGTAGAGCAGGGTCAGTTACTCCCTGGAGCAGAGGCATAACCATGGGTGGACCCAGGTCCACCCACTTGGAGATGAGGTCTGTCCACTGCAGGGCCTGGTCAATATCACAAAATTCACCACCACAGCTGGTCAAGGCTGCTTGCCACCACAGTTATGGTTGCTGGCTGGTCCCACAGCCACAGCAGCAAAATTCATGCCACTGCCCAGCATTGGGGTGGGCTGGCCTCATCATGCTGCCTCTTCCCCCACATCCTCACAGAGCTCCACTTGCTACCTAGCAGCTGGAGTGTCTCAGGCAACCTCTGGTCACATGACCAGAAGCTGGCCCACGGTTGGGCCCATCATTCATGCTCAGGAGCCAGATCACAAAACAGGAGCTTGCTTTAGCCTGCCCTGGAACTCAAGGAGGAAAATGGGGTGTCTCACAGACAGGAAGAAACTAACATGTTGGACAAAGCAGTGCTGCTAACAAAACCAGGGAAGTTGGGGAGAGCTCCTGGCTGGCTGCTGAGATTTCTAGGCTGTAGCCCCTTGAGGCAAGGGCGAAGAAGGTGCTAGGGTTGTGAGGAAGTGCACCAGAGAAAGATACTGAGGAGCTGGATGGGATGGAGATCATGGTGGCCATCGATAGTGTCTCCTTCCCCCCCCCAACTTGTCACTGAGTTAGTGTCAGGGGAGTTGGACTACAGTACTGCCCCCTGGAAGGGGAGCACAGATTGTGACATAACCAAAGGACACTGTCATGAAGAGGATGCTACAGTCCTTAGAGCGATGCAGGTACAAGCACAGAAGTGATGATGCATGAGTCACCGTCAGGAGACGGCATACCAAACTTGTGTAGAGAATCCCAAAATGATCAGCAGAGCTCACAGCATAGTGGAGCCCCATCACATCAGTGAAAGAGCATGGGGAGGTGTGAGGAAGCACTACTTAAACAAAGTGGACAGAAGAGGAGGGTGGTGTTTTTAGCAAAATAAAATGAGTTGAGCTCTTCAGTTGTTTGTCCTTACTTTAATCCCTCTCTATACCATAAATTAATGTAGAATTCAACCGTGAAAGGTCACAACATTGACAAGGAATAGTTATGTCATTTTTATTAGTTAACAGCTCCTTCTAAGAAGGGAAGATTAGAAACATAGCCATAGATGGTAAAATCAACTATATCAAAATGATGGCTTCTAAGAACTAGATTATTTTGTGTTTGAATAGGATATGCTTCCCCTCTTTAAATGAGATATTACTGATAATCTCATTCAACACCCACCAGTGAAAAGGGGCAAAAGTCTGCTTTGCATGCAGAGCCGTCCTTAGGGTAGAGTGAGAGGGGCCCCGTAGGGCCTGCACCGCTGCCCCCCATGCCAGGGACCGGGTGAACCGACCAAAAGCAGTGACCCAGTTCAGCATTGCCAGTCCACTCCCAACCCACGCATGCTGCTTTCGGCTCTGTGCCAGAGCAGCAGGGAGGGGTCGCGAGGCAGTGGGAGACCCATATCATTACCTCTCTGCTGCTCCAGCACAGAGCCGACAGCAGTGTGTGTGGGAAGGGGGCAGACTAGCAGTGCTGAATCAGGCTGCTGCTTTTCGCTGGCTCACCTGTTCTCTGGCACAGGAAGGCTGGAGCAGGGGCCTGCCCCTCCCCTGGGCCAGCTGGCCCTGCCACCCAGTGCCGGCAGGGTGAGTGGGGGCCCCATCCAGGGCAATTCACCCAGGGCCCCGCACCCCCTAGGGACGGACCTGTTTGCATGCAGTGGCAAACAAATCTCAAGAACTTTCAGTTCTGGATATGGACCATCATTTCTAGTCCTTGTTGTAGTGAAAATGGTCTGCATACGAATAGTCTTACTAAATTTGTAAACCCCCTGCCTTACAGAACAAGTCAAAGGCTGCCTCAAAAAACTTTTCAGGCCCACTAATATGATTTGCATTATTGCAATAGTCACAATAAAAGGCAATTACTTTGATTCGGTGCCAGAGCTGCTCTAAAAGAATTGTTAAATCCCCATACATCTCATTACAATTTCAGTTCTGTAACCAAATGATGACAGTTAATGTGTTAAAACAGATACACTACTTTACTGCTGACCATTTTAGCAGAACTATTGAGCCACTGTACTTATTCAGTGTGGATCAGTATCACTGAAGATGGACAGGGAAGAGTTATGTCTGCTGTGTACAATTCATGGTCTCTCAACTTCCCAGGACTTCCACAAACTTTGAAGGAGCATGGAATCACTGACAATGAAAAAAGGAAAGAAAAGAAAGCTCTTGTTTTGCTAGACAGGCTTAGCAGAATTGGGAATTCCAGCAACTGCCTCTGGAGCATCAGAAGCCTTTGCTTGGAGTTACAATCATTTTCCCAGAAAACTTCAGTGGAATGACACTTCCTAATTTCTAACTTGCCAACTAACGCTCAAAAATCAAAGTACAAGCATCTACCATCCATGGGCCAACAGAAACAAGAAGCTTCACAATTCAAAGCTTTTTCAGAGCAACAAAAGATATCTTCAATTATATCTGCAGACCCATTTAAGCATAACATAATACACACACAAACAGAGATGCCAAAGTTCAGCTAGAATTTATTGAATTGTGAAATTTTATTGATGGGAGTTTACTAAATTTCTATAAATGTGTGGTGGAACATAAATATCCAACTAAGTAAATGGGAAAGATGGTATTTATGAGAGCTTTGTTGAAAACATTTTTTTAAATAAATCTGACTAATTATTACATTTATCCTGCAGAATCAGACTTGCTTTTCAGAAAGCATGGTTGCTGCCCCAAAGGTAAAAACTGACTCGAGGAAACTGGCATACCAATACCATTTTTCCACTGATACTTGGAAGACTTCTAAGTATATTTTGTCATGTTGTCAAATGTTGCATACACTGCTAGCATCTGTAACTGTTCTGTGCATTTACAACAGATTAAAATACGAAATCTCATATCTATTCTTCAAGCTCTTGGCAAGCTAACACTGCATTATTGGAAAGATTATACATTTCTAGTTTAAGGCTACACTTGAGTTGGCAGTACTTCACCAATGTGGTGAGACATACATCCTATTCCAAGAACACTGACTTCTGTGGTACCACTATTGATTTCAGAGGGTGATCCAAGAAGCTCAGAAAGTTCATTTGTGGGGAGGAGGGAATGCAAAACCTCTTGTGACTTCCTGGCAATCATCAGCACAGAAGGAGAAATGAAAGAGAGTCATATAAAAATAAACTGAGAGCACTGTATCACCCTATAAATAAGGCACATCTTAGAACTTCTTCTACTTCCTTGTCCGTAATGTGAAAGTCTACCTTAAAAAAAAAAAAAAATCGCTAAATTTTAACTGACATTAAATATATCTATCTCCAAGATCTAGGGAAGACCAGAATTGGTCTTTGATTACAATGCTCACTTACTATTTAATTACCTGCCCAAATTTTCCTGTGCCAAAATAGAGAAGAGTTAGAGCTTCCCAATGAAATGGTTGTAAGAATTTTATAACATGGGCACCACATCTTTTGTTTCTATCTTCCTCCTCAGGAATGACTGAAATGTTAAAAAAAGTGGAAATTTCCAGTCCAGACAGTTAAAGTTTGGTAAAGCTATAAGGAATTGAAAAAAAAAAAAAAGGATCTTATAATGAAAAGTCGTGGATGACCTTAATTAAACAACTCTACCAATGCCCTCTAGAAAAATTATTACATCTTTTCATCTCTAGATCACAGATTTATATTGCTGATTCATCTTCAAATTCTTTCTTCTCAAACTGCAATAAAATAAAAATCCAAATATTAATATCAGTACTTCTGAACAGACACTATACATAGGACTGCTAGCATTCATAACAGCAAACAGCCAGACATGCTTAACTGAATCATATGTAGAAAAGTCAATTCATGATAACAAGTAGCACAGGTTCCAAGCTAACATCTTTAGAGAGCCAGCTGGTCACATGACACTAGGGTTCCTAGTTTTCAGATGCTAAATCCAATTAAAGAGACAGTTAAAAATACATTTAAATACTTTCTATGAATTAATTTGCCACACTACCAATTGCTATAGCCAACACAGTCACAGTACGTGATAAGAAACAGAAGGAGGTGGTTCATAAGATCATCAAGGTGTAGTCCACAATATGAAAATATTTGAAAACCCTGATACAAGGAATCTGTTCTGGTCTCCTGGGAGAAGGTTACCAGCTACGCCATAGCATATCCTCTTTTCTGCTATCTGCTTGCTTTTGGAGCAGGACTGGACCGAGATATGGCTATCACTAATCTACCTCATGATTCGTTACCTCATGAATGGCTGCTAGAGGAGGAGGCTGTAATAAAACCAATTATGTGATGGAAAAGATACACTGAATGACAATGAGAAAAAATAATAAAAATCTCTCTCTACATTGCAGCAGTGAGCATATAACTGGCACTTAACAAATCACACACACATAGTTAATTAAGGCAGAACTACAGAGGAACAAAACCAGCAACGTGCTGCTGCAACATGATCTAATATCTGAGAACTATACCATCAAAAGAATATGGAAAAAGATATCAAATTTAAATGTGAGCATAATGTACTGGAAAAAAAATAAACTTTTCATTATTTCATTGTCTTAAACTGATGAAAAACAGTAACAGATCAAGCTTCATGAGCCATAGGATTATCAAACACATTTTTTTAAAAAAATTCAAGTCATCTTGCAAAGGTTACCATAGCAACCATTCTTCTTATTTTGAAATAATGCCTCTAGCTCCATAAAATTCTATACAGACATTCAAAGTACAACATGGGGCATGTTCTGGGTAATGTTCCATGCTCTGCTTCTTAAATATTGTCTTATATGTATTTCCCTTCCCACCCTGTTCTTTGTTGCAGTTAATTCACTAGACCCCACACCATTACATTCATTTCTTCTAATAAACTAAAAACAAAACATTTAATTTCATCTTTGACAATGTACCACATATTAAAGTGTGCAGTCAAGAAATAAAAATCCAGTTATATGGCAACTGAAGTTCCAAGACTGAAACATATAATTCTGCTGATTATTCATTTTATAATTTTCCAAATATGACATTATATACTAATGCCAGGATTAAGACCCTATAAAAATATTAATGATCCATTCTCAGTGCCACAGTGCAAATAATGCAATACACAGAAACAACAGTGCAAAGAAGAAAAATGTAAGGCAGTAAAATAGAAAATGTTAATTTTAAGAAAGAATTCTTACTTTTTGGTGTCCTTCATACCAGTCATCTTCATCAAACCAGTGAGAAATATAAGTCATCCAAGCCATAATACATAATATATTTGAAATTTTTAAAAAATTATGAAATTATATCTCAGCATCTGAAAACAGGAAGGACGATGTGGGCTGTGTGCTAAAATTTATCCAAACTAAAAGCAAGCTACACAGAGATCAGTCCTGAGCTCTGTGAAATGATTCTCTTCAATAATATGCTGCACATTCATGAATATTTCACGTGAAAGACTTTTAATGAGAATACAAATATGATCCATTGCAAGACACTCAAAATGAGAAAATAGAAATCAATAACTAAAATCATTATTAATCATATATTTCAGTATTTGAAAATTAAAGCTAATTAACGCTTCAAATTGTATTGTACAGCACTGCTGAGCATTTAGTGGTTCAAGCATTTAGTGGTTCTTTTTTTCTTCTTCCCAAAACAGGTTTTCTGTTTTCAGTTTTACATGATACCAATTGTTCGTAAGAGGCAGTGGCTACAGAACACAAAACCTAAGTGTCAAAATGTAAAGTACCTTCAGGTTTATGGGGCTAGATAGATTAAGCAATATCAATCTCAATTATCTGTGCTTTGGCTCTGTTGAGAGTGGTTTAGAATGGTACAAATAATACCACACAGGAATGAGTGCAAACCCTTATATTCAAATTGCCTAATTTCTTTTGGAAGAGCTCTGAAACATCTATTGTTTGTAACAGGAATCTCTAAGGCTCCATCACAGCCATCATCACCGACCAAGAGCTTAAAGCACACCACCATAATTTTACAATTAGATACAGTGTTTGTTTCTTCTCCCTAGCTCTCCCCCCCCGGTATCAAGATTTAAAAAGACAGTTCCACTTATGTGCAACCCACTTCTCTGACTGCTACCTATTGGAACATGAGGTATACCTCTCAATTCCACATTCTCAATGCAACATAACAGGAGAATGAAGTGTTGTTAACAAGGAAGGAAGAAATGCCCTCTTCCATATGCACTACTGTATACTACTCTACCACCACCCTACGTCAGCTGAGTCTGTTTAGGGACTATCATGAAATTTTCTCTGGGGACTACAGCACAAAACGGTCAGCCCCTAAAAATCTAGAATATCAGCATCTTCAGAATGTGACCCCATTTGTCCTAGACACCTAAATTACGCTGAGTGAAGAAAACTGCCCTAAAAGACCACATTGGGCTAAGTCCTAAAGCTGGACACTTGAAGTCAATTGTGCAATCAGTACAATCCTTAAAGATAGGAAGAAAAGAAAACAACAACCAGAAAACTCTGTTGCTGAATGCAGTTGACTGTCAACAAAACCTGAACCATTCATAATCTAATTTTGGAGGAAGCACTCGAACTTGCTGGCTTTACTAAGACATGGTTTAATGCCACCCTCCAGCCTTACTTTAGTAGCTAACTAGTCCCTAGAGGATACTCTACATATGTCAAGCCAAGACAGGCCCCAGAATACCTTTATGGAGAAAAAAATGGGGTGAAGGCAAGAGAAGCAATTCTTTTGCTTTCTAATCTCAGAAACAGACACATTACATTGAAATATTCCAGAGGGGTAGCTGTGCTAGTCCATATGTGGCAAAAACAACACGAGTCCTGTGGCACCTTAAAGACTAACAAGTTTCTTCAGGCATAAACTTTCGTGGACTCCAACCCACTTTGTCAGATGCCTGTCAGCCCCTATCTGAAAGAAACCTGTCTGAGACATGTCATCTCCTAGAGCATAATTTTGAGTATAGGCACAGCTCTTTAGATATTACCTGTACATATATTTGACCATGATAATGATGATTAGGGGGTTACTGGCTCTCAGTAGAGGCCTCAAATGCCACACTTTAGTGAACTATTACACCTAATAACTGTAACCTGTAAAAAATGACAGGGGAAAATCAAAAGGGAATTTATGAAATACTTACTTATTTTAATCAATTAATAGCTTTTTAATTACAACATTTTTTGCAAAAGTTCTATGGTCAGGTAAAACTTTTCCTTTGTAGTTCATATCCTTCACATAAACTTTCATATTTTCATGGTTTCTTCCTCAAGTGAGTGCCACATACAATTGTCCAAAGAGTCTGCGTGAAATATTGGAAACAGCTGAAAGCATAGCTGAGAGCTTTATAATTTTGACAAGTTCCAAAGGCGCAGCCGTGTCACCAGAGTAAACCATTCCTGGGTTTCACTGGCTGTTACTGTCAAGTTTTCAAATCCTCAGTCACTTCACCTTTATGAATGACAATAAGGGATGCAGCTATACTAATGTAGCCATGCCAAGGCTCCTAGGCCATTGTGTTGTCAGAAGTGACTCAACCAATTGATCCTTAGGAGTAATTGGTTGAGTCACCTCTGACATCAAAATGGCATGTCACATGTTGGGGACAACTTTCTAGTACAAATGCTAGAGGAACCAACTAGGGACCTTGCACTGCTCGACCTGCTGCTCACAAACAGGGGAGAATTGATCAGGGACGTAGAGGTAAATGGCAAGCTAGGCAGTAGTGACCATGACATGATTGAGTTCAGGATCCTGATTAAAGAAAGGAAGGAAAGAAGCAAAACAAAAACCCTGGACTTCAAAAAAGCAGATTTTGCCTCCCTCAGGGAACTGATGGGCAGGATCCCTTGGGACGCTAATCTGAAGGGGAAAGGAGTCCAAGAGAGTTGGTTATATTTTAAAGAAACCCTGCTAAGGGCACAGGAAGTTGCCATTCCAATTAGGAGAAAGAACAAACATGCGAGGCAGCCAGAATGGCTTAGCAGAGAACTCTGCTCTGAGCTTAAACATAAAAAGGAAGCTTATAGGAAGTGGAAGCTTGGTCAGATGACCAAGGAGGCATATAAAGATATTGCTAGGGCCTGCAGAGATAAAATCAGAAAGGTCACAGGACAAATGGAGTTGCGGCTAGCGAGGGATGTAAAGGATAACAAGAAGGGGTTCTACAAGTATGTTAATAACAAGAAAAGGATCAGGGATGGTGTAGGCCCCTTGCTGAATAGGGCAGGCATCCTCATGACAGAGGATGAGGAAAAAGCTGAAGTGCTCAATGCATTTTTTTGTTTCAGTTTTCACAGGCAGGGTCAGCTCCCAGCCCACTACCATGGGTGCGGGAGATTGGAGAGAAGAAGACAGGCCCTTGGTGACAGAAGGTCAGGTTAGGGACTGCTTAAAGAAGCTAGATGTGCACTAGTCCATGGGGCCGGACGAACTGCATCCAAGAGTGCTAAAAGAATTGGCCGATGAGTAGCAGCACCGCTGGCCGTTATCTTTCAAAACTCATGGAGAACGGGGGAGGGAGGTTCCAGAGGATTGGAAAAAAGCAAATGTAGTGCCTATTTTCAAGAAAGAGAAAAAGGAGGATCCGGGGAATTATAGACCAGTCAGCCTCACCTCAATCACTGGAAAAATTGTGGAGCAGATTCTCAAAGAATCCATCCTCAAACACTTAGAGGAAAATAAAGTGATCAGGAACAGTCAGCATGGATTTACCAAGGGTAAATCATGCCTGACCAATCTCATCTCCTTCTATGATCAGATGACTGGTTTTCTGGATGCAGGAAGAACCATTGATGTGATATACCTTGATTTTAGCAAGGCTTTTGATACAGTTCCCCACAGCATTCGCATTGACAAATTAAGGAAGTATGGGTTGGATAGGTGGACTATAAGGTGGATAGAAAACTGGCTAGATCAATGGTTTCAGTGTGTAGGAATCAATGGTTCCATGTCTAGCTGGCAGCCAGTCACGAGTGGTGTGCCCCAGGGATCGGTCCTGGGGCTGGTTCTGTTCAACATTCTCATCAATGATCTGGATGATGGAATAGACTGCATTCTCAGTAAGTTTGCGGATGACACCAAGCTGGTGGGACCAGTAAACACATTAGAGGGCAAGGACAGGATTCAGGGAGACCTAGATAAATTGGAACAGTGGGCCAATAGAAATCTTCTGAGCTTCAATAAGGACAAGTGTAAAATCCTGCACGTGGGACGAAAAAACCCCATGCACCCCTACAGGCTGGGAAACATTCAGCTAAGTAGCAGCAGTGTAGAAAAGGACCTGGGGGTCATGGTGGATGGGAAGCTAGATGTGAGTCAGCAGTGTTCTCTTGCTGCCAAAAAGGCCAATGGCATACTGGGCTGCATCAAAAGAAATATTACCAGCAGATCAAGGGATGTGATCATTCCCCTCTATTCTGCACTGGTGAGGCCACATCTAGAATACTGTGTTCAGTTTTGGGCTCCCCACTACAAAAAGGACAGGGACATGCTAGAGAGAGTTCAGCAGAGGGCAACCAAAATGATAAAAGGGCTGGAGCACAAGCCCTATGAGGAAAGACTGAAAGCATTAGGCTTATTTAGTCTGCAGAAGAGAAGATTGAGGGGGGATTTGATAGCAACCTTCAACTACTTGAAGGGATGCTCTAAGGAAGATGGAGCTCGACTGTTCTCGGTAATAACAGAGGACAGAACGAGGACCAATGGTCTCAAGTTGCGGTTAGGGAGGTCGAGGCTGGATATTAGAAAAAACTTTTTTACTAGGAGAGTGGTGACGCTTTGGAATGAGCTGCCAAGGGAGGTGGTGGAGTGTCCATCTTTGGAGGTGTTTAAGGCCCGGCTGGACAAAACCATGACTGGGATGGTTTAGTGGGAGTGGCCCTGCCTCTGGCAGGGGGTTGGACTAGATGACCTGTGAGGTCCCTTCCAACCCTATGATTCTATAGTACACTTCACATCACACACACACACACAGCGCAAATTAGGAGTGCTGATATCTGACCAAGGGGATTCCTATAAATCCCTATGCACTCTGCCAATTTGCAAGAGGAGGGCCCTGAGTCATTATGTTCCAAAGTGGTAGCCATGTTAGTCTAGTTCAGCAAAACAAAGTTCTCTATCTTCAAAACATCTGATGAAAGGGGATTTTCTCCCATGAAAGCTCATGCAAAAAATAAATTTATTAGTCTTTAACTGCCACAGGACTCCTTGTTAGTATTCATAAGATACAAGATGCAAAGGAAAAGAAACACATGGGACTTCTAGTGGTGTACAGACTGCTAGGCTGAAACCCTGTCAGGTTCTTGAAAAGAATTTACAGAGCTACTACCCAGCATTATGCTGGAATTGCCCAGATTCCTTGCCATGGCAGGCTTCACCCTCTACATATATAATGTAAATGAGGCACTAGTACTTGATCTCCAGGCCTACATGGAAACTGTGGAATTCTCTGGTCATCTGTTGACCTACATATGCAACTGGACATATATTGGACCCTACTGTCACCTTAGGAGTTGATCAGGAGATGCTGTCAACACACCACTCTCCTGGTCTGACCACTGGTTTATGTAGGTGAAGATCAGCGTCTTCCCTCCTTCTGGACAGGGAAGTGAATAACCAATGCTAGTCCATTCCTGAATCATCTAGATTTTCAGCTCACTCTAGAAGAAAAAGACATGCAAATACCGTGCCAAGATCACAACAGTGACATTCTATCCCCTTTCTAAAAAATAAAATAAAATCTAAAACAAAAATTGTATCCCAAGCTAAATTATTTCCCAAAATGGGAGATGTGCCAAAGACTCCAGGAAATCCACTTTGCTACTACTATTGATGAAAGGCATTTATATACCACAATGATCGGCAGCAGTATAAAACTAAATATGGTAATTAATGGGTACGTTTCATGGGAGGCCATCACAAAAGTGCTATTTTTTGATCCCGTGGAATCCACTGATTTGGCTAAATTATAATGTTGAATGTTTTTGTTTGTATTTGCTCAACTGACCCTGCTGAATTCACCTGTTCGCTGCTAACATCCCTGAAGGGTCTATTGTCACTATGTATGTTTTCCAGCATATCACTTAAGCATCCTCAATCTAGAACTGAACCTTTGGATGGGATGCAGGCACAATGGATCCTCAGTCTTCTGCTGCTCTTCAAAATGCTCAATTGCCTAGCGGAAAGGTGTACGGGGATGCAAATTAGAATAAATTCAAGTGCCACTTCTTATTTTAACTGATGTTAATAATTTTGTGTTTTTCTTGACTCTTGCTGTTGAGCAACACTTTATACCTTACTGATAGGTCACACCAGCTGAGATGGAACACAGATATCTAATGTGGCAGACTCAGTCTCCACCACTTAGTCTAACTATCTCTCATACAGAAGCTGTTAAACCTAAATTCTTGACTATGATTTCTGTAATACAGCACAGCTTGTAAAAAACACTATCCGCTGTTTCAGAGTGTTACATATCCTTCCCTAGTGGGTGGATAGAAGATAACTGTAAGCTACACCTGCTACTGCTTATTGTAGGTAGCTCTTTAGCTTAAGTGGTAGATGTCAGATTTTAAATCTCAAAGCAGAGGCAAAACAGGCATTACAGTTGCATATAAGTGTGGTTGGTTGGTTTGTTTTTTTAATAGAATTTCCTAGTTAAAACTAGTTTAAAAAATAAGGTTTCAAAGTCAAGCACTAAAAAAGTTAAGAAACTCCAGAATTAAGATTGCTTTTTCAACCTAAATTCACCCCCCTTGTGCATATGCATTATGACACAGTTTTTTAAATTACAACATCCCATACATTTCTTTCCATCTACGGGACTCCTGCCTTATTAGATGCTCAATTCAGAGACAACTAGAATCAATGAAAAGACTCTCATTGACTTCACATTGGAATTCTGGCTCTGCTGCTGCCTCAGTGTATGCTTTTGGGCTAGTCATATTTCCTCTCTCTGTCTCATTTCCCACAGCAACTTAAAAAAATAAAATAAAATACAAGGATAAAAGTATTTACCCACCAACCTCAGAGAGGAGTTGAAAGAATTAACTACCCATTTAGTGTCTGTACAGTGCTGTAAACATATAAATGCCATAAGACTTTCTAAGTAGTCTGAGGGGGAAAAAAAAAAAAGACACATACTAGCAGTCTCAATTTAAGTACCCTCTATCATTGTAGTACCAAAAATTAGCTTAAGATTTGGCTTAATCTTGGTGCTTCAAATCTCCATTTGTAAAATTCTTCTCTATCTCACAGGATGCTTACAGATAAATTCACTAATGTTTATTAGACCCTGCCAGTACAGCGATGAATGCTATAGAAAATCCCTTGGGGAAATGTGTGTCTTGGGTGATGTACAATAAACATGTGGCAACGAACTAAACAACAAGAATGAAAAGAAATCATGAACAATTGCCTTGTTTCCAGAGAACTGCCTAACCTGTGCATTGATTCAATGAAGCAATGGTCTTGTGGGAAAAAGTACTATATGATCACATAATTAAAGACTGACATATTGAATGCACAGATGATTGTATGGGAAACCTTAATTCTAGCATTTATTAACCTCTGAATGCTGATTTTTTTCAACTTTAATATTCTTTTAATATATTATTTTTATATGTTACTTAAACTGTGCTGGATTTTTTTCAAGATGATAAATTTAGTGTGTTTAAAGGACATGTGTGTTGAAGGAACTGCAAAGTTGGACATGGTTCTGAAGTGACTATACTAGAGATGTGTCTAATGTACTTGTACTAAGGGTTTTTGAGCATTTAAATTTAGCAACATTTATTTGACAAGGAGAGCTTCCATTTTCCTCTCATAAATAAGAGCTTTCATATTCCCTTTTTCAGCTTCTAAGACTATGCAAGGTTCATAAGTCAACCGTTAAGTGTGGAGTCCAAAACTAATCTCTCATATTGTTCTGTCGTTGTTTTTATCATTTTCTTTCCCTTTATGTGTCATACAGCAGAATAAGACTGACCTCCGAGAGTGGATCAAGTATTTTCTCTCGACTGGGGCTCAGAAAAATAGATGCACAACAAAACCTGATACCCTACTCCCCTCCAAAACAACAGCCCTGGTTTCCAGATCAGTTACAATCTTGAAACATAATATAGGTTGTACAAAAAGGTTCCTTACTAAGAACCACAGATCTTTTGAGTCCAGTTTTAAGTCACTCTCTGACAAGTTCTGGTTTTGCACCAAACCTGCTCAAACTCCTGAGTTCATATGGGTTCCATATGAAATAAGAAGAAACTCTGAAATCAGGAGTGAGTTTTGCTTTGTGTTCCAGGAAGAATACAAATCTGATACTCAAAGCTGTGGATGTATGAACACCATAAGCGATCTTAGTGGGTGGGGAGGGCAGGCAGCTGCCCAGGGAACCCTGGGAGAAAGGGTCCCACACCACTGCCGCTTTAAGTATTCTCACTTCAAGTATCCCTGCTGCGTGCACATTCTGCATGTGCACCAGCCAGAGGAGCAGTAAAGAGTCAGAACAGGCAGGAGCTGGGCAGTAGAGAGCCAAGGGGGTGGGGCGGGGCAGGAAGGCTGCAGAGGGGAAAAGGGGGCCAGGGAGAGGATGCAGGGGTTGAGGAAAGCTGGGGCCAGGGAGAGCAGCAGGGAAGCCACAGGGCCCAGGGGCCGTGGTAGGAAGTTCACAGGGGAAAGGGGGGGCTGCGGTAGGCTGCAGGGACCAAGGCGAGCAGCTGAAGGTCATTGGAGGGTGGAGGGGAAGCAGCAGGGAGGCTGCAGGGAGGAAGTGGTGGCAGGGGGAGCTGGGAGGCCCCAGTGTGGGGACCCATAAGGCCAGGAGTGAGAGCAAAAATCAAGGATGGGGCCACACACATGGCATGGCAGATTCCATCCTTGACTTTTGCCCCAGGCCCCAGAATCCCTAAGACCACCCCTGAATTGAAAACAAAGATGTTAATTCCCACCAACTTTTGCAAGCCAAAAAATAAATGAGTTTAATGCAAATTTTCTTGAACCAGATGTGATAAAGATGTATTTATACTGATCCCAATAATTCTTGAAGAGGTATCTAACAAATGTCAGATTTCAGGATACTGCAGTGCTATTCCCTAGGACTTACCTAGTCACGCAGACCAGGAGGGGGTTTTTTGGGTATGTTCACCCTGCCTCCACTGCTCTGCCCACCCAGCACCAACAGGGGGCAAAGAAGGGCAGTGGGAGCCAACTGGATCATGCAGGGGACATAAGGGCTGGAGCCCCAGGCCCCCCTTTAGGCCAGAGCCTAGGACTCTGTATAGTCCCTCCTGTAGAACCTCACCCACTGACTCCAGTAACAGATCCCTAACGAGGGGTTAACGTAAGAAAATGGAGCTGGAATGCTGAGATCTGGGGCCCATCATTTAAAAACAGTGGGTACCAGAACATTTGCTATTTTTAGGGGCCCGCTGAACACTGAGCCCCTTGAAGTAGTAAGCCCAGGAATGCCGTTCTGGTGCATTCTAGCAGCAATGGAGCTTCCCCCAGGCTGGGAGATTTTTAAATCAGTGCTGGCTCAGAGCGGAAGGAGCAGCCCGTGGGGTGCCGCTCCGCTCTGGTGGCCAGGAAAGGGGCCCCAGGTGTGGGCCTGGGCCAGAGGAAGAGCAGGACCTGGGCCTGCAGCAGTCAACAGAGCTGGGAGCACGGGGCTGAGGCTGTTCAGCTCCTCAGGCCCCAGGGCAGCAAGATGGGCCAGGGCCGGAGCTGAAGCCAGGGGCGTGGGGCCAAGGCTGCTCCAGCTCTTCAGCGCAGGCCCTGGGGCAGTAAGGTGGGCTGGGGCTGGTGCAGGGAGTGGTGGGATGAATTCTCTCTTGCTGGGCCAGCCCCAATTGGGGTTTCCCAGCTCCTGGCAGCTGCAGAGCAATGCTGGGTGGGTGGGTGAGTGGCTCAGGGTCCCCTTCACCTATAGCCACAGCCCCCCAACTCCCCTGCTCCAACCCTTCTCTGCCCACATCTCCTGGCCCTGTCCCCTTCACCACCACACCTTCTGCCCCTGCCCCCTACCTCCTGCTACCACCCAACCCTTCTCTGCCCCATCTTCTATCCCTGCCCCTTCACCACCACAACTCCTGCCCCTGCCCCCTCCCTCCTACCACCACCCACTCTTCTCTGCCCCCCATCACCACCACCACCTCCTACCCCCTACCTCCTCCCCACCTGCTCCTTCTGTGACCCCATCTCCTGCCACCACCCAGCCCTTCTCTGCCCTATCTCCTGCCCCTGCCCCTTCACGATCCCCACCTCCTGCCCCTGCCCCACCTCCTGCCACCATCCACCCCTACTCTGCCCCATCTCCTGCACATGGCCCCTTTCACCACCCTGACACCTCCTGCCCCCCACCATTCCCTTCACGGCCCCATCTCCTGCCCCTGCCCCCAGCCACCCCTTCAACACCCCCACCTCCTGCCCCTGTTCCATTCCTCCACATCCCATGCCCTTACCCCTCCTGGGCTGGGGCCCACACCTATGAGAAGGGGACCCACTGATTAGGAGGGTTCCAGGGCCCGCCAAGTTATACTTTAACCACTGTCCCTAACCTTGGAGTTACTAAAGTTCTCCAGTCATTATGTGAAGATTTCAGGTTTCAGAGATTCCAACATTTACACTAGTTTAAAATGGAAAGTGACCCACGCCCTATACTGCATAGGAAGGTGAAAAACCCCAGGATCTCTGACAGTCTGACCTGAGGGAAAACTCCCTACCAAGCCCACATATGGTGATCAGTTAGATCCCAACTACATGGGCAAGGGCCAGAACCACCAACCAGGCAGATGGGAAACAATTCTCTGTAGTAATTCAGAGTCCTCCCCATCTATACATTCACGCTCAAGCTGGAGCCCAGGCTCCATAGCATAAACAAGTTCTATGTATTCTTAAGGCGGGAAGAACTGGGAGAAGGGCAGACAGGTCCTGCAGTGGGGAAAAAAAACCTTAGAACCAGCTATGCTCAGGAGAAACATTAGGCTCAGATTTATGTTTTCTTAAGACTCCCCAGTTTTTCTTGATTTATAAAGTTATTCCAAAAAAAAAAAAAAGAAAGATTTGTGGCATTATCTAACCTTTTCAGATTTATTTCTAAAGACAGCGGGGGAGCTATTCCTAATGCCCTCAGACTGACTTTAGAAGAGAAAAGGGAGACAGAGCTGTACTTCATTCTGTTCAACTGGCTGAAGGCAGGAAATCCGGAAAAGGATCACTATATAGCCTTTATGTAAACATCTGGAAAAGAATATTCTGGAAACAAAGTGTAACCCAAACATCTTAGACTGATGGAAAGGTATCCAAGGAAAAGAATTCTCAGATTAATGAACACTGTCTACACAAGTATGCTGTAAATAAAACTGGGTGGATTGATAAAAGATACTTGTTATTGCAGATAGATTCTCTAATGGATAAAATAATGACCCACTGAAAGATGTTTTTAATTCACTAAGAACTGCTGGCTCTCACAGCTGCTTGTAATAATGACCAGATTAGAGATTCCATTTTGCTCATCAATCAGGTAAACTGAGGTGGATAAAAAAAGCCACCATTAGAAATTAGGAAGACAGAAAACAGAGTAAAAGTAATCATAGGAAAGTTTTTTTCCCCTCCAAAAAGGTGTTTCATTGTCTCACACTATAAAAAGAAATGAGCGTTTGGCAGTGTTAGAGTAATTCAGACTGCCAGCATCCCTCCAGTTACCGAGGAGAACAGGACAGAGGCTGGCTCCTTATCTTCAGCCATGGTAATGATGGATTCTTTCTGGATTCTGTATAGTGCTGTGTTAATCTTTACTAATCTTTTATTAAATACTCCATCTGAGCTTGTTACTGACAGTCTTGAATCATTATTAAATTAAAATCAAAATTGTGAGTTAGGTCAACCTAACTACCCTGTACAAGACATGAAATTTTCCACAGCCCTAAGCAAAGCAGTTTTATTTTACTCTGGTCCTTTACAAGGAAATGAGCATTAGTCCTTTAAAGCAGTGGTTGTCAAACTTTTTTCCTTGGGACCTAGCTCTGGACCCCTCTGCCATGTGGCAACCCTTCATATTAAAAAAAAGCAGCAGTCACCAGAAAATAGAAGTGACCATGGCTGAGCTAGGGGTGCGGAGATCCCTCATGGCTTTCATTGTGTCTCTTGAGGCTTCTATTGCATGCCCTAAGTCTACACATATCATTTGAGATCACCTACGTAGAATATGCAGAGGATGACCCCACATGCCATGCTCCTGTCTCAAATAAGGAACTATGTCAAATCTCTAAAATTATATGTAGTAGCCTGGAGTGGGAGGTGACTAGGCGGAGAAATGAGCTGGAAATGCTGAGACAGGGGAAGGAGGAGACACCCAATGCCAGGCTGGAAAGAAAGGTCCCGGAAGTTCCTGTCTGCTGCTGAGCCTGTCCAAGTACCTCCAGGTCCTGCTCCCTTCTCCACTGCCCAATCCCAGGAACTGAAGCAGCCCCTCTGGCTTCCACTTTCACCCCTGCTCCCTGAGTCTGCACGAGTTTCCATGAACAGACAAGTGTCCACAATATTGTGTTTTGGTTGACTTGTTACTTAGGCTTTCTAATTGTAGAAACAATACCACACTTTCTAACACAGGGTCCTACTAGAACAAGTTTGCTTTTCTCTTCTCTTTTTAATTATCAGTCAAAAAATCTCTGGAAAGAGTTTTTATTAAAATCTACAAGTTATAACTTTTGTTGCAAGCAAGGGAATTCTCAACCCACTGAAAAAAGAGGCAAGTCCTAATTTGCAAAAATAACTGCTCCCCCTCAAAATGCTCCCAGAAATGTTGGAATAAGGGGGTGTTCAAAGTTTTTCTGGTCTTTTTTTCCATTGGGTCTATTGATAAAAAATCTCAAAGGTTGCCTGCCAGTGACCTCTGTCTTTTTCCTATGAATGAGAGAAGCCCAAAGGGAGACAGTGAGTCAGAGATTGCTTGAACGACTATTAGCACCTCATTGTTAATCCTAATGACTCTTGTTTCAGTGCTCTCTCCAATGAAGGCTGATAGTACTGTAAGTTACCTCTTCCCTCCCCCAGGCTCTCCAGACAGACGCAGCGGCCAGCAGAGGAATGAGAAGCAGTTGCCTCCCTCCTCTTCTCCCCTGCCCCCACAGCTCTGGTGCCGTGACCCAGTGCCACCGCGCCTGTGCCCCAGTACTGGGTCGCGACCCCAACTTTGATGACCACTGCTTTAAAGCAGAATAATATATTCCTTAAAACAAAGATTCAGAATATAAACTAAACAGAACATATCTGGGATTGCAACTTTTCTTTCTTCACAATTATTCATATTTTAAAGTTGATACTGATATGTTTAGGAAAGATTGTGCTTGCATTTGTCAACTTTGCTCTTTTAAATGGATTTTGAGTTTTGGATGATTCTGCGGTTTGAAAACTGGACACAGAACCTGTCACACACGACTCACTGGTTCCGTTCTGAACTAGTTCAGTAATAACCATAAACTGTTACCACTTTGTGCGTGTTACAACCTGAGGTCCTGTGACCTACGTAAAACGAGTTTTCTGATCCGAGTCCTGTCCTTGTTGAGTAAAGGTATCTCTGCCACAAAAGGCACCATTACAACAATCCATTGTTCATTAGAGTTTCGGCAGGGAGTCGTGGATTGAATGAACACAGAAACTGAATTATCATTTCAACACAACTTGTAATGATATCTTCAATTCAAGGTTAAAGCAGGAGGCAAGACATTGTGTGGAAGTTCTAATTGTTAATGACTTGTAACTAACTGCTGATGACTTACAGTTCCACAGAGTACCTAAAAAAGGTAAAGGACTATATAGCTAATTATGGTAGAGGGCTTCAGACTAAATTAAAAAAAAATATGCAACATAACAGAGAAAAAAAAATAGCTTAAAGAGCTCTCTTTCTCAGACAAAGCGTCAAGGGTCCATTAGATATGCTGTTTAACGTATTTATTCATATGTCTTCAGCTGCTGTCAAAACTACTCTAAAACTTTTTAATCAAATGACATAATGTTCTGATTTAAGGTGACTATAACCTAATTAAATAATAAAAATATGAAGATGGGTTAACAAAAGTCCAAAAATATCTGAGCTCTTCAAATGAGCACAAACAAGGCTAACTTTGTTTAACATTTTAGATTCATAATCTACCCTATACTTAATTCAGAAAATAATTTGATACTGTGTCCATACATTCCTTTTAATGTTCTTTCTTTTCTCTCTTCAAAGCAGTGGTTCTCAACCTTTTTTCTGCCGTGACACACCTGACAGATGATGTTCGCCCTGCATGACACACTCCAATCTGGAAGCCAGTGGTGCTTGGCTGGGAGCACTCTGGAGGCTGTGGTGCTCCAGAGACTGCAAGCCTGGGAGCAGGGCAAGACAAGCCACTCATGACAGCCGTGAACGCTTGGGAGGCCGCAGTGCTGCGGGACTTGGGTGGGAACAGAGTTCAGCCAGAGTGAGCTGATGTCCCAGAACTCTGATTCAGAAGGACTGGGTTATTTTTGCAGGGCAAGTGGGTGGTGGCTCCCACCATATCTTGGGGTTCCGGGCTGCAGCCCCTGAGATCCTTTGCTCAACTGGCCCTGGCTGCCACCTGTGTTGTGCACCAGGAGTGGGCCACTGGGAACAGCAGAGGGTGGTAGGCAGCAGGAGCGTCTTCATAACACACCTTTGTGCCCCAGTAGTAGTTAAGAACCTTGCTCTAAAGAACAAAGAACAGAACTATGTTGTTGTAACAGATTCTGCAATATACCAAACTGTAAAATGTTAATTCATTGCTTTAGCCAGTACATTTAATGTTAATTAATTACTATGAACATCTTTGAACTAATCAAAACCCACATATTCATTCTTAAAACAAGTCATCTACTAAATGTACTCCTAGAATTCTAAAAGAAATGCTGAACATATGCACTGAAATGCTGATATAATTGTTGAATTCTGGAATTAGTGTCACCATAGTGATAAAACATGTGATCAAACAGATATTCTACATAACTATTGTTTGTGCCTCAGATCCTATTACGTTCTAAACATCCTTAATTCTCTTTGAAATCAATGGGGTAAGACACAATGCACCTCATCGGATCATGACAGGCAGCAATTCTGATGAACCAGTTAGAGTTTTGAAGCTAGAAAAAACACTTCATGTTGCCATTATTTATATAGCTGATACACCTTACTTTATAGGTATTCTGCTTGCCTCTTTTATCAATCAGAAAAGATTTTTGCTATTAATCCTCCTATACACACGAGGAAAAGAGAATTATTACTCTGAAAGTTTTTGTGTGTGTGTGTGTTTTTTTGTTTTTTTTTTTTAATATGGACACTACAATATGCGTTTATAAAACTGCCAGTGTGATGTGGAAAAAAAAGACCTTCTAAACATTTAGAAAGTTAAACTCAGGGGCATTTTCTGTAATTACTTATGTGCCAACTACTTAAACTTTTCTCTTTTTACATGAGTGAGCTATGTACAATAACTCAGTTAAAGTATATATAAGGTATAGTCTAGCTTTGTTTTGCTCCACTGAACTCAATTGAAAAGTTTCATTGAGTTCAAAGGGAGTAGTATAAGGCTCTGTCATTCAAGAAATAAAATATCTCATCTTGGAGACTTGAACAAAGGAAGTAAAATGCAAAGACCTTAGGTTAAATCCAACATTTTGGTCATGATTTGTATGAACAAAATTTAAGAAAGCCAAAGTTATAGTTCCACAACAACTTCTAGCAGGTCACAGAGCATTTGTGCATAGCATAACAGAGACCATTACCAAGTTACCACCTTATGCAGTAGTATAAATTACTACATGCATGCAAGAGTGCTGAGTTAACCATAAATCTGTATTTCTTGTCTTTTGTACAGCTGTAAATTTTGCATTAACATAGGCCCTGAATGACCACTCCGTTTTCACAAGAGATGGGAATCTTTTGTGACTTGAAGTCTCCAGGAGGACACTGACACTGAAAGGGAGCAATACCATCACAGCACTGTCTTCCCGACATCCACCTCTATTGGATTGTGAGGGAATGTGGTTCAACAAAAGAATTTCAGAAACAGACTTCAGTGTGAAACTGCAAAGCAGGAATTCATATGCAAACTTGAGAAAATAAGGCTGGGTCTGAATAGAGACTTGGAATGGTTATCTCATTACAAAAAGTTATTGTCCCTGTTTACACATTCTCACCTTCTAGTTGACTCTTGTGAATGAGCCTCATCTGCCCTGGCTGACTTGACTTTGTTAGCACTTGCTCTCCCATTGTACTGTTTCTTACCTTTGCCAAGTGTATACATACCTCTTAACTATAGTTTCCATTTTATGCATCTGACAAAGTGGGTTGCAGCTCACGAAAGCTTATGCCCAAAGAAATGTGTTGATCTTTAAGGTACCACAGGACTTTTTGCTATATACAGACTAACACAGAATTTAACACTTATGTTCACAGATCCAGTAACTGCCTCATATGCATCACAAAATCTATTATCTATAGCCATTCACTCTGTATGCTCTAAGAAGAAAATCCAGGATAAACATCTTCACAAACTGAAGACTCCCTTCAGCAAACAAGGATACTTCACCAGAAAAGTAAATTGAGTCATGGAATGAATTATCCAAATAACCCAAAAGAATTTGCTTCAATTCAGAAATAAAACCTCCTTTGACTGTATACCCCTAGTTATCACCTACAACATGATAAAGGAACACATAAGAGGGACATCAAACAACTTCAACCCATAATCAATTGAGACTTTATCCATAAAGAAATCTTACCTGAACCTCCTCTTCTGGCCTTTAAAGAACTCTCTCTCCCCCAACTCCTCCAAGGTCATCATCAGAAGCAAGCTCCATATAGACTAAGATACATCAAGCCACACCAGACCTAGCTCCAGAAAAACAGATACAAAACTAGCAGACATACTCCACTGCTACAATGATCGATACACCCAATACACCTTTTCAGATCTGTGGGTCCTACACATATCTATCACAACACTTCATGGACTTCATCCAGTGCACTAAACGTCCCAGTAAAAAGTCTATGAGTGAAACCAGACAATTGCTACATACTTGAATGAATTCACACAGGAAAATGATAAAAGACAAAAACACTTCACCTGTGGGTGACACTTTTCACAGAGTGATTACTTTATATTTGATCTTTCAATCCTCATTCTTAAAGGAAACCAGCATAGCACTTTCAAAACAGGAGCCTGGGAGTATAAAGTCTTAATTATGCTAGACACTAAAAAATTATGGATCGAATACAACAAATTATAACCCATTAAAAACTCCCCCCCCCATGACCAAGGAGTAGTAATGAACCATTTCACCATGAACAGTCCCTTAGTTACTTACACTATACAATCTGTTCTACCTTGTAGTTAGCTCTGAGTCTCTAAAGGCTTCTTTACACTACAGAGTTTTGTGGACAAAATTCAGCTTTTTTTGACAAAACAGTAGTCATGTATAAATTAAAATGCTCCTCCCACTGATGTAACTCCCCAGCTATGCTGACATAATAAAACTGCCTCAATGAGAAATATAAGGTTTATGTTAACTTAGTTAGGGTGATACAATGTCAATGTAGACACTGTATCGCTTACATCAAATGTGGGGCTGTCATTCTTGTCAACTGCAGTTTGAACAATAAATTCTCCCAGAGAGCTAAGCGGCTGGTTTCTGCTCCCAGAGGGAGGTGAAGCCTGGGCATTTCTCCAACCACTCACTGCCTGAAGCTGGGGCAGCCATATCAATTAAACAGCTGAAGAAATTGACATGGCTGCCTGCTTCCCTGGGAAGAGCAGAGAAGGAGAAGCCCTGGGTGGCTTGAAAATGGGAAGAGGGAAAGGGCAAGAAGCCAGAGCAGCTGGACCCCACTCTTGAGCGGCAAGAAGCCCCACTTCCCCTAACTCCTGTCAGGGAGGACAGAAGCCCAGGGCTGCTTTCCCTTCTGGTGAAGTCTTGTTAATTTTATGCTGAACCCTGCAATTTAAAAGATTGTTGGGTTCCCACACAAGAGCAATGTTCCCTCTAAGCTGCACTGGCGCGCTGCAGCGCAGCCCGCCACAGCCGCCAGCGCAGGGAAAGCTGCCAGCAGCGCACTGCCGGCAGCCGGAGTTCTTCAATAGAGCTGCTGTGGAGCAGGGAGTTTTGAAAACTCTCGCCCAGAGAAGCTCTAACGGAGCATGCCCAGAAATTCTGGGCATGCTCCATAGAGCTTCTCTGCCTCAGGAGCTGTGGCTGGGCCGTCCGGCTCCAGCCACGAGGTAAGTTTGTGGGAGCGGCAGGGAGTGGGCC